>VZRH01007523.1:322994-359885 GCA_013397555.1 Urocynchramus pylzowi
TTTTCTTTTTCTTTTTGTGTGTGTGTGTGTGTGTGTGTGTGTGTTTTGTTGTTGACGTTTTCCTTTCGTCCGTTACCGGTTGTTGCTGAGTAAGATCTCCAGCCAACAGGGACAGGACGTGATGAACTGTCTGGAATAACACGGCCCCCAACCCTTGGCGAAGCTGATCCGGACGCTGTTGGGGTCGTAGGGCCCGTCTGCGTAATCCAGCTCGGCCGTGTGCTGCAGCAGGCAGGACTTCTCGTAGTCAAACACCTTGATGGAGTAGCCCGGCATCACCTTGCGCACAATCAGAGTCCTACAGTTGGGGATGTCCAGTGTCGGGGAGTTGACGAAGATGGGATGCTCGCTGCGGTTGTAGGCCCACACCCCGTCCGGTTCCTTGCTCAGTAAAATCCCGTAGCCGATTTTACTTCGAGTCCTTCTCACAGTCTCGCTCCTGTTGTCCAGGTTTAGCTGTCCGAGGCAGAAGCCGTTTCCTTGAGGTAGGTCGTAGAAGATACTGACAGACTGTTCGTACACTGTGTAGAGGCGGCCCACGCGCGTCCGGTGCTCCCAGTAGGCCACGTTGCACCAATGGCTCCTCTTCACGGCATCGGGCGACGTGCTGGCGTCTGTGGGGAGACACAGGGAGTCAGGAGTGCTGGGATCACCTGGGAAACCACAGGGATGGAGCCAGGGAAGCAGCTCCCCCACCCATCGGCTTTGCTCAGTGAGAACTTGGACTTGTGCTCAACCCAGCCCTTGTGTTCAACACAAAGTTCATGTTCAACCCAAAGACGGTGCTCAACCCAAAACTTGTGTTCAACACAAATTTCATGGTCTTCCCAAAATTGGTGTTCAACCCAAAGACGGTGCTCAACCCAAAACTTGTGTTCAACACAAATTTCATGGTCTTCCCAAAATTGGTGTTCAACCCAAAGATGGTGCTCAACCCAAAACTTGTGTTCAACACAAATTTCACACTCAACTCAAAACTTGTGTTCAAGCCAAACCTGGAATTTAACTCGAAGTTCATGCTCAACCTAAAACTTGTCTTCAACACAAACTCCATATTCAGCCTAAACTTGTATTTAACCCGACGTTCGTGCTCAGCCCGAAACCTGTGCTCAACCCAAAACTTGTGTTCAACACAAATCCCACGCTCTTCCCAAATCTGTGTTCAACCCAAAGATTGTGCTCAATCCAAAACTTGTGCTCAACACAAACTTCATGTTCAACCCCGTGTTTGTGTTCAACACCAACTTGTATTTAACCCAAAATTTTTGTTCACCTCCAAAGTTCTGTTTAACCCAAAGCTTGTGCTCAACCCAATGTCCATCTTCAACCCAAAGCTTGCGCTCAACCCAAATCCTGTCTTCAATTATGTCAAATGCCACCAAGACTGGTGGCTCAAGCCCAGGCTGGAGACCCCAGAGGATGCCCAACATCTCCCATGAGCTCAGCACATCTCTCTCCAATTTAATGTCCAACCCTGCATCCACAGCTGGGCCCGCGTGTCCTCAGGATATTTGCATTCCTCCCGCCGGAGCCGGTACGGACGCTGTCCCAGGATCCTGAGCCTGGTGGCCCCCAGGGTCCCCAACACCCCTGTGCTCCTATAACCCCACTTTCCAAGCCCAGCTTGTGCCAAGCTGACCCCCAGGGATGTCCAGGATGTGCCTGGATGAGTGACCCGCCGGGTGTCTCCTCTGTGTAATATTCTCTGACAGCGACATTGATGTTCCCACAGGGAACATGAAATTTGAGGAAGTGTTTCATGCCAAGGGGGAGTAGCTGCTATGAACTATACATGTCCTTCTAAAAACCCACTGGAACTCTCTCCAGACAATGAGAAACGTCTCTTCTTTCTAGGAATTACACTCAGGGAAGACGGGAGGGACGCAGGCTGCCAGAAATCTGTTTAATCTATGATGCCTCCAGAATTTATGATGTCTCCAGAAGGAAGACAGGAAAAGAAGGAGCCCCAAAGAGGGCGAATTAACCACTTGCTGAACATCATTCCCGCTCCTACCACACCGGAAAACCGCCGTGGAATTTCCAGCGAGGAAGGAGCTCCGCTCCGGGCCGGCCGCGCTCCGTGGCCGGCATTAAGCTCCCTGACAGTCCCTCACGTGCCCGCGGCCTGCTGACCCCGGTGCCTCCGTGCCATCATGTCCCATTAGCTCGCCCACGGGCTGATGCCATTATTTTGCTCCAGAGCCCCCATTGACACACCGGATTTCAGGCACAGCCCTCCAGCCCCGCTTCTTTTCAGGCTCAAATTACCCCGGAGGAGACCGGGCTCCCCTCCCCATTAACCAGCTTTGAATTAAGCGGCTTTGTTGGAGTTTAACTGGAGTTGTAACTATACAAATTTAAGGGGAGGGCCGTGGGGGTGGGGGTGACAGGGAGGCAGCAGGATGCCCTTTGCTGTGGGCAGTGCTCATCAGCCTGAAGCAGCCCACCACAGGTCATCACATTTTTTGGGGGGACCATGTCAGTCTTTTCCCCTTCACCCACCACAGGTCACATTTCTGGGGACACCATCTCAGTCCATCCCCCTGCCATCAACTTCCACTAAACCAGGGTGCTAAGAGACCCATCCATCTTCCACAGCATCCAGTTTCCACAGTCATTTTTCCCCTGGCACATCCTACAGATGCTCCCAATGCCTTCCCAAAGCTCTCCCCAAACACTGAACTTTGCTGTTGTCCCACTCAAGTGATCTGGTGGCTACAGACCAGCTCAGGGCCTTTCATGTGCCGGGGCTGGAGGCTGGTAGCAATTACTGAGCTCTGCATCTGTTTAACCTCCCAACCTCCTCAAAGCCCTCCATGCCCATTAGCTATGTTGGTTTTGTTATTACATTTTTGAGAAACTACTGCTCAGCCCCTACGTTTCCCTTACAGATTAAGGATGGGACAACTTCAAACCTCCAGTGTCCCCAGCAGCTCCATTAATCAGGGGAACAGTCAGCAATAAACATTTAAATAGGAATTTCTCATGTAATATACAAGGGGGGGAAAATAAAGCTGGAGGAACACAGTGCCTATCCTACAAAAATATTTTGCTGGAGGTGCCAACAGCCCTGGTGCCATCGCTGCTTTCCAGGAACTGGGAAATAACTAAGCAAAATCATCCATGAAAACATGGATGATTTTCCACATGCCTTTGAAATAGCTTTATTAAAAGCATTTCCATGCAACTCATGGCAGGAACTTCCCTCCATCCATCCATTAATGCATTCCCCTGCCAATGGGCTCCTCATCTCTGTCATCCCACAGCCCCTGCCTGGCAGTGCCAGCTCACAGCCCTCCTGGAGAAGTCCTGTGCTCCCTCAAACAGGCGACGACGTGAGTTTCAGGTAACTGCACCTCAAGAAGTGAGAAGTTTCCTTTCAACCCACTTCTTCTGGCCAAGGGAAAGTCTTTAAAATCCAAAAAAAGCAACCCAGAGGGAAATAACCCCCCAGAAGGGGACAGTTCAAGGCTCATCTGAGCCTGCAGGGAGCTGTCACAGGGTCCCTCTCCCAGCGCTCCCCGTGCTGCCGTGGGTTCCTCTCCCTCCTTTTATCTCCCAGTGCACTCAACCGATTCCTGCAAAGATGAACTCATCCCGCAGCCCTGACATAAAACAAGCACTTCAGCAAGCCCCCAAATCAGGGGGGCCTGTGCTGTGTCTCATCCCCTGCCAAGTATTAGTTTCGCCTCCAGCTATTAGCCACTACCACTCCGCAGAGAGCAGGGGCGGCCGGCACACCACCACCTCCTCCTCTGCCTTTTAAATAAATATTCCACTTTTCCCTCCTCTTTTTTTTTTCCACGCTGCCCTTTATGCACAGACAAGAAAATCCACTTTTTGTTCTGTTTTTACCCCCCCTTCCTCTTCTGCTGGAACAGAGGCGGGCTTGTTAGCGTTCTTTTTGAAGAAAGGAAAATATTTGAGTCTCGCAGTAGTACAGGAGGGGTTTTTAACAACTATCATTGTAGGCAGCTACAACTTGTAGCAGCTCCAGAGGGGCTGGCGTCAGGGCTATCTCCTCCATCAAAGCCACCTTCATCCATCAGATGGAGGGGCTGAAACTCTGCCTTGTGTTTGCTCCTTCCTCCACACAGCGATGCCTCGCAGCACATCCCAAAGTGAATTCAAACAATTAAAGGAACAAGATAGGAGAATCCAACCCAGAATTAAAGGGAAAAGGTTCCTGTGTGGCTCAGGCAGAAGGAATCTGGGTCTGGGAATAATGCAGAGAGCAAACACTGTAAATCCTCCCGGCGTTAGCAGCACTGCTGCTGTCGCTGCCTGCAGAGTGTGGAGGTAAAGAAAATAACTTGAGGTTTGAGACTATTTGTGATTTGACAGCGTTTTATACCAGTAAAGTTCAAAGGAGTGCTTTAAAAGAGAAAAGAAAGATGCTTTTTTCCAAAACAAAACGCTGCACAGTCCCACTGCTTGATGTTGCACTTGAAAGCAGGATGGAAAACACGGGCAGATCACGAAGCACATGAAACAAACGGCTCTGATTCCCTCTCTGGCTTTTCCAAAGCCACCAAACCTCCTCTCAGCAGGTCAAATGGCCCCCTCAATACATGGCTGCAAGGAAGAGCTTCTCAAAACACACTGAAGAGGTGCCCATAGGGAAGACCATGCACATGAAAAATAAATCACCGCACTCTCCAGATGTGACAGGGACTTGAATGCACATCTGGGCAACCTGGAAAGGAAGCAGGATATTCAAAAGTCCTCCCAACACAGAACCCACTCCTCCTTTCCATGTCCCTCCCTCCTGTACTCCTGTGTCACAGGGCAGCCTCACACTCCACTGGCCATGGGGCTCAGTTACATCCTTCCTCCACACCTTTCCATTCACTTTTACTCCACTTTTGGACTATTAGACCCATGCTCAGTCTTTTTCCTCCCCTCTGCCACAGCACAGATCTGTATTTACACTGCCCAACACACAGGAGCAGGGAAGCAGGAAGGTTACAGCCATATACAGGCCACTGTGAACAGGGTGCAGATAAAAAGCCCAGCACAAAGAACACACACATTTCCCCAAAATCTATTAACAGTTCACTGGGGAGCCACCCAGGGCTTTTAATTATTATTAAAATAATCCCCCATTAATACCCCTGGAAACAAGCGCCAGGGTAAGGAAGGGGTTAAAACTTTCCACAGCAGAAATGGAATTTTTATGGCCCTGAAAAAAAAAAAAAAAAAAGAAGAAAAAAAAGAAATTAATTGTCAATCTGCCCCAGCAAAGCTCACAACCATTTTCTTTAAGCCAATATACTTGAAATACCTCTGCATTACAATTTTCAGCTGGAACACATCACTGTGCCCCCCAGAGCCCCCCTGCCACCAGCACCAACCCCAGCACGGCCTCTTGGGCTGGGGAGAGGCTGTCCCCAGCACGGGGGGCCCCCCAGGGGACACAAACCAGCCCCTTCTGGCTGCCCATCCTCAGGGGGAGCCGTGGGTGGCACCCTGAGGGCACCTCAGAGGGGTTGGTGACCCCGTCCTGGTCCCACCACGGGGGCGCCCCGATGTTGGCCACGCTGAGTGTATTTAGGGCAACATCCTAATCCCAGCAGGGAGCAGACACAGGAGGCTGGGCAGGAGCTTCTCCATGTGAAAATCCTGCTGAGGACAGGACAGTTCAGTCCCCTTCCCCAACTCCTCCTTGGTTTCTCCAGGGAAGCTGGAAGCTGCTGTTCCAGCAGGACAATGGGCTCCTGAGGGGAAAAGGCAGGTGGGTGCAAGCAGCAGGATGGGCAGCCCTGGTTTTCCTCCTGGATGTTTTCTTTAAAGCCCAGCATCAACAGAGGATCCTTTACTGTCCCAGCTTTCACCAAGGAAAGTTTCTCCCTGGTTCAGGCAGAGGGCCTGAGAAGCAGGCACCAGCTGCCCAGCCGATGGCCAAGGCCAGCCACAGGGACAGCCAGCTTCACCTTCCCCGGCTGCACAGCACCAAACTCTCTCCCAGCTTTCTGGTTTACTCCACTGAATGCAAGGATTCAGCCCAGCTCCCATCTCAAGTATAAAACAAGAATGTGATTTTATGTTGTCATCAACCTGGTGTCACCGCTGTCACTGCGGGGCCCCAACTCCTCCACCCCCACAAGGCACGTTCCTCATGCTGGATGTGGCTGTTGGGCAGCCATGGACACCAGCTCAGCCCATTTATCCCACAAAAACCATGGAAAGACAGCTGGGAAGAGCCCTCCCCACCACCACGTCCACCATCATCATCATCCTCCTCCTCTTCCAGCCCTTCCCTTGGAGCAGAGCTCTGCTGCTCCCCAGCCTCCTCCTCCAGCAGATTTAATTTGTTAACCCAGGAGATGATTAACTCTGAGGAACACTTGCGCTGGGTTAATTAATTAAATTAGTTCAAAAAAAAGGGTCTGACGAGCAGCAGAGCCTGTGCAAGAGGTGTGTGGAGAGGCCTGGGGGGAAAGGGGGACATTTCCATGGCAGCCCAAGAAACAAAAGCAACACAGGACAGGGAGCCAATGCCAAGAATGAGGATGAAAACAATTTTCTCTGCATAAAAGAAACCACTCTGCAAAATCATCAGCTCATGCTAATTTTTTTTTATATCCTTCAAAGCAAAACACATGCCATGTTTAGTTCTGCCCGGAAATTTGGAAGTCATCATCAGTTAGCTTATTTTCAAGCTAAACTCAACGAGTTTGCTTCTAATGGACCTTCCCTGGCCATTAAATCCACAGTCCAGAACATGAGTTTAAGGTATTTTAGCACTGTTTTTCTCCCCAGCTCCCCTGTTTTAGAAAGGACTTTTCAGCCAAGGGTGAAAACTGGAAAAACCCACCTCGGGTATTTTTCCCTGACATTTTTATGTGTTCCTTCTAAACGCCAAAGTTTTCAGAGATTTGGGTGATGTTTTTAAAATGTTTTTGAGTCCAACAGTCTCTATTAACCTCAGCCTGTCTTGCTCAGAGCTCTCAGGCACATCCATGGCTTTTCCAGCTCCTGGGCCGTGCAGGTACCTGCGTTGCACCTGGCACGTCCGAGGGAACACAACAATGTAAATACAGCTTCAAAAGGAGCCCCGAACGTCACCGCCCACGCTGGCTGCCACTTCTGAAAGCATCAGACCTGTCATCAACCACAGCCTGGCTGGGACTTCTTCCCTCTTGGAAACCAGCCCTGGATAAACCCAAACCCAGCAAAACCCTGGGGTCGTGCTTGGCATCTCCATAAGCATCCATCCATGTGCCCCAACCGGCTGGAAAATGGGGAAAAAAAACGAGCTGGTGAAAACCACAGGGGAAAGGTTGGGCAGGGGAAGGTTCCCACTATTTGATTTTCTGTAAAATCCGGAGGTTTGATGAAAATCTTCCGAGTGCTGTCTGGTTGGGATTGGCTTTTTCCTCTGCCTGCTCCTGGCAAGGCACCAGCTCCACTCACAGGGGAGAAGGTTCATTCCCAAAAGTGCCCTCTGCAGCAGGGTGAGGGAAGCCGGGACAAAAATGGGGGGGAAAACCCCTTTTTTCCCACTTTTACATTGAGAACTCACACATTTTCAGGTCCTCCACCCAACCACGTGTGCAGTCCCTATTTTGTTCCCCCAGAGCCTGAAAAACGCTGAGAATCTGGGAGAAATCACCTCATAAATCACGGGATGACAGAGCTCCCTTCCAGCTGTGATGTCCAAGGCTCCTTTCCCCGCGCCCGCTCCTCCTCAATCCAGGGGCTGCAATCCCAGCCACATCCCAGTGGGATGGGCACGGACTGGGACGGCCAAACGGGATCTCCTGGGCTCTCAGCTGCCTTTGGAAGCCGTTCTGGCTTGGCAGAGCAGCTGTGGGTGCTGTCAGGATGCCCTGGGGGAGCGGGATAATCCGCCCAGCGGCCGGAGCTGCGGCGCGGCGGCGCATGGCGCGGCGGGGCCGAGGCGCTGGCAAACGGCACAAATATAAATAATCATAGTTTTCGCTCCCAGAGAAGTTTCGGCTGAGCGCTTCAAAGCCTTTTAAAAGCAGAAACTAATTAGTAGGTCCCTCAGAAGAGAAACAGGAATAACACCCCTTCCCTTCCCGCCTCCATCGCGCCGCTCGGGAAGAGCACGTTGGGCGCTGGAGCCAAGCCTGGGAATCTCCTCAGAGGAGGGGGACGGGCCAGAGGCTTTGGCTGCACCAAACCAAACCCTGCTGGTTCACACCAGCACTAATCCTCAATTGTGAATGATGGAAAAGACCTCCAAGGAAGGGGTTTCTCCCAGGGTGGAGGGGGCACTGAGTGCTGGAGCTGGTTTTGAAGCCAGAGGCCGAGTTGGTGAGGATGTTGTGAAGAGGCTGCAGAGATGCTGCTTGAGCCTCCTCATTTTCCACACTTCCCAAGAACATCAGGGTGTCCCCAGCAGCAGCAGGACCACTGACCCAGCACTGGTTGCTTTTTATATCCAGGTGTTGGATAATCCATGGGCACTGAGCTCCTCCAAACCAGGAAGGCTGTCCTGCAAAGGACAGGCAGCCCATGACCACCCCCTTGCACAGCCCAACCCCAAATTATAGCTCAGCTCCCTCCAGGAACAACCCAAATTTGCCATTTTCCAGAGGGGAACGCTCAGCTTCCCCTTCATGAGGCCTCCTTCAGATGTCCCAGCTGATCACAGAAAATCAAATAGTGGGAACCCAAAACACCAGGAAAATGGGAACTTTGGGCTTCGGAGCTCGGACAGGACACAGGACCCTGAGCAGGCTGTGGCTGCAGCAGATTTTTAGCTTCCTAACCAGAAATGAGTGGAGCTGCCTCCCTGGGAGGAAAACCAAAGCAATACCAAACAAAACACCACCACCAGACGCATTTTGAGAGCCTGCACCGCGCTCCAGCCCCAGCCATTCCCTCTGGAGCACGAGCCTCTCCCTGCTCTCACACCTCCACGGGATTTACTCCTGAGGATGAGCTGATGGCTTCCAGAGGTGACGTGAGGAGCAGCAAATGGGCTGAAAAAACCCAAGGCCACTCTGATTTCTCAGCAGCCACAGAGGGCAGACCGAGAGTCTGTCGGTTCCATGCCAGCACCACTGTGAGTATCAAGGACTGAGAAAGCTTTAGGAAACCATCCCTGACCTGGAAAACAACCTGTGACAGAGGAGGCTCCCTGAGGGGGCCACAAGCAGCAGCCCAGCAAATACTTTTCTCCATACAAATGGGAATGAGCTGCTTTGCTCCTCCTTGGCCAGCTGGGTGTGGAGTCTGGTGCCGGGCAGACAGGAGACCCCAGCTGGGAACTCTGGCTTTCAACCCAACCCTGTGCCAGAGGGTTCATCCCAGACCCCAGAGCGGCTGTGGGTCCTCTATTCCAACCCAACCCTCTCTCCTAAAGGGCTCCAGCTGAAGCTTCCCCTCATCTGATAAATCTTCCCCAGCAACCCCAAAAAAAGGCGTTTCTTTCCAGCATGGTATCAGTGCCCTCACATATATGGGAAGCAGACAGGGGCTGTGAGAGGAATGGGAATTCAGGCTTTGCTCTCCCTGGCCAGAACCCAAGATCCTGCTCCTGATAAAGCTCTCCCGAGCCTCTCTGTCTGTGCAGGCACCTCGAGACGGGAGCCAGGCTCCGGGGCTGCCACCG
Source organism: Urocynchramus pylzowi (assembly GCA_013397555.1). Classification (NCBI taxonomy): domain Eukaryota; kingdom Metazoa; phylum Chordata; class Aves; order Passeriformes; family Fringillidae; genus Urocynchramus; species Urocynchramus pylzowi. The sequence continues at coordinate 332,581 of VZRH01007523.1, forward strand.
CGTGTCACGACGCCCACGGCTCCTGCAAGTCCTCGCTCGTGGTGGATTTGCTGGAGTTTTACAGGGAATTAAAGGATTTTGGGTGCCAGCGTGGCCTTTGCAAGGAAACAAATCCCTCTGGTGTGCCAGCCAACCTGGTCATGCTGAAAGGCTGAACCTGTACGGGGAGGTCTCGGGGCTCCTGCCTGATGGAGGGATTGAAGGCGCTGGGATGGGATTGGGGTGAGCAGCCCTGGGAAGGGCCTGGTGCAGGAATCCCACCAGGAGAGGTGGAAGGGAGCACAGGGATGGCTCCTGCCCTCCTACAACGTGCCCAGGGCTGCGTGGGCACCCACACAAGCCAGATTTTCCGATAGCTGCTCCATGCATTGTGTGTAAACATCTGCTGGGGCCGCCCCAGCCCTCGCTCCAAGCAGGCAGCTGGTCCACTCACAACTGCTCGTGGCCAGCATCCACGGGCTCTTACTCCCACTTCAAGCAAAGACTAAACAATGACTTCAGCAACTCGGGATTTAAGCCCCAGGCTTGGTCCCTCACATCCACGGTGCAGCAGTCAGGATGCCGTGCTGGCATCTCCAGGAGGATCTGCAGCCCCATGAGCTCCATGGAAAACAGCCCTTGTGCCATCTGTGTCCATGGAGGGGCCCTTCTTCTGCAAAATCCACAAACCAGCCCCTCAGAGAAGTGGATGCACAGTGCACCCATTTCTGCTAACCTGGGACAAGACCATCCCTGAAGATCAAACAAATCTTTTCTTAGAATTGTTACAGCTGTAACTCTAAAATCATTGAGTCCAACTGTCACACTTTTATACTCCCTGGAACGGTGCTGTAAAACCTATTAAAGTGCAGATAAACAGCAAGAAAATTGATGTGAAGGAGGGGTGGGGATGAAAATCAATGTATTTGCATGAAACCCACAACACTGAAGAGCATCACTGCAGCCCAGAGCTCTGCAAGTCCCCATCTCCCAATGTCATCTCCCAAATTCCTCACGCTGTACTTGCCCATGGAGACTGGAGGTGACTCACACCAATTACCCTCCCTGGCCAAGAAGGACTTGTTTTCATTTCTACAAACCACAGTTTCTTTTAAAAAAAAGGAGGGGGGTGGGGGGGGGGAATTAGGAAAATGCCAAAATACACAGAGAACTCCATGGAACACATCCTGTCCTGCTGCTGCACTAATACCAATCCCAGACAGCTCCAGCTTCGCTTGGGATATTCTAGGAGAAAAGGATTAATGAGTTATCACAGAATCCCAGAATGGTTGGAAGAGACCTTTAAGCCCATCCCATTCCACCCCCTGCCATGGGCAGGGACACCTTCCACCATCCCAGGGTGCTCCCAGCCCCATCCAACCTGGCCTTGGACACTTCCAGGGATGGAGCAGCCACAGCTTCTCTGGGAAATCTGTGCCAGGGCCTGCCCACCCTGCCAGGGAAGACTTTCTCCCCAAGGTCCCATCCATCCCTGCCCTCTGGCAGTGGGAAACCATTCCCTGTGTCCTGTCCCTCCATGCTGTGAGTTACAGCAAGGACACAGCCAGTGGAACTGTTTGGATTAAAAAACTCTCCCACCCTTCCAGGACCACCTCTCATCTTTCTCAGGAACTGAATTTTCAAGCTAAAAAAATAACCTTTTCAGGACTGGTCTACGCAGGGTTTGTGGCTGCAACTCCTCCACGAGCTGTTTTGGGGCTGAAAGCGAAGGCTGAATTCAGAAACTGCCAAAGAAGCACCAAATAAATGACCTTCCCATGGAGAGGAAAAGGGAAGGAGAGGAAGGGGAGCAGGTCGGGCTCTTTGCACATCAAGGCCAGGGAGATTAAGGCAGCACGTGAAGGCATCCTTAGGGATAATGAGTTCAACACTGCACTCCCTCAGTCAGCACTGCAGGAGAAATATCAGATTCCTCCCCTCCCTCCGGGGAAATCCGTTCTACAAAATAAAGTGAGGGATACTGGGGGAAACACCAGGCATTACACATTAAAAAGGCAGCTTGTCACCAGCCTAAACCAGACCCATTTTTTTTCCTCATTCCTTATATATCACACATAAAAAGAATCACAGGGATTGTAGAGAATCCCCCTGCAAAAACCCTGAGGAATAACTGGGTGTAAAACCAGGGTTGGATACTTTTCCAGAAATACATTCACAAAGCTCACACAAATTCCCACTTTGGGTAATTGTTGCCCATTATTGCAGCATTTCCCACTGTTTCTAGTGGGGCTGTGGATGATGTGGAAGCCTCATCATTCAACCCCACTCTAACATGGTACCAACAGATATTGCTGTTATAAACTCTGTCAAGTCCTGCACTAGAATCTTTAAATTGTTAAAAATAGGAAAGAAACTGCACAGTTCACATATTTTATAAAGCTGGGTTAAATCAACATCTGCAAAAAATATCCCCGTTAAACGAAATAGCAGGATTTCATTAAGTAAATTGCAAGTTGGCAAAAATTCTGAAAGAAAGGGAAAAAGCCACAGCCAGCCCTGTAATTTAAACCTTATTTTAACAGTGACAGCATGGCTGTGAGAGGCTGCATTTCCAAAGGAAAAAATAAAATAAAGTTTAAAAAAAGTTACCTGTTCCCCCTGTACCTCACCTCAGTGTCTGCAGTCGTTACTCAAAGGAGTTTTTCCACAGGGAGATGAAGAGGGAGCAGGACATGCTGCCACCACCTCTGCATCCTCAGATCCACCAACCCTGAAAAACTCAGCATTTCCCAGCACAGCAGCACCTGGGTGCTGGTGGGTGATGGTGTCTGTAAATCCCTCAGAGCCAAGAGGGCTCAGGGACACCCAGGGAGGCTGCAGCCCCCGTTCCACCCCTTTCCCTGGAATGTGAGCAGCTGAAACCCGGGATGAGGCTGCAGAGCTGTGGAACAGCTCAGTGTGGGTGACACTTCATCACTTGGTGTGCTTGAAACACATCCTGCTCCCCTGCACCAGCCTCTGGGGGTGCCACAGGAGTGGCAGGAGTTGGGCTCCTGGCTTGTGTATCCCAAAGAAACCCCTGAGGGTGCAGTGCTCACCCTGGGGAGCTCCCCGGGCTCTCCTCTGGGCTCTCCTCTGGGCTCACTGGTTTTTTAGGGTGGTCGTGGCCCCGTTTTCCCACCTGGAGGGTGCAGCTTTGGGGCAAAGCTGAGCCCTGGGGCAGGCAGGGAGTTTCCAGCTGGTTTTCCCAACCTGCTGAGCCTTTCCCTGCCCGGGGTGACTCAGGCAGGCTGGGCTGGGCTGCGTGGGGAAGCCGAGCTCTTCCCACAGCTGCGGCCAAGGGCCCTGCAGGAGCAGGGACAGGGACAGGGACAGGACAGCCTGAGGGCACCGCTCAGGGCCACCTCCTCCAGGCCAACACCCAGCACTCGGGGTCCAGATTTCAGCTCCAGAACTCCAGTAACTCCAATTTCCCACCCAAAAGCTCTGCGTGTCCCAGGGGAATCACCTGGAAGCAGCACTCTGGGATCAGTAAAACCCATCTGGCACATGCTGGATCTGTTTGCTTTGAGAAGAATTGCAAAACCTCAAAACAAAACGTGAAAAGAGCAGCTCTGATCTGCAAACTCGGAGCTGAAGAGGAGCCCTCTCACAAAAAGGCCAATTATTTGCTTACAAGGTTTTGGCTTTGCTGTTTTTCCTGGCACTTACGCCACTGGAGTTATTTTGAAGGGCTGTTTGCTCCAGGAGGAGCCGAGCAAACAGCAATCCCATTTCCTTTCGGATCTAAACATCCGTTTGCCGTGCGAGCGGGAGGAAAAAAACCCAGCCCCGAGTGCCTCAGGAAGCACAAGGGAAGGGGAGGTGGGTGCTGCTGGGGAGGGGAGCACAGCACCCACCCAGCCAGCCAAGGGGGTCCCCATTCCCTGCTGGCCTGAACAGAGAGGGAATGGTCACCCAAGGGGTCTGGGATGCTCTCCTTGAAGCTGAACCAAGCAGAGCTCCAGTGGCTGGACCCTCCCACCTTCCTCAACACATCCATGGGGGGTGGACTTGATCTTCACCCTTCCCACCCAAACCAGTCCAGGATTCCACCCCTACAGTGGGATGGAGCAGCTCCTGAGGGGGGAATTCCAGGCAATTTCACAGCCTGGTGCTGGATGAGGCAAGAAATAAAAGGGGGCTGCACGGGCCCCTCGTAGATCTCTGGAGATGCAGCATCCCTGGAGCCTTGCAAAAAGAAATTTGGGAGCAGCAGCAAGGTGGTTGTGCTGGGGAAAGTGCAAGGCAAAGAAGGACACAGAGCTGCTGGAGCAATTCCAGAGGAGGACACAGAGATGATCCAAGGGCTGGAGCCCCTCTGGAGCCAGGCTGGGAGAGCTGGGAATGTTCACCTGGAGAAGAGAAGGCTCCAGGAGAGCTGGAGAGGGATTTGGACAAGGGATGGAGGGACAGGACACAGGGAATGGTTTCCCATGGCCAGAGGGCAGGGATAGGTGGGATACTGGGGAGGAATCCTCCCAGCTACGCTTTCCACCCTTCAGTGAGCAAAGGGCCAGCTCACCGGCGTGTTCCTAAATTTCCTGGCTTTTGAGGATACAAGCCAGGTCATTAACATTATTTATAGGTTCCTGTGTATGAGTTTCCATTTGTTTGCCTGCTTAAAACCAGTTAGGTGGGAAAAAAAAGCAATTCCTGGAGGTCAGACAGTTAAAAAACCCTCATGTCCATGGTCTGATGGACCCAAAGGATCAGCAGCTCCTTTAGAGGCATAACTGTTTCCTTAAATGCTTATTGTGTAAATATTTAAGCTACTTTATAAAACTTTTACAATGTACTTAGGAAGCATAAATCTCCCCAGCCGTGCACGCTCAGGAACACAAACAGGGACATTTCCAATGCTAATGCTGCACCCAAGGGGCCCTGAGGTCACAATCTCAGGAAAATCATTACTAAGCTGATCCCCTGGGTTCACCCCAAAAGGGAGCGTGGTTACGTGCACTGAGTCATTGCTGCGGGGTGACTTCAGCTCTTGAAAACAATCAGGGATTGATGGCTAGTGGGTGGTGGTGTGCATGGAGCCCTGAGGTTTTTCCTCTTCAAAGCACAGCTCTTACACTCAAGAATTATGTAATTCAAAAACAATCCACTCGTGCTCATCCGTTTTAAGAATGAAATGATTTTTTTTTTTTTCGATGCCTGTGGAAGGTTTGAAGTCAAGCCCAACTCGTCAGAGCCTCCCTCACCAGTGCCCAAACCAGTGCCACCCACCCATGCCAGCCTCTCTCATGGTGCTTTTTGAGGAGATGAACTTCCCAGAGGTGAATATTCCCTTGCATTGGGAAAAACCCCCAAGTGCTGATGGACACATCTGTATCCAGGCTGCTTTCCATAGGGAAACCATGCAGCTTTATGGGATTTGCCTGGACACAGCACTCACCAGCTCCAATTCTTCAAATAAATGAGACCTTATTGAACATAGGAAATAACATGTTTAGGATTTTTTCCCCAAAACAGCTCCTCTACTGTAATTTAGGTGCCTTTGAGGCAACAACAACAAACGGGATCAGGGAACTGGAAGTTTATTCTCTCTGCAAAGCACAGCTTGCTGTTGTATATGATGAAGTACATAGAAAGTCTGGAAAAAACTTGGATGGGAGTTCAAACACTGATGTTTTAAAGATGAAAGCGTGTTCTGCGATTAAATGTTTAAATAAAGTTTTCTGGTACTAAATCATTTAAACATTTTCACATTCCTCACATTTCTAGAAGCGCTGTTGGCTTTTATTTATTGTCATAACCCAGTGCCCTCAGCAAGCCACCAGGGCCACTTGAGGCAACCTGCTTTCCAAAGGGAAAGTTCTTTCCGGATGGTGAAAAGTCAGGAAGAAGAAGGGAGCCTGAGCCTTATTCTCCACCCCCCATTTATTCTCCAAATCCCATCATATTTTCCTCTTTTTTTTACAAATAAATCCTCCCATGCTGCACATGGGCACAGCTAGGTTCTGCTCCAAATATTGACCAGAAATTCAAAGTAACTCCACTGACTTCACCGTGGTTGTATTTAGACAGCTGAAAATGGCTGTCTAAATACAGCCACTTGGGTGTACAATAAATACAATACATTTGGGTGTTCAAATTGTCTTTTTTAGCAGCTCTCAGGCTGTTGCAGGGTGCTGCCAGTGAAGAAGTCAGAATTGCCCATGGGGACACGGAGCAAGGTTCCACCACCAGTGCCTCAAACAGCCCCAGGATGAGGAGAACCTGAAGTCCTCGAGCTTTTTGAGATGAAACCACCAAGCCCAACGCTCCAGCCCAGCAATGCAAGGCAGCTCAGACCCAGCCTCTCCCAGCTCTGCCACAAAGCTTCGAGGAACTGCAGAGAGATCCAGGAAAAATGGGGATAAACCTGCCATGAGCCAATTAAGAGTGGAAACGCTGGCGAGGTTTTTACTGCAGGACAACGCAGCAGTAGCAGAGGAACGAAAATCTGAATTTCTCCTACGACAGAACTTGATAAACAAAATGTGGTTTCCAAAGCCAGAAGATAACTGGGCTCAGTCACCCAGCGTGCTGCTGCCGACCCTGATGTCCTGATTTCCTTGTAAATCCATCATTAAGGAATAAAAACAACAGCCCAGGCTCAAGGGGACATTCATGAGTCCCGAGTCCTGCTCGGCGCCCCGGGATCCCTGATGGTTCCATCCCTGCTGCTCTCCACTGAACCTCTCCCCAGGAGCTCCCAGGCCTGTTTGGTTAACACAGCCCAGGATAAAACTCCCTATTTATTTTGGCACCATTCACTCAGAAGGCCCTAAAACCCAAATAAAGTCCATTCCCCTCTGTGTGCATCTCCAGCTATTGACACTGCTCCGGACCAATTTGCAAATCCAAACAAACGCGCTGTTGTGTAATGGGGCTGGAAAAACAATCAGGAAGGGGCTGGGGGTGTGCTCACAGGTTCCTGCTGAGGGAGGGCTGGAAGGGGCGGCAGCCCAGGCAGAAATTACAAGAAATTCAACTTTTACTCTGATAACAACAGGGGCTATTTTCTGCCCATGACATCACGCTCCCAACCCGCCACAAAGCAGCGGAGATGGTGCTGGTGGAAGGCACAGAGGACTTTGCTGGTTGTTCCAGTGGCCAACATCCTACTTTCCCTCTTTTAAAAATAGCTATTTTTTTTTTTCTTTTCAAGTGCCTCACAACCACCCAAATCCTCTCATCTGGATCTGGATCTGAGGATAAATCACAGCACCCCAAATCCATGTGAACAAGCCCGGACCCTCCCACCTGCACTCCCCAGCAGGGAATGTTGGGGGCACAACTTATCTGCCCTGCTTTAGCCCTGTTCTGTAGAGAGAAGATGAATTGTGCCCCTCAACTGGCTCTTCCTCCCTGTTGGCTGCAGTTAAGTATCTAAAAAAAACCATCTCAGACATGGACATCTGTATTATTCTCAGATTAAGTGCAAGAATTGCTACCCAAACATCATCAAAATGGTCCAAAACACTATTAGCTCTTTAATCACATGCAAAAGCAACAACTCACTAAGGGAATTCAAATCTTAAGGGTAATGTGTCATTGCCTGGATGACTCTGGATAGGAAATGGAGCTGGAAATGGATTGTGAGAATAGATGCATTGGTGTGTTCTACCTGCAGACACAGAATTGATGTATAAGTGGTGACATTCAGCTACACCTACCTAACTGAAGGATGTCAGGGGCTGGAAAAGCACAATGCTGTGGTGTGCAGGGCAGGGTGAAGTTAAAACTCTGATTCATGAGCCCATTATTTCAGAATCAAAGGTTAAAACTAAGAGCTGCCACAAACTTCTCCTACAGCTTGAAGGACCAACCCAGAGCCCCATCCCAGCCACCACAGGGGCTCTGCTCAGCAGAAAAAGGGTCTCCTTTCAATGCAATGGAGAAGGCAGAGCAACAACTCTATTTTAGCCCTGTTGCTATGAAATGTCTACAAAAATAAGTCCTGCTTGTGCCCTCCCTTAGGCACATCCCTGTCCCGCTCCTCCTCGCAGCCCTGTCCCAGCCAGAGCCTGGCCTTGGCCAAACTCACCTGGTTTCAGGTTTCCTGACAAACCCCGAAACATAAATACATCCCTAATTCTGCTGGGGAAGCCGAGCCAAGTTTCTGGCAGGGCTGTGCTTGGGATTGAAACAAGGGGGGGAAAGAAACCACAGCGGTTTTGACCCAAAACCAAGACTCCCCCCTGCCCCAAACTTGGCAGTTCCCACTGATTTTTATTTTGACTCAAAACTCAGGGCTCCAACACCCCGCTTGGGGAAGGGGGATTTTCAGAGCCCTGCAGGACATCCAGCTCCCTGCCTGACACTGGATATCTTGATGGGAGCGTGCTGCAGCTCTCCAGTGCCACGATGAGGAAATCCCAACTTTGCAGAAACCCCAAAACACAGGAGGCTGTTGCTAAGCCCTCCCTGCAAATCCCACCCATGCCCAGAGCCCAGCACTTGGAGGCTGCACACAAATATAGCTGCAGGCATCTTTCCGAGGGCTGCAGAGGCAGGGTTTAAAAGCAGGATGTTTGGCTGAGCTGTTCTTCCCTCAAATAAACACCCACGACCTCACTCCACCAGAGAGGCACCGCTCCGGGAGCGCTGCACTCGCTGCATTTCCAAACTTCCAGCCTGGATTTCCCCCCCTGGCTCTGGGAGTGCCACCAGCCTGGGTGGCACCTGGGCAAGGCAGCCATGGCCACAGCTCTCCAAGGGCCACGCTGGAATTCTGGCACGTGTAGGGAAGTGTTTTCTCATCCCCCCCTTTCTCATGGACCTGCTGGGTTGAGTTAGTCAGAAAAACCCTGTTTTGGAAGCTGTGAAATGCTGAACTGGTGAGAATTTCTTTCTGCATCACAGTCTGCTGCATCACAGCTCAGGGAATGAATCCAAAGTATCCAAGCTGATGCTCCAGTCTGGGAGTGGATCTGCATTCAACACTCACTGTTGCCTTTGTAGTTTGGAGACCACCAAACCTCCACTGTGTACAACTGCACCACTCACAGCAGGAGCCACAGCCTCACCCCTGTGCCACCACTTAATCCAGGATAAAGACACAGCACTTTGGGAAAACATTTCTGCTGCCTGCTCTTTATACACCCTACACACTGCTTCAGTTCATTCATGTGACACAAGCATTAAGCACAACTTCAAAGGAGAAATAAGGAATAGAAGCTCTAAGATGAGCCTGTGCTGTTTCCCTCAGGTGGCTGCACTCACCCAGGCACTGGAGAAATGCTCCCTCCCTCTGTTAAACCAACCTGTGCCCACCCTCACCACTGCTCTGGGCCACTGAAGGCTGGATGTGAGGAGTTTGGTACTTACTGCAGCTGGCACATGTGAATTGTTAATTCCTGAAGCAATTTCAGTCACTTGCCTGCCTTGGAAACACCCCCTGAATCCCTAAAACCTTCCTGGGTGTTTGAACAGGGTGGAAAACACGACTCCAAACCCCAGTGGATGCTTCCTGTGCTTATCACACACCAAACACTCAACCCCAGGGACTGCACTGAGGCAGCCTGACCCACAGAAGAGCTCGAGAAACAAACAAAGCCAAGTTTTAACAACCTCCAATCCAAGCAAGGCTGTGCTGTGATGGCTGGAGGTGGCAGGGAGCTGGGAGGCTGCACATCCTAAATCCAGGTGGCACATCTAAATCCAGGTGGCACATCCTAAATCCAGATGGCACATCCTAAATCCAGGTGGCACATCTAAATCCAGGTGGCACATCCTAAATCCAGGCGCTCCCTGTGCCCAACCCCACGATGCTCCAAGGTGGGATGGCTCCAAAGCCAGCCCCAAATCCCAGGAGTGCAAACACCACTGAGAGAGGACAGAGCCAGGAGGAGAAGTGTTCTGGGGGCTGGGGGAGAGCCACGACCCCCACGGTGCCAGCTTCGCCCTGGCCCGGCCCCGCCGCGAGGGGAAACGGCTCTGGGAGGCAGCTGGTTCTCATTGAGAGCCTCTGCAGCCTGCATGGGGGGAGAGAGCCTGCAGGGAAGGGCAGAGGGAGGAGGAGGAGGGGCGAGAGGATGGGGATTAAAATAATATTGTGTCGAAATCTCAATGAGAGGGAGAAAAGGGGGAAGAGCAGAGAACGCAGCGCTCTCTGCGAGGCAGCGCCAGCCACCCAGCCCCAGGCTGATCTGGGATTATCTGCTGGCTCCCAGCAATGTTCTGGTGCTGCTTGGTTTGTCCTCATTTAAACCTGGATTGATCCCATTGTCCACCCAGCCAGGGCAGCCCAAGGCTCCCACAGTGGACAATGCACTCACAAAAACCTTCCACAGCTTTGGCTGGGCACAGACAGCCCCTCGCTGGGGCAGCCCAAGGCTCTGGGAGGTGAGAGCCCTTCAGCCCTTCCATTAGCACTTTCTATTTTCTGGGTTTTTTCCCACTGTTTCTGTGTTTTAAAGTGATCAGTTCCACAGTGCAGCCTGCTGGGATGTGCACAGATACACCAGGCTGGAGGGGAGAGGGCTCCAGCCCCACTCCAACAAAACCTGTTTGGTGACAGACCCGATCTAAACATGCACAAGTCCAGTATGTGAGACAGGTTCTCCCATTTTCCCTTCTGAGATTCAATTTCTTTGGAAAAAACCCCCAGATTTCAAGCCAAGAATCAGGAAACGTCACAATAATATTTTTACTGTTTACCTTTGTTTGAATACCAGCTCTAGTCCAACTCAATCTCTTGTGTTTGGCTTCTCACTGCCAAGATCTCAGCTGAATTTTCTGGGACCAGCTATCCCAAATCTCCAAACACACACAGGTTTCCTCTCACCCACAGGGAAGGGGCATGGAGAGAACCATTCTTGGGGCTGCACCAAGGACACACAGCAGCACATGGAGCTCCAGCACTCGTTTCCTACAGGAATAAGCCCTGGGCATCCAGTTTCCTTGAAAGCTTTGAAAAGCCACGCTCAGCTTTTCCTTCCTGCAGGTTTAACATGAGCTGACACTTCCCAGTGAGGCAGCAGAGCTCGGGGGACTGCAGAGCTCAGCACATAAAACACCCAGAGCTGCAGCCTTTGAAGCAGAGCCCTTCAAAGACAGGCACATACCAAATCTACTGAGGTTTTCTACACAAACAAATTCAGCATGGCAAGAGCAAAACTAATTTGCAAAGATCTTTTAATGTTGGAAGTCTCAAATGACCGACCCTTTCAAGCACAGCTGAATTCAATCCTGCTCTGAAGGCCTGCACTGGCGATTCTACATGGAAAAGACATGGAGATTTCAAAATATGTGCCTGTAATTACTGGGGAATAAAGAATGACTCCAATTTTCTTGTTCCAGTGATGAAGAAGCTGCCCAGAGTGCTCCTAGTCTGTAACCTGTGAAGTGTGACTTTTTTTTTTTTTAAAAACATAATTCTGCTGACATTTCCCTTCCATTCAAATAACTCAGCAATGGGGGAAGAGCAGCTCCATGAACTCACAGGATCTTTACCTCAGTTTGTACTCTCCCAGGAATTTCCTTGTTCTGCTGGGGGTGGAAGTCCCCTCAGTCACACACATCCCTTTGTGCAAGCACTGAGCAGGCCTGGTGCAAATGGAAGAGTCAGATGAATTCCCATTGTGGATTTAAAGATGAGCCAAAGCAGAAACAGGCCAGTTCTGGGGTCTGGTCCTCCACACAAGCCAGCTCCTGACTCCTGGGAGGCTTGAGGGGGTTGGGATGTCCCCACCAGAGACAGGAGCCATCCCAGAATGGGTAAGGCTGGAAAAGCCCTCGAAGATCAGCAGCTCCAACCATTCCACTTGTCCCCAGGTGCCACAGCCACGTGGCTTTGCATCCCTCCAGGCATGGTGACTCCACAACTGCCCTGAGCATCTGTGCCAGGGCTGGACAGCCCTTGTGGGGATGACATTTTCCCAAATATCCATCCTAAACCCCTGCTGGCACAACACCCAACACCCCTGAACTGGCACAGCCACCCTGACCCAGCTCTTCCCCTGGACCAGATCCAGGAGCAGATCCAAGGTGCCACTGATGCAACTCCCACCCCGTGTCCTCACCTCACCCTGCAAACCCACCTGAGATGGAGCAGAGAGCCCCCAGGCAGGGCTTGCAAACTCCAGAGCTGCCACCCAGCTCAGGCCCCAGCCATAAAAAGAGCTCCACAATAGTGTTATTTATTTTTTTGGAGTCACAAATGATTTCCAGCAGCAGGAGGGTGAGGGATGCGGCGCTGGACCCGGCACCCGGCCAGTCTCATAAATGGTTGGCAGCCAGCAGAGCAGCAAAACCATTCCTATTGAAATGAGCTTGTTACTACTAATTTTTACTGGCTTCCTGGTCGATTCATAAAGTTTTGTTGGGGTTTTTTTTTGTGTTCTGTTGGGGTTTTCTTTTGCAGATCTCAGAAAGCAACTCCACGACACTTGAGGGAAACTGAGCTCTAGTCTTGCCACCAAGGACTGCTCTGCACCCAGCCCAGACACCCACAGCCTCTCTGGAAACACTGTCATGTTTCCAGGGCTTCATAAAACCTCAGCAGAAAGAGTTCTCCAGAAGAGACCAAAATCAAAACCTGCTGGATTCAGTTTTACTGTGATCAGAGCCGTGGCAGAGCAGCCTGAGCCCTCAGTGGCAGCTGCAGACATAAATTTATAGGGAGGGATTGGGTCTGAGACATTAAACTGCCCATTTTCACATCTGCCCCTCGTCTCCACAGCTGGATACCCTGAGCTCTGCACCAGACAAACCCAACCAGATCTAACCTTGGAGCCTGAGCTTTTCATAAGCACCAGTGACTGTTTGCTGTGAGACTTGGCAAAGCTTTGGATCATAGAACCATGGAATGGTTTGGGTTGGAAGAGACCTTTAAGATCATCCTGTTCCACCCCCTTCCATGGGCAGGGACATCTCCCACCAGACCAGGCTGCTCAGAGCTCCATCCAACCTGGCCTTAAACACTTCCAGGCTGAGAGCTCCTGTTGGGTTATGTCACAATTCCTCTGGATTTTAAGAAGAATGCTGGAAAAAAACTACCTATAGCTCATGTTTACCTACAGCTCTCACTGTAGGGTTTAAAGAGCAACAAATACCAAAAAAAACCAAAAAAAAAAAAACCAACCAAAAAACCCCAAAAAACCCCCCACAAAACAGGCAAAAAATCAGGACACAATGACCACAGAGCTGAGAGGAAGATGCAGCAGTGCTTCCAAAGGAGCAACATTTATCCAGGACTAAGGGAAAGCAGAACCCTGGGAGTTCCCAGCCAGCACAGCCCGTGTTTGCCTTCCCTGTGCAGGACAGGGATGCTCCCAGAGCCCACAGCCTCACGCAGGGGGGGATGAATCAAGTGCCTCATTCTTCCCCGTGGACAAACTTGGCTTTTCCTGGCGCGGGATCGCACAAACGGGGCCTTGTGTGAGCTCCACGCTCAGGAACAGCAACAGGCCAGGCTTTGGAGCAGCCAGGAAGGGAAAAGAAAGAGGAAAGGGAAGAAAAGGGATGTGCTCTGCACAGCACGTCCACCCCAGCCTCTGCAGACAGGTGGGATAAATCTAAAGACCTTATCAGCGAAACAGAAGGGGTTGGGCTGGAAGGGCTCAGCCCATCCCACCTGCCACCAGACCAGGCTGCTCCATGCCCAATCCAACACTTCCAGGGATGGGGCAGCCACAATTTCTCTGGGCAGCCTGTGCCAGGGCCTTACCCACCACCTGGTGCTGCAGCTCCTGCAGGTACCTTTTCCCTGATGAAGCAAACAACTTTGCATCACTCTGTGTGAAAGCACAAGGCAGCTGGCACTTTGGTTTTTAGGTTTTTTTTTTCAAGTCTTTAACATTCTTTGGCTTCTCTCATGGAAAAATCTTAGCAAATGAGACCTTAATAAATGGAAAGAGCTGAAAAATAGCCTTTCTGCTGGCAGGTTCTGCTCCTGCTCATGGAATACACAGATAAAACCAACACAGTTGTGTCTCCCGCCCTTCCGTGGAGCCACTGTGAGAAATCCTGCCCGAGTATCCCTGGCATCAAGAGATGCCCCTGCAGCAGCTTGGAGACTCCAGCTTCTCCAGCCTGGAGGAATGGGCAGCCTGATCCTTCTGCCACAAGCACTCAGGAGGAGGAACATCTCCAAAGCCATAAGCCAGGCACAGGCACAGGAAGGGGAGGGCAGCTCTTCCAAGCCCAGGTGGGGACGTGGCCAAGCTGCAGTGGGGCCAGCAGAGCATCAGTGTCCAGCTGGGACAGCAAATGTGACACCAGGGCACTTCCATGAATTGCCAGTGGGAAGGGAGGGATGGTTTTGGTCCAGCTTTTGCTCCGGGAATGCACTTGGAGTGGAGCACATGGGCTCCTTGAACCCTCAGCAAAGACCTCCTGCATCCCCCAGGAACACAGAACCGCTGTGAAGGGCAAAACAAACTCTCCACACATCCCTCTCTCTTGCACTGTTGGGAATTTGACTTTTTGGCAGGTTTCATACATGGGCTTTTATAATTTGAAAGGCAAAATGCTGAGGGCAGGGAGCAGCATCCCAGCCTGTGCCTGTTCCCTGCCAGAGACTGCATCCCTGTGGGGAGGGGGACAGGTTGTATTTTGTGAGGGTTTTCAGGTCTGGCCATCAGAGGCAACTCTTAGCCATTTAAAGAATAAAACTAGGAAAAAACAGGAAGAAAAAAGAGGGGGAAACCTGGGGTGTGGAGCTGATCAAGGAGATGCTGGGGCAGGAGAAGAGCTTTGGGTTTAACTCTGTTTGTATCCTCTGATGCTGGTGGATTTTTCCCCATGTTTCTTCCCAAATCCAAACCCTGGGATGAGGAACCAGCTTCTCCCTGAAGGAAAAGCTTCTCTGGGAAAGGGGTGGTGGGACAGCAGCACAGTCCAGCACTTCCATGCCAGAGCTGTTTGATCCCTGCTCCAGCCCCAGGAGCTGCAAAGGCCATTACCAGTCAGCATTAGCAGCCTGGCCAGAGGTCAGCCAAGACAGGCATTTCCATGTGAAATGTTTTTGTTCTTACAGAAAAAAACACACCCAAACAGGAATCCAGCAGTCCTCAGCACCCCAAGCCCAGACCCCAGTGCTGCACCTCTTCTCCTCAGTCTCTGCCCCTGGGGTGATGCTTCCTTCCAGCTAAACACCCATTTTCTGGGGCTACAAGAAACCTGCAGAAGGACTTTTGACAAGATGGGGAGACCTTGGCACAGCTTCCCAGAGAAGCTGTGGCTGCCCCTGGATCCCTGGAGGTGTCCCAGGCCAGGTTGGACCAGGAGCACCCTGGGATGGTGGAAGGTGTCCCTGCCCATGGCAGGGGTGAACAGGATGAGCTTTAAGCTCCCTCCCAACCCAAACCAGGATTTGATGAATCAACCAAGTGAAAGGCACAGAGCAGGGGCAGAGCAAGAGCTGGGACAGGCACCCCCCAAACCCCCAGGAGCCAGGTGGGACCTCAGAGAGCCAATGTCCCCCCTCCTGCATCACCAGCCAACAGCAGGACATGGGGCAGGGCTGGGGATCACGGCCCCACGTGCCACCCCCAGGCTCTTGGGAGGCACAAAGAGCTGAGTCTCCTTTGCCAGTAAACTGAACCTGAGGTTCCAGGGGCTCGGGACACTTCAAAGCCCTCAGCAGCACTGAAGGGATGGACTTTTCAGCTGTGGAGCAGAGAAGCAAAATCCACACAAACAAGCAGTGTTCCAGAAAACCAGGTTTAACCATCAGCGGCTCCCAACGACAGGGGGGATGTTTTTCCTGAGGTTTTTTTTTTTCCCCCCCCTTCCAGTTTTCCTTTTTTTTTTTTTTTTTTTAATTTCTCATTCAAAGCCAGCTCGAGCTCCCACACCACACAGCCCTTTTGGGTCTGAGCATCCTCCAGAGGTAAAATGCTGAGTTAGGTCTTGGAGCCCAGGGAAGGAGGTGCCTTTGATGAAGAGCAAATCTCCAGACTTCAATGGCTCCGGTGAGCGCCACACATTTAATAAGTTATTTCCGTGGAAAACCTTGGTAACTCAGTTATGAATCAAGCCTATAAACACCTCTCACTCATCAAAGTGCCACAAAAAAATCTATTACTGGGACTGTGAACACAAGCCTCTCTCTACAGGTCCCCTATAAGAAGCCAAAATTCCTCTTTCAAAACATTCACCGTTTTCAAAGGTCATAAATACACTGTGTCCAGTATTCAGCAAATCCCTTTAAAAAGCAAAACACAGGCACAGGGAAAAAGGAAAGTTCAAACAAAGCCGGATCCATTGGATCCATGCTGCTCAAAGGACACAACCAGAGCTACATCAAAGGAACTTTTACTACCTAGAAAGTTGTATCCAACCCCTAACAGGGTGCAAGAATGTAACGTTTAGGCTACAAAGATTAAACTAATTTACTTTTAAGTAACTTGCTTACTTCCTGATGTTTCTCTTTTTAAAGAGTGATGCCTAGGTGCTTGGAGAAGTGAGGGATGTGATTATTCTGTGATTCAAGGCCAAACATCATAACTACTCAACGAACCATAGACAAAAACATATTTTATCTGGGTGTTACACTTTCTCCAAGAACTTCTAGGTTGAAAACATCCAGGCTAGCTGTGAAAATCCATCCCAGTTCTAGGTAACAGGGGGAGAAAAAGCAACTTTCTCCTTCTCTGCTGGAATATACTGAGAACTTCAGAGTCCTGCCTCCAAGGGAACCATGCTCCCCAAATACTGCCCATGGAACCTTCACTTCAGGGCATCACCCTGCCTGGCTCCCTGATGGAAAATTCTCCTCTGGGGCTCAGGAGCTGTGTGTACACACAAATACAGAGGCATCATCTGCAGAGCAGCTTTAATCTCTGCATCAGGCACGGGGCCCAGCACTGGTAAGACCAACCTTCTCCCACCCTGGTGCAGCCTGTGCCACTCCAGGCAGAGATCCCGAGGCTCTGACAGCCAGGTTGGATTCTTCCCTTCCTTCTTCTGAACAAGGGCCAGCTCCAGCTGCCCAGATTTTTTAGGGACAGCTCTGACTGTCCTCATTTTTCAAGTGAGGCCTGTTGGATGGTTTTAGCAACAAAGGGACATCCTCCCTCCACCTCCCAGTCCAGGAGACACCTGCCCTCCTGTCAGACTGTTTTTGGAGGCTGCTGCTCCTTGCTGCACAGGATGCAAAACCTCAGAGGAACCTTGATGTTCCTCCTCAGGAGACCTTCAGCACACACCACCCCTTCCCACCTCCAGCAAATTCCTCAGCCTGTATGAAATTAATTTCCCTTCCCCACATCACTGTCCTGGCTGAGCTCTGCACTAATCCCAAGACCAAGAGCTCTTGGTTTGGTGGCCCAAAATCAGTTATCCCACAGGGTTTTAATGGATAACAACCACATGCAGGTAATATCTCTCTCCAGCCTTAATCTAGGGCACTTCTCTTCCATTGGCAAGTCATCTAACTTTAAAAAATTTTCTTAAATTGCTGCTTCAATGCTCTGAACACCTTCTTCATCTGCTCATGATTTTCCCAGGTGGAATACTCTCTGCTGATGGATGAAGCACTGCTATCAACAGGATTTGGACATAACAAGGAGCCCACCTGGCTACAGAATCAATGATCCCTTCACCTTCTGCTCCAAAGGAATGGCAGAACTCCAGGAGCTGCCACCTGAGCCCCCCACCGTGGTAAGCATAAAGGGGATGTGGAAAACCCCCTGCCCTCCATAAATCCACTGGCTCCAGAGGGTTTATCACCACCCCAGAAAGACATCTTTATAACAAAGTAAGGAGCACACCTGCACCTCTGTGAAAGGGACAGCACTGAAAGCCCAGGGAGCAGCTCCCAGAGCTTCCCCCCCTTCCCTGTCAGGGATTAATCCATGATTCACCCCACAGCTGGGGAAGCTGCCTTTGATGCCAGCCCTAGGCAGGGCCAGAAGCTGCACATGAGCAAAGCCCCAGGAGGGCAGGTTGCTGCTCTGAGGCTCTCCCATGGGGATTCCAACATCCATGGCCATCCACAGCCAAGAGGGAAAAGCCTCCACAGCGAGCAAAGAATTCCTCTCTGAAGCACACTGGAAAATAGATGCACTTTATTTCCCGTTGGCAAAGTGAAACTATGGAGGAAAGCTGTTTAATATAAAAACATCTGACAAAGCACCTCCAGGATGTATTTTTTTGCATCAAAGAAGTAGCTCTTGGCAACAGGCTCGTTCCTCCGACCAGGAGAGGTTTTAGCCAAACCCTGATTGTTCTAGACTGCACAGGGGAAGACAAGCCAGCAAACCTACAGTTAAATATGCAAGAAAAAAAAGGAAACCAAAACCATTACTGGCCCAAACAAACATCTGTCTGCGATTAAACTGGATGCACAGATATGTTGTGTCTTTTTTAAAGGATTTGTTTCTGCAAGAAGGGAGGGGAGAAGGGATGAAAAGGCTCCAGGGTGGTGCTGGGTCAGACCCAGCCCCCAGCCCAGAGCTGTCACCGAGACACAGCAAAGCCAGAGTCTGTCCTCAAAACCCAACATTTCTCCCCAGAAGAAACTGCTGTCCTATTACTGACAAAAATACCCTTTTTTTCTATTAACAGGTAATTCCAGAATCTCTCCCCCAGCCCGGAAAGGGCAATGTTTGCCCAGTTGCCACACACATCCGCCTGACAGATTTAATGGGCTTTTTTTTTTTTTTTTTCCCTACTCCTAACACACAGGATCTTCATAAATTTCCTTGTTAGCATAAATCCTGCAGCCTGTTATTTCTGGGGGGGAGAGGAAGGGAGACGTTCACTTTCTCCATTCAGTGGGTTTTAAAAAATATGCTTCCTTAAGTTCATCCTAAATATTGCTGGAAGCAGAAAAAAACCCTCTGGCTCTTGCCTGGAGCCGTGGCATTGCCTCAGCAGGGCTGAGTCACCAGGCTGGGACAGATGCTCCTGCCTTCTTCCTCCCTTTGGTGGTACAGGGACCCTGCTCCCCAAATCCAATGCCCCCAGCCCCATCACTGCCCTGCAAAAACTTCCCCATCTTAAAAAGGAAAAAAAAAAAAAAATCCAGAAATGATTTAAATAAGCTCCTGCCCATTCAGTGTCTGTTTTTTTCTCTCTGTTAATTCTCAGCTTTCCTCCACCATCATCAGTCACCAAGCACAGCTCATCTCCACATAGAGCTCAGCACCTTCTGGACATCAGCAGAGCTGCTGGGAATAAATTCATGCCTGTGCTTCCTCTTCCAGGTGGAAAACACCTTCCTGCTGCTTTGGAGCACGAGCAGAATTCATCCCTCCTCCAACAAACCACCAACTCAACATTTCTTCTTTAGGATGCACGTTTTCAGCTACACACGGGTTCACCAGAGCTCAAACTCTTGGAGAGTTTTAGCGCATGGGAAGAGATTTCAAAGTTTAAAATAACCTGAAACAATTATTTTTTGGAAAAAATAAACCAGCATCTTCCCTGGGGATGGTCAAGTCAGCACAGAGACCCAGAGATGCAAGGCCACCTTTTGCTCTCCCACCTGGCCTCCCCTCAGGACCTCCAGAATTTAAAGCCACACTAACAAGAACATTGGCCAATGCTCATCATGGGGCTTTTTCAACAGGAATGGGGCTATTCCATAGGTTTTAAGAGAAGGTCCTTCCAGGGCCAGTGAGGGAGAGCCCTGTGGAGCTCAGAGGAAGGCAGGCAATGCCAAAGCCCACAGCAGCTGCTCCATCCCACCCCATCCCCTGCAGAGAGGCTCAGCCCTCCACACGCCTGGCAAGTCTAACGGGTACAGCAGCTTCTTGGCATGTGCTGGAGGAGCCAAGTCTGAGGGGAAGGGAAAAAAAAAACTACTACAAATGTTCCACCAATTATGAGTCACGAGGCTGAGCTTTTGTTCCTGCCTTGCTGGATTTTGCCCTTTCCCTGGTATTTCCCCAGCTCCGGCCGGGAGCCGCGGGGACGCCAGGACTGGCCAAGGCTCTGCTGGCTCCTGGGGGACAGACAGGCTCAGCCCAGGCCAGGGAACCACCTGGGTTTAAAATATAATCCCCAAACAGCAGGTTTTCCTCAGCTCTGCTCCCCAGGCAGAAATGAATCGAAGGAGGAAAAGATGGAGCCCTCTTCGTGCTGAGAGTGGCACTGCCTGAGCTCAGGGGGAGGAAACAGTGGGGTCAGACACCTCCAAGAGCCTTTCCCACCAACCCAGATCTTCCCAGGCCATTGCACCTCACTGGGAAAACAGGAGCACCCCCATTCCAAGGGAAAAGCTGTGGCTGGACACTGATCCTTGGACAAACAACTTTGTTCCGAGACCCAAATGCTTTGAACAGGAGCTGAAGAGGGCTCTGGGGTATCATCCATGGATCCAGGTCACATCCACCCAGCCACCCACAGCTTGTGCTCCCAGTTAGCCCTGACTGTTCCTCTGAACTTTACAGTCAGCCTGCTACTTCACTGAAGGCTTTCCCTCTTTTCAAGGGCAATATTTTAGCCATGGAAAGTTCTACTTCAAAAAAAGGGTTTGTTTTGTTTCTTTTTTTTTTTAAATTAACACATATGACAGAGATCATCTTCTGCCTTCATGCTAAAATCTCTTGTTTAGAAGTTCATCAAGTAAAGGAGAAACAGGAGAAGAATGGTTCTCTTTGTTACACAAAATTGAATTTTGTGGCTTTAGTAGGAAAAGCCTGTTTGATGATCAAAGCTGGACCAATAAATAGCAGTGGCTGGATGCTAGATCCAAAGTGTACTTATTTTTGGAAGACAAGTTAAGTGCACACCGAGTACACAAGAGGAGACAAAGAGGACCATGTGCTTTGTGTATCACTCCCACAGACCTAGACTTCAAGCAGAGCTATTAAATGAGTTGAAATGGAGAATAAACAAACTGAAATGTGGCAGGTAGACTGGAGCCTAAGTGGGTTTTTCCCTTGTACTTCCCCGTGATGACATGTATGGGTTAACTTCAGCAGGGCTCTTATCCTCTTTCAGCAATCCTGAGCACAGGGGAAAAATAAATCACCAGCCCCAGACTCTTATTAAAAGTTACACCATTGGAAACGGCACAGGGGGAGAGGAGGGATCTGGTTTCAGCACAATCTTGGTCACATGTTATCATTATATTGTTCAAGGAAAAGTTAAAATCTCTCTTCTCTTCCAGCAAACCCACCAGATGTCCCATAAAGACTGAGCCATGAGAGAAGCGAAACCATTACATCCTCAGGAACCCCGCTTTTCCAACTTGGCTGCTGTAATTAATGCCAATTATCAAGTTACAGCAAAAGCCAGGGGCACGGGGAGCTTTAGGGATGTGCATCCAGCCCTAGGAATGTTTGTTAGGAATTGCAAACACATATTTATTAGAGCACAAGGCTGAATGATCCCAGTCCTGCTATCAATTGTTCCCCTGCTCTGGACACTTGGCAGCACAACAAGACCCCATGGGCCACAGGGCAACCACAGGGACACCTGAAAGGACAGAGAGAAGGGAAAATCCCCAGAGAGCAATGTGTCATGATACAGACCCTGTGCTCTTTGAACACCCTCTGGAGCTGGGATCAGCCTAAACATCCCCAGGAACGCCCAAGTCTCACCAAACTGACCATGAACTCTTGCAAGGAAAGAAAATGAGGAGAAATGCCACAACCAAGGGACCAGTACCCCAAAGGTCCCCTCCACCACCCCCCTTGCCTCACAGCATCCCCCAAGTGAGCAGCAGACCCCATCCACGTGCTCAGCAACCCAGCAAGGAGGCTCGGAGGTGTCCAAGCCCCACCCCAGCCGCTGAAGGAGGCACCTGGGCCTCCACCAAAACCCACGTTTGTCTGCCTTCATCCCAGCTCTCAGACCATGAACCAGGCAAAGAAATTAAAGCTGGTCCTGCAGCCAGGCCCCTCCTGTCACACACTGTCAGCCCCCAGCCCGGGGTGAGACACCAAGGAGGGAGATGTGGGGTGATCACTGCAGTGCAGAGCCAAGGACAGCCCCAGCTCTACCTGCTGTCAGGCAAAACCACCCCAGGCCTCGCAGAGCCCCATTAAGTGAATGAAAGGTTGCAGGGTGGGGCAGAGCAAAAACCAGGACCTAATTAAGCCAAGCTTTGTTCGGGATCTTCAATGCCTGCTCATGAAAGCAGGGATTGCAGCCCGGGGCCAGGGCCCAACAGGTAACACCAGCCCGACGGTCCCGGCAAGAACCACCCCACAGCAGCAGCACTGGGACGGCCCCGCTGCCCTGCCACGGAAACGGGGAGGGCCCACAGCCCAGCCCCACAGCAGCCACGGCCCTGCAGCCTGGGACCCTCCTGGTGGCCCCACGCGGGACACACGCGGCCCTGCGGCCACCTCCAAACGTCCCCGCTCGTCCCACCAACAGCATCTTATTGCAACACGCAGAGCACGGACTTCTTTGAAAAACCGACTCAAAAACCTGCTCTTTTTGTCCTTCTCTTCACACCCAGAGCACAAACCAAGAGCAGGACCAGGACCCCGTCCCCTCCTGCTGTCCTGCCCCACCACCAGCCCCCCGTGGCGGGGGAAAGGCCCCAACAGCTGCCAACCTGAGAAATCTCCGGGCGTGACGTTGGGAGAGTTTGTAGCCTCTGTTTCAGTGTAAGACAACGTGGAATCTGATAGATCTGGGGGGAGGAAAAAAATAAAAAAAGAAAGCACTTTTAGTCCTGCTGTGTTTGCCAGCGCTACGTGAGCAGCCGTGGCTGCTGGGCTTCCCACCACCTCCCCCAGAGAAAATCTCCACGGGGCCAGAGAGCAGCCAGTAACTTTGTAGCTCCACCACGCAAATGCAAAGTTTGAATTGCCTCGACCACAAAAATAACTCCAGTTAAGTTGATCAAACAAGTAGGAACTTGGTGCTTACTGGATAAAGTTACATTAAGCCTCTAAACAAGTCAGAGTTACTATACTTAATTATCACCATTAAAATTCTTGAAGCTGTTTATTCTTGCTTCCTTCCTTCCTCTTTGCTGAAGCGAAGGAAACTTTGTTTTAACAAGTTAAGAGTCTTTGTTATTCTCTCTTGCTTACACCCCTCTAATTAAGTGCTCAACTGTTTGCTCACAGATTAACTATTATTTTTCCAATCAAACAAGCCAGTGAAGCAAATTTCAACCCCTGGCTGTTGTTTTAATAAAGTCACGTGTCGCTCACTATCATCTCTCCCTGCAGCACAAGCAGTTTCTAAAAGGAATTAACTTGGAAGGGGGAGCACAGGGAGGGACAACTCCTTTTTTTTTTTGCCTCCACACCTAACAAAAAAAAAAAAAAAGAAAAAAGAAAAAAAAAGCCACTTGCAGCCAAGTTGGCCTTGCAGGCTGCTCTGGTCACAGCCCTGTGGCGATGAAGGCGCCGGGCACAGGGTGCACACATGGCTGAGCTGCTCCCAGGCCTGGCAGAGCAGGGACTCACCTTTGGCAGGGGCAGCTCCTGCCTTCCCCCGGGGCTGGGTGGGACAGGCAGGCACTGCTGTCCCCTCCTATGCCTGCCAAACCCCATTTGTCTCCTCCCTGTCCCTGCCCCATGGCAGCAAAAGCAGCTCCCTCTGGTCATTAACCCCAGTAAATCACTGATAAAGGGAGAAAGGCCCCAGCTGCACCGATCCCAGCAAGAAATCCAAGAGGGATGTGGCATTCCTCCCTTCCCTCCCATGCTCCTAGGTTTTTCCTTCCCATTTAATTGCACAAGAAGGAAGGCTGAGAAAGGATGGTGAGGATGCAGCGATGCCAGCTCAAAACATCTCCAGGCCAGCGTGCAGCACACAGGACCAGGATCCAGGGCTGCCAGCACCCAGCATCCTGCACTCCACACCCAGCCTAGCCACCCCAAAGCTGCTCTCACCAACTCTGTTTGGAAAACCTTTCCTAACTCCCCAGGAAAAGTGACACCCCGTTCAGAAATGACACAGCGCCGAGTTTCAAAGAGTTTCCATCTCTTTGTGAGGAGCAGAGGAAGGGTAATAGCTGGTTCCTCCACGGAGCAGCACAGCCAGGCCTTTATGGAAATGGCACCCAGGAGCTCCCACTCCCGCAGATTACACAGGCAGACAAAACATGACGTCTGGTAACCTTTCATTACGCCTTCATTAAAAATAGAGCTTCATATTATTTTGGAAAATATGCATGTGTCTGCACAGTAATTTGGTAGGATAAACTGGCATCCATTTACTTCTTAAAACTCGTCAGCTGATGCTTGCTCAGAAATAATGAGCAGCCATAAAACCCCGACTTGTTGGCTTTTGCCCGACGTGCCAGGTAGGGCTGTCTCAGAACCAGCACCGGGGCTGCACCATGAAAGAGCTCCCTGGAGATCAAAAGAGACAAAACACGTACCCAGTGGCTTTTGCTCATCATTAGGAGACAGCCGAGAGTAGGGAGGTGGTGGAGACTCTGGAAAAACAAAACTTCAGGTTAGTGCTGTGTTCGGTTTATCAACAAACCCCTCTCGCTTTCCCTTTTGGGGTAGGAACTCTTACAAGGGTATAAACACCCAGTGGAAAACAAAACACTTGGAACCAACTGGAGACCAAGGTTTTCCTAATTTTTGAACAATGGGAGTTCCACCTTGAGCTTTCAAAGTGGGCTTTGCTACTGAAAGTGCTGCACCCCTCTGCCCCATATCTGTGTCTGGACACCCACAGATTGAGTCACACAAAACATCAAATTGCTCCCCAAGAACCCCATTTCCATCATCTGCACTGGGAGACAACCTTCCATGGGTGCCTCCAACACACAGGGCTTAACAAGACCTCACAAGCACTGAAAAGAAGGATTGGGTGATGAGAAGACTCTTGGCACACAGGGCTGGCACCAGAGCCAGGCTGGCTTCAGCCACCAAGCCATCCCAGGAACTCTGGTCCATCCCAACAGGCCTCAGCACAAAAGTGGCTCAGGAGCAGAGGCCACAGTGATGCCCCTCGCCCTGAATCCATCCCACAGAGCTCCTGAGCTCAGCTTTAAGCAGCAGCACTGAGCAGCCATGTGCTCCAAGCCCAGCAAGGCCTCAGAGCTGCTTTGCTGGACCAGGTCATTGAAACAGCTCTCGCTGCTCTTGGAAGGGTCACGACCACGGGGAAAGTCCAGGCCCTGATTACAGGGGTTTCTTTTCCTTTTTCATTGTGTGACAGTGATGTTTCTTGAATTGTAACTTGCCAAAACTGAGCGTGCAGCCAGCTGGGCTGTATCAAGGCATCAGCATTGAGCAGGCACTGACTCCAGTGAGAAATTGCTCTGTGAAGTCCATCAGTGGCACCACCCCGACCCCAGAGCAGGGAAACACAGGAGTGCTCCTCAGCCCCCAGCCCCAGACCTGCACTCAGCCAGCAACTGCAGCTCAGCCTGGCTGGGCTCCCCAAAAAGCACCTCAGCATCCCCATGTGATGGCTCCGGGGTCATCTGCTGCTTCTGAGAAAAGCTTCCCCATTTCCCCCAAAGGAGCAGGGTGCTCTTCCCACAGGGTGCTTACAAACCCCAAAATACAAAAAAATCAAGGTGCTGATGTCCCCATGTGGATGTGACTCCAGGCCTGGCTGTGCTGGTCCCACTCCAGACCTGCTGTCACCAGGGACTCCCAGAACTTTCACACCCCACAGCAAACTGGGTGGGAAACACCAGCAGGATGATCCCTGGGAGCCACTTGTGGAAAAAGGGCATCAAGGCCTTCTCCTGGCTCCTGTTACCAGCGCCCAGCCGGCGCGGGTGGGGTCCTGGCACAGTCACCCGTTATCAAGGTGATAAGGAGCCACTTGATAACAGCTCTGCTTTCTACTACTCCAGCACAGGGCTGGCAGCCGCTCACCGCTGGGAAAACCACCACGGCTGCAGGAAAGAGACTGGGAAACTTCTCCCCTTTCTAAAAGAAATGCCCCGTTCCTAAAAACGCAGCTCAACTCCAACTGGAGTAAAAAAGCTGCCTCCAGCCTCTAGCGACCTTCGGGAGAAGCACGCCCAGAAGAGAAGTTTCTTTGAAAGAAGTGATGCAAAGCGAGGCAGGAGCCCAGATTGCAAAAGAAATAATAAAATCAAAGTTCTTGCCAAAAAAAGGGGACAGTCAGCATAGAATCATAGGATGGTTTGGGCTGGAAGGGACATTAAAAATCATCTCATTCCACCCCCTGCCATGGGCAGGGACACCTTCCACTATCCCAGGTTGCTGCCAGCGCCATCCAACCTGGCCTGGGACACTTCCAGGGATCCAGGGGCAGCCCCAGCTTCTCTGGGCACCCTGTGCCAGGACCTCCCCACCCTCAAAGGGAAGAATTTCTTCCCAATATCCCATCTAACCCTGCCCTCTGGCAGTGGGAACCCAGCTGTCCCTTTTCATTACAATTTTTGTACAGCCTATTAAGTATTATTTCCATTTCTGCACCTCAAACTCCAACATGCCTCAGCTCCACGTAACCATTCCCTGCTGACATGGACACACGATCGAGCATTGCTGAAAAAACCAAAAAACCCTCAACAAGACCAAACCCACGGCAAAAAAAAAAAAAAAAAAAAAAAAAAAAAAACCACAAAAAAAACAAACCCAAAAAAAAAAAAAAAAAAAAAAAAAAAAAAAAAAAAAAAAAAAGAAAAAAGAAAAAAAGAGAAACCCTCGAGAATTGCAAGAGCCCCAGATGTCCCCGCGGGTCCGGGGATCCCCGCGGCGGGGACATCCCCGCAGCCCCCCCGAAGCGCCTGCGGCTTTAAGCCGGCGGCGGTGACCGCCCGGCTCCGATAGGAGCGAGCCAGGCTGGCGCCAGCGGGATGGAGCCGCCGATTATCGCCCGTCCGGCTCCCGGAGAGCGGGGAAACTCCGCGGGAAGGGGAAAAAACCAATAAAGAGAAAGGGCTTTTTACGCACCACTGGAACCGCCGGTTCCAGGAGAGGGGGGATGCCCGGCGGGGACCCCGGAGCCGGCGCGTCCCCCTGGGCATCCCCGCAGCACCGCGGGGCCGGGGCAGCGCTGCCCACGAGAGTTCGGAGAAACCCAGCAAGGGGTCAGAAAGCCCGAACCCCCAACTCGGTGCGTGTTTGTGGCGAGGGAGGGCGGGGGACGGACCCAACTCGCCGCTGCTCACCTGGCCCACAGAGGCGGCTGAAGTGGTAGGGGTTGCAGCAGACCGTGGGTCCGTCGGCGACGCCGAAGCTCTGGCACTCGCAGAGGGGCTTCAGCTCGGCGGGGTGCTGCAGGTCGGGCCAGCGGAACAGCTTGCCCAGGAGGAGGTGCGGGGGCGCCGCCAGGCCCCCCAAGCGCACCTCGGTGCGGGCCACCAGGACGCAGCCGCCGGGCATCCCCCCGCGGGACTCCACCGCCTCCAGCAGGCTGTCCAGCGAGCGCTCCTTCAGCCGCTTCAGCAGCGAGTAGGTGACGGCCTTCAGCNCTGCGCGCTACCGCGCGGAGCTCCACCGAGGGGCTTTTCTCCGCGATCTTGC
>VZRH01007524.1:5945-21998 GCA_013397555.1 Urocynchramus pylzowi
CCGGGGCTCCCGATCGCCGCCGGGCCACCCCAGCCCTGCCAGGGGCTCCCCACCCCGGCTGCGGGCCGCTCGCTCTGCCGGGGGCTCCCCACCCACCCTGGGGTACCCCGGCCCCGCCAGGGGCTCCTCACCGCGGGGACAGCGCCCCGACCCTGCCGGGGCCCCCCTTCCCGCTCGGGGACCCCCATTTGCCTGGGCGCTGCTGGACCCGCCGTGCCATCGTCCCCACGGTCCCCGTGTGCCATCCTCCCCGCCGGCCACGCTGCCCTTGACCCTCCGCCCTGCCCAGAGCCCCCCCGGGTCCCGCTCTGCATCCCAGCCCAGGTGGCCGTGAGGAGCCGCCGCGGGATCCCAGGGGATTTGGGCACATCCCTGTCCCTCCCTGTGGAGTGGCCGTTCCAGAGGGTCGCGCTGCCCACGCTCCACCATCGGCCGGCTCTTGTTTTGCTCCGGCGAGGATGCACCAGCAAGGCAGAGCAGCCCTGCAAAGTGCTGGAAGTTTTTTGGTGCCGGGCTCGGCTTGGCTTTTCTCCTTCCTCTCCGGTGTGTGTGTGTGTGTTTTTTTCTTTCCCCCTCGAGTCGATGGAAGCCGGCGATAAGAGGGAGATGGGAGGATAGGGAAGGCTGGCCACCATGTGATAATCTACCTTTATCTTTCTCCTGAAATAATTGCAAGGCTGAGTTGCACCTACCTGTTTCCCTGCCTGGGGTGATTGCTGTGGTGATAACGCTCAGCTAGACTTTTACCCGGGGAGAGTTAAAAATAGTCCCAGCTGCCTCCTTTTTTTTTTTTTTTTTNGAAAAAGATTAGGATGTTCTCCATTGTTGCTTTCTTCCATTCCTTCCTTCCCCCTTTTTTTTTTTTTTTTCTTTTTCCGGGATACTTTTCTCCTTTGGCTTTCTCCAACTTCCGCGGCTTTATTTCGGCAAAAAGCCCTGTCTGGGTGACTCCAGCTGGCCGGGAGCGGAGCGAGCGCTGGCGCTGGAATGACAGACACCGCTCCCTGCGGGAGCCTCGCCCGCCGGGATGCGGGATGCCCGGTCCCAGCGCCCACCAGCGCGGGCTCCGCGGGGCAAACTGGGGCACGACGAGGCCGTGGCTCCTCGGATCTCCTTCCTCTGCTGCTTTTCTGCAGAGATGTGAAGAAATGATAAAGTGGGAGGCTGATCTCAGGCCGCCGGCGATGGCCAAAACTGATTAAAAGCTGAGAGCTTGGAAGCCTTCCTGTATGTGTCAACATGAAAACAGTCATTAGAGGCGGCGAGCGCGGCGAGAGCGCCCTGCCGCTGCTCCGTCGGGGAAGGTATGCATGAATCAGGGCTCCGGTAACCAGACTCCTCTCATGTACAGACCGGACCTGTTTCCACAAAGTCTATCCCTCCTTATCATCTCGGCTGGAGCATTAAAAACCTCCTCCAGATTGCTATCTGCTGATTTTATTTTCCTGGGTGACGCGATGCTCTCGCTCCGGCTTCGCCTTCTCTTGTGGGGTTGGGGTTTTGTTGTTTTTTTTTGAAGCCCGATGCGAGGCGCAGATTAAGGCTGGCGGGGAGATCGCCGGGAGAGCGGGCGATCGCCAGCACAGATAAGACAGAGATCACACACCGGACTATATTTAACCAGCTGCTCTAACCTTCCTCTTCTCGCTGCCTTTCCGGGCTGGAGCCGTGCGGGGATGGGGGCCGGGGGTGCCGCTCGCTCCCTGCCAGCCCCCCCCGCCCTGGCAGCGGCGGGGACACGCGGTGGGGAGCCTTTGGGAGCCGATTGCATCGCGATGGTGGCTTTTGATAGCCCGGAAAACACCCCGAGCATCTCTCCCTTTCATTTTTGGGGGTTCCTGCCCGCAGAGGACAGTTTCTTTCCATCCCTGCCTGTACCACCAACCTCCCTGCAGCTGCTTCTGCCTTATGGGGTGGTTTGGTTTTTTGTTTTTTTTTTTTTTTTNAACCTCCCTGCAGCTGCTTCTGCCTTATGGGGTGGTTTGGTTTTTTTTTTTTTTTTTTTTTTTCTTTCTCTTTTTTTCTTTTTATTTTTTTTTGTGTGTGTCTGTCTTTTGTTCTGCTGGTAGATAGATGTGAGGGGCTGATAGGGAGCAGGAGCTGATCTCCAACCCAGATAGCCTGTTATATTTATTAACTTCAAACATGGGAGCGCGGGCGCCCAGCTGATGAGCGAGGCTCTGGCAGCTGCCGGTGCTTTCACAGCGCCGGGTCCTGCGATGGGGGAGCCTGATAAGCGGCAGATTGATCTCATCGCGCTGATGTGCCTCCCCCTCCCTTGTTCTTTTAATACAGATATTTTTTTTTGTTGTTGTTGTTCCTAAGCGAGCTGGAAGCGAGTGTTTTGTCATAGTTGCAGGGGCCTGTTTGTGGTTATTATTTTTTTTTTATGGTGCCTTTTTTTTTTTTCTTTCCTTTTCCCTTTTTACTCTGCGCTCAGCTACAGTAGATCTGAGCTCCTGATAAGCGCCAAGCCCCGATCTCCATCCTGATAGAGATTGCCAGGGCTGATAAGGACCACTTATCTCTCCCCACCAGACCGGAGCAGGATTCGCTACAACAACAAACACAGCAAAGAGGGGCAAAAGGGCTCCAACAATTTGTTCCACTGCAAATGTGATTAACGCAGGCACTTTAATTATCTGATGGGGGGCAGCTGCATGTGTGTTTTTATTTCTCAAGGTGGTGGGGTGGTTTTCCCCCCCTCCACGTGCTCTGTGAAGCGAGCTGGGTTGAGAAGCCGAGCTCTCCCAGCTCCTGTTATCGGCTGCAGATGTTGCATTAGTTTGATGAGAGCTTTGACTTTTTTTGATGATTATCTCCCATTCTGCTCCGCCGAGCGAACGCACGGGCTGGTGGGGCGGGCGGGGGGAGGTGAAAAACACCGTCATATTTTTGCATGTGGATTTTCTTTAATTGCTATTAGATGGTGTCAGATAACGAGCGCGATCTGGCTGTTGAAGCCGCCGGCTCTCGATGGGCTGTGCTGGGCCGGGTGCTTTTATTTTTTATTTTTTCCTTTCCTCCCGCACGCTCGGCTGCTCCCCGCTCCCGCGTGGGCTCGGCGGCGATGCCGGGAAGGGGATGGTGGAGCCGGGCAGGGGGTGGCCGTGGGAGAGCCCTCCTTCCCGGGAGCTTGGAAAATTGCGTTTCTTTTAAAGATGACAGTGGCCAACCCAGCGTCTATTTTTAGCGGCGGCGTGGTGAGCCGGTGGCGTGGGATGCTCCCGGCACGCCTCCTGCCTGCTCCTTCCCGCTGCCTTCCCTCCCCGAGTCGCTCCTTCCCTTTCAGGTGACTGTTTCAACCTCCTCTGCTTGTTGCCTTTTTTTTTGGTTGTTGTTGTTGTTTTTATTCTTGCCTGTTTTTCTCTCTGCGCTCTGGTGCAGCTGCGCTTTTCCATCCCCGCCACCTCCGTGCCTCAGTTTCCCCATCCGCGCCTCGGGGGTGGGGGTGTTTGGGGAGGTGCTACCCCGGGCTGCTCCGTGGGGTGGGGAGGGTTTGCTCCCGGGATGAGCCGCTCCCGGCAGGGCCTCCCAGCTCCGCTCCCAAAACCGGAATTTTCTGCACATCCCGGGGCTCCCTCGGCCTCCCGGCCCCCCTGTACCCCACTCGTGGCATCCCCAGGGTGGCATCCCCGTGTCCCACATGTCTGTGACGCCCACGGGCGCTGCCTGCGTGCCAACCCCTCCCCTCTTGTGCAAACGCCCCGGGGCTTTTGCCAGCCCTGGCGCGGTGGCACCGAGCGCGGCTCCTCGGAGCTGGCAGGGCTGTGGTGGCAGAGCCCTGTGGCACAGCTGCCCCCGCAGTGGCTCTGCCCATCCCGGCTGTCACCGGCCTCCTGGCATGTGCCAGGGGTGACATCGGGGCTCCCGGGGCTGGGGACCCATCGTGCTCCCCGTGGGTGGGACAGAGGAGTGACCCGTGGGACACCAGTGGTGTCCCAGTCACCACTTTGGGGCGATGCCAGGTGGCCCCAAAGGGGCATCCCAGGGGCTGCAGTGCTGGTGGGATGTGCCCAGCGGAGCCCACCGTGGGCAGCTCTGCCAGCCAGCCCCAGGTGTTCCCCACAAGGCACATTCCTGCCCCCGCCTCAGGTGATGCTGGAAGGAGCTTCCCTCCTTTCCCACAGCCAGTGCTCCAGGTGTGAGCATCCCTGCAGGCCCCAGCTCCAGGAGAAGGTTGGCACCTGGTGGCCAAGGGGACAGCTCGGAGCAGGAAATCCTTTCCCCGTGGATAAGGGGGAAATGGCACTGCTGGCCACTGCCAGCACCCCGTGCCCTGCCAGCCGTGGCACACTGCATCCCTCGATGCCAGGGAACCCTACGAGCCCTTTTGGGGCCGTGCTGGGGGTGTACCCCAGGACTGCTCTTCCTGGCCACCCCCATCCCAGCAGGAGGAGGAGAGGAGGATGAGGGGGATGCTCCTGGAGCTGGGTGGCCACGGCCAAACCAGTTCTGCCGAGGGCCCGGCCGGGGCCGCGGGACGGGCGAGGGAGGCTGCGGAGGCTCTGCCAGCAGCGCCCGTGGGTGCCAGGGTTGGGTTGGCTTTGTGTCTGCTGCCACTCTGCCGCCTCCTGAGCCCCCGGGGGACGCCCCCGCGCCGTCCCCAGCGCGGGCACGGAGCCACGGCCATGGACTGTCCCTGGCATCCCGGGGAAGCCACCTCCAGCCGGGATTTACAGCTCGGCATCCCAAGTGGAGAGGTTGGGCAAGGTCTTATTTTCCGTGGTGAATCACGAGGCCACCTAGCAGGCTGCAGCTTCCCCTTTGGCCAAGTTGTGATGCGGCCAGCTCGGCAATCAGGGCTTGGGAAGAAAGCAATCCTTTCCCCACGGGTGTTGCAGGAGTTGTGCAAGGAGGCAGTGCCACGGCATGGGTGATCCGAGGTTCCTGGAGAAGGGCACCCCTGGGATGCCCCCTTTGGGGCCGCCTGGCATCACCCCAAAGGCGTCACCGTGTCCACGTCCATCCCAGGCCTGAGGGGACACCCACATCCCCAGGAAAGGAAAGGACAACGCTGCCCACAGTGGGAGCAGCAGGGCTGTGGGGATGGAGCTGCTGGGCCCGGCGTGGTGCTGGTGGATTTGGGGTCAAACGCAGCCGTGCCGGCCGAAGGAAGAGGATGTTTTTGAGGATGTTTTTGAGGATGTTTTTGAGGATGTTTTTGAGGATGTTTTCCATCCGTCCTGCTACAAAGAAACCCATGATCCACCTTGGAAAACACTGGATGGGGCGTTGTGTGGAGGGAAAACCAGCCCAGAGCTTCCAGGGAGGCACAGCCAGGGCTGGGAGCCGATGCTGCCCGGAGAGAGGTGCGAGCACCCGGGGCACGGCAGGAGCGAGGAACCTGCAGCTCCTCAAATTCAACTTTGACCAAGATCATTTGGAAAAGGCCTCTGTGCCAGCCCTGCACCGCACTCCACCTCTGCCCCAGGCCGAGGACGTGGATCTTTCTTCCCGTGGGGCCAAGAAATCAGCTCCCTCACTTTGGAGAGGAGCAGGAATGGGAGCAGGAGGCCGATATCTCCCTTGTTGTTCTGCGCCACATCCCATGACCGCGTTTGCTGCCTGACTCAGGGCTTTTGGCCGCTCCAGCTTGGCCGGGCTGTGTCCTGCTGCTCCTTTTATCAGGAAAGTTCAAGTGTTTCGGGGTAATACAGTTCCCTCTTCCGATGGCTGCCCGGTAAAGGCTCCACATTGTTCCTGCAGCAACATGTTTTTTTGGAAGGGCTGAAATGCAGAAAGGAATGCAACTGCTGACCTTGGGCTGCAGTGGGGTTAAGGAGTGTGTGCCTATGAGTCACTCCAGATAAGAGCCTTCCACGGCTTTTTTTCCTCCAAAATAATTCTTTATCTCCTCTTTCTCACATCAACATATTTTCTTGACATCTCCCATTCGATAGCGCGTGGAGGAAATGTGCTCCTCTAATTTGTCCATCTGATGAAATGTGGATCCATTGTTTTCCCTCGGCCTTGGCCGGCCGGGAGCGTGACCCCGGGATTTGGGGATGCGCCTCCCAGTCCGTGCCAGGGCTTGGGGATGCTCAGGGGGGTCGGGGTCCCAGAGCTTTGGGAGTGCTCAGTAAGGTGCCTGGAGGTTTTGGGGTCAGTGTGTAGGGTTTTGGGATGTTTGATGGGGTCAGGGCCTGGAGCTTTGGCAGTGTTTAGGATCAGTGTCTGCGTTTTTGGGATGCTCAGTGGGGTCAGTGCCTGGAGATTTTGGGGATGCTCAGTGGGGTCAGTGCCTGGAGCTTAGGGAATATTTAGGAATGGTGCCTGCAGTTGTGGGAATGCAAACCCAGGGTTTGGGGATGTTTGATAGGGTTGGTACCCCTTGCTTTAGGGATGAGCTTTGGGGTCGGTGCCCAGGATTTTGGGAATGCTTGGCACCCTGGACTTTGGGGATTCCCCACAGATTCAGTGCTTGGGGTCAGTGCCCAGGAATGTATGGATGCTTGAAGGAGTCTGGGGATGCACCCTTAGGCTGTGCCTGAGCCTTTGGGGATGCTCAGCAGGGTCAGTCCCTGTGGCTTCGAGAATGTGCTTGGGATGGTACCC
This sequence comes from Urocynchramus pylzowi, assembly GCA_013397555.1. Classification (NCBI taxonomy): domain Eukaryota; kingdom Metazoa; phylum Chordata; class Aves; order Passeriformes; family Fringillidae; genus Urocynchramus; species Urocynchramus pylzowi. The sequence continues at coordinate 12,504 of VZRH01007524.1, forward strand.
AGGGATTTGGGATGCTCGATGAGATTGGTGCCCGGAGTTTGGGGATACTTCTCTGGGTCAGCGCCTGGGGTTTGGGGGTGTGCCTTAGGGTTGATACCCAGAGCTTTTGGGATGCTCCATGGGGTCAGTCCCCGGGGCTTTGGAGATGTTCCTCCAGCACAGCACCCGGGGCGCCTGGCGCTTTCGGAATGCGAGACCGGGAGCAGCAGGCAGAGCATCCCCAGCTCGGGGAAGGGAGAAGCCGCTTTTCCCTCCCCTCCCTGCTCCGCCGGGAAGTTTGGCCGCTCTCTCTCTTCTCCGTCTCCCAGCCGAGGCCTCTCATGCTACTCGCAGCTCCTATGATAATGCGGAAAGTTGAACTGGCCCCATTACTGCGCTGCGATGGTTGCCGCGATAAGGGCGCGATAATGGCAGCGATAGCGGCGGCTCGGTAGCCAATGGCTCCGCCGCTCCTCCCATTAACATTCCCCACCACGGCCGGGCTCGGAGCTGCCTATCTGCTCTCCATTTCCACTCCTCCGCTAGATAAGAATGGAAATACTGACTTCATAGCTCACTGATTAAAGTGTCTGGATTTCTTGATAATACACAGATAAATTATGTTTTTCAAAAAGAAGGTAGGGAAGGGAGTGCGAGGGGAGGGAAAAACCTCCAGTCCATTTTTATTATTTTTTTTTTTCCCTTCCTTCCCTCTTTCTGGCCGTGCCCTGGGAGTTGGGTTTTTGCTGCTCCGAGATGCCCTTCCCAGCTGGAAGGCAGAGCCCTGTGAGGTGCCCTCAGGAATGGGGTGGGGGGGACAGAGGATTTTTGGGAGCCACGTGGGTGGGGCGCAGGGCAGCCCTGAGCTGGGGTGGAGATGCTGTTCCTGCACCCAGGGACCTGCTCCCATCACGGCCAGCTGTGCCACCTGGTGATCCACCTGGGGGTGGCTGGGCCATCTCGGGTGGCATCTGTCCCCAAGCTGGCAGCCCCCAGGGATGCTTGGGAAGCATCTCCAGTTCTGTATCCACCTCCAGCCTGAGCCTCCCTGCTTCTGCTGCAGGATGCTGCCCTGGATACTTTGGAGCAGCCTCATCCCTCTGCCCTATCCATACTCAGCTCCTTGACTTCCCTCACTCATCATCCCCACTGGAGCAAACAGAGCTTCCAGACTTCTTAGTTTGGAGAAGGTATCGACCACGAGCCTCTGAGTTTGTTTCATCTAAATATAAAACTAAAGAGCAAACAGTATAAAGTTCATTTTTTAATGTGCTGCCCCATTCCAGTTGGGCTGCTCTCTTTATTTTTTTTAGGGGAACTGTGATAAAAAGCAGAGATAAAGCCAGGACTGTTTTGTGTAGGAGTCGGTATCTGCGTTATCTATCTCCCTTTTTCACTCTCCGGGCAGCTCTGTTGTTTTTCGCTCTTATCTCGCTCCACCAAAATGCCAAGAACAGGAAAAAAAAAAAAAATCAGAAAAAAGAAAGAAAGAGAGGCAGCACAGGCACGTTTGCACGGAGAGAACTCAGTGTCCACGGAGCTGGGTGGGAGAAGGGCCTGGAGTTGGAGGAAGAGGAGAGTTGGAGTGCTGGGAAGGCAGGGAAGGATTTTGGGAGCATCTCCACGTGCCAGGCTCGGTGCCAGCTGCTCTCGGATGGGCCACCCAACCTGGCTGTGCCCTCTGAGGGTCCTTCCCAGCCCCTGGAGCCCCCACAGTTCCTGCTTGTTGTCCTGGAGTGCTCCAGGCTGGTCTGGGAGCTGGGATCGGGCATCCTGTTGGATTGGGAGCATCCTTGCTGGTGCCCCCTTGTCCCCATCCCTGTCCCCATCGCTCAGGCCTTGTTGTCACCCAGGGCTGTCACAGCCTGAAAGGCTTGGGGTGGACACTGGAAACCATCCCTGTTCCCTTCCCATCGCTTTTGGGAGCGGGATGGACCTGGCAGGACCTGGAGCCGCTTCCCACAGGAAGGGGGATGGCTCCAGCTCGGCATCTCCGGGGTAATTTGTCGCTGGATTAGCCCAGAGCTTGACCTCTGTCCTGCTGTCACCTGGTATTGATGTGCTGAGTGCTGCCTGAGCATCCCCACCCCCAGCCCTTCCTGCCTGGAATGTCTTTATTCCAGGTGGGAGAAGAAGTATCCCAGCTGAGGGTTTCCCCCCAGTTGCACCCTTTGGCAGGGAGCAGGGGGGGCAGTGCTTGGAGCCTCGTCTTCCTGGGTGGAATTGCTTCCCCATCTTGTTTGGTATCCAGCTGCTCCCACCCTGGATCACCATGGGGGCAAACACCTCAACTGCTCTTGGATGGGGTTTGGATGGAGACACCTCCATCCTTCTCTCCCAGCTGCCTCAGTTTCCCTGCAGCGCTCCGAGCAGCCTCTCCGTGTGCTCTCCCGGCCACGTTCCGCGCATCCCTTCTCCCGGAGCATCCCCATCCATCTGCTGCTCCAGGCACGGCTCCCTTCCACTCTCTCCTCCCTCCAAATCTATCAGGGCCTTATCGAGCCCATCTGAAACCTAAAGTCACTCCATTGTCATTGTCCCCGGCTTTCTCCCCTCGCTCCGGTTGATCCGCCGGCCGTTCCTCCGGGGAATGGCGGCCCCCGGAGCGCCCCAATCTCCCGGGATCTCTCGCTGCTTTATCGGCCCATCGGAGCCGGGGCTGGCGGGGCCGGCGCTGGCGCCGCTCGCTGCTGATAAAGTTACAGAGTTCAGGCAGTGATGAATGTTCAGTAACTGCACCCGCCGCGATCCCGCCCGGGCTTGGCAGCGCGAGCAGCTCCGGCTGAAACCAATCCCTCCCCTATCAGCAGCGCTGCTTTTTCTCAGGCTGGGCCTCTCCCCGCTCTGCTCTTCCCTGGGGGGCTCCCCTGGGGCAGCACAGCAGCCAGGGATGCTCCGGGGGCTCTGTCCCGGGGGGGTTCTGGATTTCGCCCTGGGATGGTTTGGGTTGGGAAGGAACTTGAAGCTCATCCGGTTGTAGGGTGGGGATCTTCCACCAGACCAGGCTGTGGTGGCTGGGATGGAGCAGCTCCCCAGCAGTCACTGGAGCATCCCATCCCATCCCAAGAAATCCCAATCCCATCCCAAGAAATCCCAATCCCATCCCAAGAAATCCCATCCCATCCCAGCCTTCCCAACACCTCCATTCCCGCTCCGTCCTTCATTCCCCTCCTAGAAAAACTAGGCCTAAGTATATTATAAATGTAATCATTATTATAAATGTAATCATTATTATAAATTTAACATTTATTATAAATGTAATCGTTATCATAAATTTAACAATGATTATAAATGTAATCATTATTATAAATTCAACAATTATTGTAAACACCATCCCATGAGCAATGGCAGCATCACCCACCCCCTCCATGCCCCCACCATCTCTATTCTCCCACCACCCTCTATACCCCTTCCTGGTATAAATTAGGCCTAATAGATTATAAATGTAATAATATTAATCATTATAAAGCCCCTCATGAGCAGTTGGAGCATCTTCCCATGAAGAATTACAGCATCACCCAGCACCTCTGTCCCCTCTTCCCCTCCTGGATAAATTAGGCCTAAATACAAAAATGTAATAAGTCTATAAAATCAATTCGTAAATGACTATAAATATCCCCCATCAGCAATCCCAGCATCCCTACCCTCCTGGATAAACCAGTAATAATTTAATACCAAATCATGATCAACACATTATAAATCCCCCCTTACACCTTCCACTTCTCCAACCATACTTTTTTTTTTTCCCTTGCCCTTTTCCCCCAGGGCAGCTCGGGCAGGGTGAGGGTGAGTTTTATCTGGAGGTGATGGAGAAGGGCCCCGAGTTGGAGATAAAGCCCCCAGGGGCCGGCCCCAGCCGCTATCGGCTCGGCGCACGGGGCTGATCCTCGGTGGGGAGATACCCACGGGAAGAGCCCGGCCTGGGATGCTGCAGCCGGGCTGATAGGGGCCAGGGCTGATTTGTGCTCCCAAAAAAGCCCCTTCTCCTCCCAGACAGACTGCACACTACTGGAATTTAGAGCAGCATCACCCAGGGGAGATCTCCTGCTGGATGGGGAAGGCGCCCACCAAAACCTCCTTTGTCCGGGAGCGGCATTCCCGGTCCCGATCCGCAGGGAACGGCTGGGAGCAGCCGAGGTCGTTGGTAAAACAAACATCAAACATCGGCAGGGCCCAGGGAGGAATTGGGTGAGAAGAGCGGGCGGGTGGCCCATCAGATACCGGGATTTGCAGCCCGGGTTGTTCTCCGGGTGTTTCTGGCACGGCCCGGCCCCGCCACCAGACCCTGGGGAATCCCGGGGTGCTCCAGATCCCACCAAGCCACCAGGGCTGCCTTGGCTGAAGGAGCAGCTGGGACTGGCTCCAGGAGCATCTTTCCCTGCCTGGTCCTGCAGTCCTTTGCTCTTGGCTCCATAATTTAGGGGGAAAAGAGGTGATTTGGGGCAGCGAGGAAGCAACGCCTGAGTGGAATTCTCACATTTCCAGAATGAGGTGATGGATGAGTGTCCTGGTGATGCTTTGTGCATCCCAAAACCTGGCTTGGAGCCTTGCCCAACTGCTTTTGGGTTGGTTTTCATTATTATTATTATTATTGTTGTTGTTGTTATTGTTATTATTGTTATTATTATTGTTGTGGTTTTTTTAATTGGAAGAGGATGGTGCCAGCGCAGGGATGAGGAGGAGCTGGAAGGATGGAGAAGGGATCCTCCATTATGCTGCCTGCCTGGTGGAGCTGGAATATCCCTCAGGATGCCCTGGCACAGATGAGCTGTCCCTACTGCCCCACCCCACAGTGGCACCCAGAGCCAAGGCTGAGCTTTGAGGTGCCTGCAGAGAAGGTTTGGGATGTGAGGCCACCCAGGTCCAGGCTCTGTCCCTCATTCCCTGACTCCTGGAGCCCTCCTTGGACTCATCCCCTGCCCGATGGGACTCGGAGGAATTTTTATTTTTAGAAATAAGGACTGTGGATTCCCAGAAGGGTTTGGGTTGGAAGGACCTTAGAGCTGATCTCCTTCCTCCCCCTCCACGGGCGGGGACACATTCCATTTAGCCCAGGTTGCTCCGAGCCCCGTCCAACCTGGCCTTGAACGCTTCCAGAGATGGGAATTGGAAGGAGTCAGATGGGAAATTTTATTTAAATTCGTATTTAAAAATAAACACTTGGACCTGACGGCAGCGCCGAGCGCCAGCCGGCGAAGGCAGGTTGCCACCAGCCTGCACGTGTTCCTGATCCAGGACCTGCTTTTCACCACGGGAACTCCTCCTCCTCTTCCTCCTCCTCCTCCTCCTCCCTGCTCCAGAGCCGGTGGGAAAGTCTGTGGCTGTTGCTATTTTCTATCTGTTATCAAGGCCTCTTATCACTTTGCTCTTGTCTCCGTGCCGGCTCTCCGAGCGCCCAGGGTCTCGCTCTTGGCAGCCTGGAAAAGTCCCCCNCAACCTGGCCTTGAACGCTTCCAGAGATGGGAATTGGAAGGAGTCAGATGGGAAATTTTATTTAAATTCGTATTTAAAAATAAACACTTGGACCTGACGGCAGCGCCGAGCGCCAGCCGGCGAAGGCAGGTTGCCACCAGCCTGCACGTGTTCCTGATCCAGGACCTGCTTTTCACCACGGGAACTCCTCCTCCTCTTCCTCCTCCTCCTCCTCCTCCCTGCTCCAGAGCCGGTGGGAAAGTCTGTGGCTGTTGCTATTTTCTATCTGTTATCAAGGCCTCTTATCACTTTGCTCTTGTCTCCGTGCCGGCTCTCCGAGCGCCCAGGGTCTCGCTCTTGGCAGCCTGGAAAAGTCCCCCCCCTCCTCCTGGATTCCCTATATTCTTTTGCCTTTTATTTAATTTACCAGCTAAGCACAAAGAATCGAGAGAAGCTTTATTGTTCCTGCTCTGGGAGAGCCTTAATTGGAGTGCAGTGATCAAGTCATTACCTGGATAACGCCGTGTTTCCCTGGGAATACCGACCCTGGGCCCAGCCCTGCTGACACAGGCACAGCTCCCTGCAAGTTTGTACAGTCACTGTATTTTTTTTTATTATTATTTTTTGAGGGAAAAAAGAAGAAAAAGAAGGAAAAAAAAAAAAAAAAAAAATCCTTGCTCATTATCAATAAAAAAAAGGAGGGAGGGAGAAGAGTTAATCGTCGAAGCGGAGTATCTTGGAAGGGAGCATTTTTTGGCTCTTCCCCTCTCTGTAAAACCAGCCTCAGTAATTCAGTTTTAAAGCATGAAAAAAGGGAGTTGATGAAATTCCACTATCAGCACTGAACCAATATGCAAAATATCTCGCTGAGAATCAAATAGCTATTATGTTTTCATTTCCATTTCAGCGTATTTGCTTAATGAAGAATAGACAGATCAGGCCAGCCGAGGGAGGCTGTGTGCGGTGATAACTGTGCAGGGCTCCCAGCAATCCCGGGCAAGTGACGCTCCCTCCGCTCCTGCTCCATGCTCCCTCTCCCTCACTGGCTTTTTTTTTTCCCTTTTTTCCGCTTTTTTTGATTTTTTTTTTTCCCCCGGTGGTTCGTTTAACCCGCGCAGCTGGGAGCGCTGCGTCCCGGGGGGTTGGTGGGCTCTGGGATGCTGCAGTGGGGGTGGGATGCACCCAAGGACACGATTCTGGGGTGCTGTTGGCCACCCAGCCTCCCCATGGGCACTGCTGACACCCTGGTCCCCAAACCCCTGCTTGTACAGGATTGGATTTATCTTATTTTTATTAGATTTTTGTTTATATTTATCTATTTCGTTCCTCCCCGTCTCCCTTGTGCTTGGGAGTGCTTTGGGGTGGGATGTGGGACGCATCCAGGGGCTGTGTGAGATGATTCCAGGATGCTGTTGGCCACCAATTGTCCCCATACCGGGTTTGACAGGGTTGGATTTATGTGGAGCAGCCTCATCTTCCTCATGGCTGGGCCTCAGTGTTGTGGGGTGGGATGTGGGTGGTCCCAGGATGCACCCAGGGACCACAGTGACAAGATTCTGGGATTGCTGATTGCCCATCATCCCTGGAGGCACCGGGTGGCACCACAGTGCCCAAACCCCAGCTGGATTTAGGTGGAGCACCCCCATCTCCTTCCTGATGGGAGATGGAGATCCCAGGGTGGGTGTGGGTCATCCCAGGGGGGCTGTGGGTCATCCCAGGGTGGATCCAGGGTCCCCAGTGCCGTGGTACTGGGATGCTGTTGGCCACCCACCATCCCTGTGGGAGCTTGGTGACACCACAGCACTCAAAGTTGGATTTATATGCAGCATCCACTTGGATTTCTGTGGGGCATCCCCATTTCCCTCCTGGCTGGGGATGGATATTTCGGGCTGGGATATCCAGGGACCATGGATGGGGTGCTGTTGGCTGCCCATCATCCCTGTAGGCCACGATGCTGTGGTGCCCAAAGCCATCCCCATCCTCCTCCTGCTTCCCACTCTTCCCGGGCAGGACGTGGGTGGTGTCAGCACCCTTGGGTGGGTGCCAGGTGCTCTCCTGGCCTCACCCATCCCTTCCCAGCCCCATCCACCCCTCCCTGGGCAGGCTGGAGGTGCCAAACCCCGGCGCAGGCGAGCGTCGGGTTAACTTTATCAGAAGCCCAAGAGCCGTGAAGGCGTGAAGGAAGAAATTAGCCTAACAATGTTTCATTTACAGCGGGAGAAACGATTTGTTAGCTGGCGATTGTTTCTGAATATTATCAGAGCCGTTTTAATTGTGCTGGAACTGAAATTAGCAGAATTAGAATAAATTGCCTTCCCTTCTCCGGCAGCCTCTTTATTCACGCTCATTGTTGTGTGCTTTGTATAGATTATGGGCTCTTTGTTCTGCTGCTGTAAATATACATGCCTGGAGTCACGGCGAGCAGCTGAGGTCTGCAGACGGGCTGGCCCCGCTCCGATCCCCCCGTGATCCCCCCGTGATCCCCCCGTGATCCCCGGGCAGCCCCCGGCACCGCGGCGTCGTGCGGCGCCTGCCACGTGTGCCACCGGGGCTGGGCCGAGCCTGCCTGCCTGGGGACACGGCTGTGTTGCCATGGAAACGGCCGAGAGGGGTGGCAGGGCCGAGGGGTGTCCCCCGTGTGCGCCCTGTTTGTCCCCATGTCCCCCCTGCAGCGTCATCCCCCCGGCTCTGGGCCGCCTGTCGGATAAGGGGTGGTGGGGATCACGTCTGGGGTCCCTTTTGGGGTCAGGTGGTGACATATCTGTGTCCCTCTTGCTGCCAGGCTGAGTCCCCACAGCGCCTCAGGGAGGGGACACCTGCAGCAGGACATGGCCACCTCTGCAAGGGGACAGTGTACCCCAGGGAGATGCTGCACCGCAGGGATGCCAGGGCAGGCCTTTCCCTTCCTTCCCTGTGGGGCGTTTCCTCCCAGCACCCCGATTTCCCAACTGGAAAAAAAACCTGGATTTTCCCCACAGAAAACCCCCTGGCATCTTTTCCCCCTGGCTGTGCCCTCCTCACCGCCCTGTCCTCGTTCCCACAGGTTCCCTGGCAGCGATGGAGGAAGGCGAGGACGCCCCGGTGGGGGACAGGAGCCCCTCGGAGAGGGACGGGGCCACCTCGGACTGCGAGGGCTCTGCCGAGCGCGACACCTGCAGCCCCCCCGGCAGTGAAGGTGAGCCCTGGGCTGTCCCTGCTGTCCCCTCCCCTCGGGGATGGGCGCTGCCACCAGAGCAACCTGCAGGGCACTGCCTCAGGAGGCAGCCTGGCCACCCTCGGGGCTGCTGGGCCAGTGACAGCCCCGTGTCCCGGGGGGGTTCGACCCCTCTGGGCACCCTGGGGACAGCCCAGGCTGCCAGGTCGTGTCCCTTGGGGTATGAAGTGACCCCCTTGGGGTGTGGAGTCACGTGGTTGGGGTGTAAAGTGACCCTTCACAGGGATGTAAAGTGACCTTTGGGATAGAAAGTGACCCCTCAGGTGCAGAATGACCCTTCCCCCTACCTTGGGGTGCAAAGTCACATTCCCTTGGGGTGCAAAGTGTCCCATCCCAGGGATGCAGAGTGACCTCTTGGGGTGCAAAGTCACATCCTTTGCAACACAAAGTTCCTCTCCCCGCCCGTGATGAAAGTCACGTCCCTTGGGGTGCAAAGTTCCCCCAGCCAGGGGGACAAAGTCACATCCCTTGGTGTACCTCGGGCTGCCACGGGCGGTGGCCCTGGCCGTGCCACGGGTGGGCAGGGGGCACAGGGCCGCGGGTGGCACCGTGCTGCCCGCGCAGCCGCCAGGCTGCCGCCGCGCCGCGCCCCAAAGGTGGCTGCGACTCAGGGCCGGGCTGAAACAGTCCCAGATATCCCTCAAGTTCCTTCCTGTGGAGGTGGGGGCAAATCCCAATCAGTTAATGTTTGCAGTGCCCTTTGAGATAACCGCGCCGGGGCAAGGCTGCGCCGGCTCGCCGAGCGCGGCTCCCGGCAAACCCCGCTGCAAACCACAGCTGCATCTGGGGGAACAGGCTCCCCAAAAGCTGGGCAGGCAGGGATCCACACCCCCTGGGACAGGGAGGGATCCTGGGAGCTGGAACAGGGAGGGATCCTGGAAGTCGAGTAG
>VZRH01007524.1:47638-93268 GCA_013397555.1 Urocynchramus pylzowi
GAGGAGGGGAGGGCCCGGCGGCGCTCTGAGGGGGGCCGGGGCAGGCCGGAGGGCGCTCGGGCACGGGAGAGCGCGGAAATGAATGAAGTGCCCCGGGTGCGCGGGACAATGAATGGAAGGGACGGCCCCGGCCGCGGGGGAGCCGCAGGGCCGGGGGGCCGGGGACAGCAGGGGACACACGGCAGGGTGCAGGTGGCTCTGACTGTCCCCCCTCGGCAGGCAGTGCGAGCGGGGACAGCGCCAGCAGCCGCGGGCACCGCAGGAGAGCCCCGCCTGGCAGGAGAGCCTCGGAGGTGAGGGGGCACGGCGGGCACAAAGTGGGCAGCGCAGCCGCACCTGCACGGGGGCACGCCTGGCAGCGCTTGGGGGTTGGCACCTGCAGGGTCAGGTCTGAATGGGATTGGGGTTTGGCACCTGCAGGGTCAGCTCTGGGATGGGATCGGGGTTTGGCACCTGCAGGGTCAGCTCTGGGATGGGATTGGGGTTTGTCACCTGCAGGGTCAGTTCTGAAATGGGCTTGGGGGTTGTCCCTTGTAGTGTCTGTTCTGCATGGGATTGGGGTTTGTCACCTGCAGGGTCAGCTCTGAATGGGATTGGGGTTTGTGACCCCTGGGGTCCGTTTTGAGTGGGATTGGGGTTTGTCACTCGTGGTCAGTTCTGGGGTGGGTTTGGGGCCCATCACCTGCAGGCTCAGCTCTCAGGTGATTTTGGGGTCCATCACCTGTGGGCTCAGCTCTCAGGTGATTTTGGGGTCCATCACCTGTGGGCTCAGCTCTCAGGTGATTTTGGGGTCTGTCACCTGCGGGCTCAGCTCTCAGGTGATTTTGGGGTCTGTCACCTGTGGGCTCAGCTCTCAGGTGATTTTGGGGTCCATCACCTGTGGGCTCAGCTCTCAGGTGATTTTGGGGTCTGTCACCTGCGGGCTCAGCTCTCAGGTGAGTCTCCTCAGAGCTGCAGCAAGGACAGCACCTGCAGGGTGTGAATTCTTTCTTCCTAAGGGTTGCCTGGATTCAGGGAGGGGGTCCCAGTTTATCAGGACACCTCTTGGCCAAGCTGCTGATCCAAAATCAGTCTTTTGGGTGGGATTGTCCCAAATCCTGCTGGATCCAGGTATGACCCTGCTGGTTGTCTCTTCCTGAGGCCCTGAGGACTCACACTCAGCCTCTGCTGGGGGAGAGCTGCAGGAAGGAGCTGTAGGAAAATCAGCTGTGCTGGGAAAACAAACTGCAGCTGCTTTTCCCTTCAGGTGCCCAGCCCAAATCCATGGAGAACATTCCCCAGGGGAGCTCTCTGCTTCAAACCCAGCTCCTGGAAATGCCTCTCAGCACCAAACTGAGCCCACAGGGCAGCTGAGCTTGGGCCATTAAAGGGTGCCCAGAGAGCTGCATCCTGCACCTCAGAGCTCCCTAAGGATGGCAGAGAAATGAGGATTTTGGTTAATTAACCCTGTTAGCAGCTGGAATTGCAGGCAGGGCAGGGCTGCACACAGGTTCATCCTCTCAGTGTTCTGTGTTTCCCCTCTCCTGGATTTCCTGCTGTCACTGCTCTTCCATGCTTTTCCCCCCCTTGGTTTCTGCTTTGCCTCTGCTTTTTGCAGTTCTCTGTTCCCTCTGTTTGTGTGCTGCCCTTCTCTCCTCACCTGTCCTGTCAGCACTGTCCTCTGCTCAGCTCCCTCCTGCATCACACTTCCACCCTGCTCCAGAGCCTGGCTGCTCTGCTTCAACCCCTGCACCTCATGGCTCTGATCCACAGCAGCTCTTTGGCTTTTTAGGAAGTGGATTTTATCCTTTTATCCCAAAGATTTCAGCCTGAAGGAAAAAGCTTCCTCTCTTCCTTCCTTCCCAGCTGTCCTGTGACCTCCCCCAGGGCTGCCAGGGGGACAGAAATTGGGAATGCCCTTGGTTCTTCATATCCATGAAAATTTGTAAGGTTTTAAGGCTGAAATTGATGGCTCTGCCCAGCTCCAGGTTTCTGTAGGAACTCAGTTCCTGCCTGGAATTTCTTCCTTTTCAATTTTGCACCTTTTGGTGCTGTTTAATTAACAACAGAGAAGAAGTTTGGCCTGATTTTGCAAAAGGAGATGCTGGGTAAAAATTCCTGCTCTGACTCCTCTGGCCTTGTGAGAATCAACTGACAAAAGTGTGAGGTTCAGGATTTTATTTAAAATGTATCCTGGCAGGGTGAAAGTGGAGTTTTAAAAGCAACTTAAGTAGCAGAGGACTTTCTTCTGCCTGCCTTTAGTGCCAAGGCTCTTCACCCCAGGGCTTTAAGTTAAAAAATCTTGGATATCATTAAGCTTTGATAAAAATATCTTATACAGGAAGTGAAGAAGGTGAATTTAAATTTCTGTAGCATGTCCACAAATTTCTCCTCCCCTTTTTAGGGTGGAAATGTGTGATTTGAAGTGTTTCTAAGGAGTCTGGGAGGCTTTAGTAGGAGCAGATTGGCTCCTTCCTGGTGCATCCAGGCACGGTGAGGGTGCCCAGGTGGGAGGATCTGTCCCACCCTGTGCAAGCCATGGAACTCTGATAAATTCAGGAGCGTAATGAAGCATAAATTCATGTTTCATTCCCTAATTTGAGATATTCCAGAGCCCAGGCTGTGCAACTTCCAAGTCCCTGATGTGCTGTGGAACTAAAAGCTCCTCATTCCTGGGAAGTTCTGCTGCCAGATCCTCAATTTCTTCCCTCAGAAGCTGTGACCTGCTTTGAAGAGGCTTTCAGCTCACTGAGGTGTTCCCAAATCATTCCAAAACCAGGGAAATTCCCTTTTTTTTTTTTTTTTTGCCTGAAAATGCCTCTTTATTTATTGCATTTGCTCCCTGTGGCAAGGCTGGCCCAGCTGGTTGAGCCTGGCAGCAGGAGAGGTTTGTGAGCCTGGATGGAATTCCCAGTGCCCTGTGCTGCTCCAGGCTGCCTCAGACACTCAGGAAAGGAATGTTTGACACACTTTGAGCAAAAGGAGCTGCTTTTGGAACAGAAATAGTTGTGCAGCTGGGACCAAAGGCAGCTTTGCCTGAATTTTCAAGATTTTTCAAGATAAAAGGCTGCTCAGTGAGAGGCATTAATACATCCCTGCCTCTTGCTGAGCTGCAAGTCAAACAAGCTTATCTGGGGCTTAGGAGAGTTAATTTTTTGCTTTTATAACTGGTTTTGAACTAGGAAGAAGCTGGTTTAGTTTTAAGGCACAAAAAAAGGCCAAGTTTGTGATGAGGGAGGGATGAAACCTGGAGGTTTCTGCTCTGCCACTTCTCTCACTGCTGCTTGATTTAAAATACTTCCATGGAGCCAATTTTTCTCAGGTTTTTGTGATATTTGTCTTTATGTTTCTCTAATGAACAGCAGAAAGCAATTTAAAAAATCCCAAATGTACAAAACCCCCAAACAACCACCTAAAAAACACCTCAAAAATCCCCAAAAACCTTTCAGGGTTTCAGAGATTTGGGATAAATCGTGATTTTCAGATTAAAAAGCCTCTCCAGAAAAACCTCTCACAATTCAAGAGGTTTGGGATAAATTCTGATTTGCAGTTTAAAAACTATCTCAAAAAAAAAAAAACAAAAAACCCCTTGCAGAATTCCAAAGATTTGGAATAAATTGATTTGCAGATTCTTTTAAGACAGCACTTAAAACTGGAATTAAACTTGCATTCCTGTTTCATCATCAGGCAGTTTTCCTTTTAATTTCCAACTCCCAATTTTTTTTCCTGCTGCTGATTTTACCTTTGGACATCTGGGCTTTGTTTTGGGACATTTCCATGCAGGGTAAGATTGCTGCCAAAATCTGCTTTGTTGGTTTTGGGGAATCCTGGAGCAACAGCCCAATCCCTGAATCCAAGGAAGTACACCCCAAAAAACTGTCCCTGCCTGGATTTTGTGAACCCTTCTCACTTGGGCCATTATTTATTGTGTTTCTTATCTTTTCTGCTGATAGAAATTAATAGGAAATGATTACAACTGCTGGATGCTCTGGATTTTATAAAAGCTGCTGTGCAGGTCAATGTTTTGTATTTCAATGTTTTATATTCCTCACCATCAGAACATATTTGTTTCCTCCCATCCCTCTAAAGATCTCAATGTCAAACACAAAAAGCCATTTGCTTCCCTTAAATACCTTTTTTATAAATTTTTTTTGGTGCTGCTTATTTGCAAGAAAACAGAAAACAAATTTCCTGAGTCCACGTGCCCCTGGCAGATTTGATATTTCTGCTGGCCTCTCTGGGCTGACCTTTGTGTTCACACAAAGTCACTTCTCAGGCACTTGGGCAATTAAAATCCCCACTCTGAACTGGCTCTTAAAGCCAATAATAATTTGTGCAGGAATTTATGAGCTCAGCATCCTGCTTGATGTGCTCAAAAAGGAGATAATTTGCTTCAGCTCCATCCTGGGGAACTGCTCAGAGCTGTTGTCACCAGGAGGCAACTTGTGGCTTTTTCATTTGGGTTTGACCCTGTCAGGAAAATCAGAACCTTGCTGGTGAGCCAGAACCAACTTGAGGGTGCAGAGGAAGAGGAGGAGCTGGGAGGAAGCTCAAAATGAGGATTTGCTGCTGCTCTGGGCCCTGCTGATGTTGAGATCATCTCGTGTTTATCAATTAACTGATAGCAGCAGGGCTCTGAGGGCTTGGGGACAGCACAGTCCCTCCTAAAATACAGCTTGAGGGGCTTCTGGGGGTGGTTTGAATTTATTTTCTGGTTTTAACTCCTCTGCAGACCTCCCACAGTATAAGGAGAGGCATTTTCTGGAGTGGGACTTTGATCTTGGGGGTTTGCAGCAAATTCTGTTCATTACCAAAAGATTTTGGGGATTCAGGTGCTGGGAAGGCTCAGTTTGCTTTGCTTGGGGCAGTGTTTGGTGTGTCTGTGGTGGCTTTTTGATGGGAAATCCCCTTTCCTGTGCAAAACCAGTTGGACAAACAGGGAAAAGTGTCAGGAAAAGGTGAAATAGCAGCTTAATAAAAGATTAGTAAACTCTGATTTCATGATGGATTGCTGGGTGTGTTTAAAGGAGCAACCAGAGTCTGACATTTGTAGCATTTCTGCTCCAAGGGTTTTAAAAATAACAGGTGAAACTCTGTTTCATTTATGAAAAACAAACTCTGCTCGTTTATGCCATGGGTTTGTGGCAGCACTAAATGAACTTGCAGAGAGCAGCTGGAGTAAAACGTGGGGCACATTAAAATGAGGATGATTTATAATCATTTATGACCTTTTTTTTTTTAGGGTATTTAGAGCTTTTGTATGGATGTCACCCAGTCAGCTCAGCCAGTTCCAGTCAGGCACTTCTTTAGTTTATGGGATTTTTGTTTTTGGAGTAAAAGGAATTAATGCATGGCCCAGGTTTTCCCCCTGCTTTGCACCCTGCCCTTTTCTGTTGTATTTCTTGGCTTTGTTCTCCACACACATGGCATTTTTAACTTCCACCAAGCACATGTTTAGACATCTTCTAGGAAGGTCTCAGTGCAGGCAGCTGGATCTGCTGCTTTGAAGGAATTTTGGGGTCTTTACTGAGGGTTCTGCCCCCTCAGGTGAGACCCCACCTGGCCCAGCCCAGGGAGGAGCTGGAGCTGCTGCAGAGAGCCCAGAGGAGGCTCCAGGGGGATCAGAGGATGGAGCAGCTCTGCTGGCAGGGAAGGCTGGCACAGCTGGGATTGTTCACCTGGGCAGGAGAAGCTTTGGGGTGAGCTCAGCGTGGCCTTGCAGGGCCTGAAGGAGCTGCAGGAAAGATGGAGAGGGACTTTGGACAACAAGGGATGGGGGCCAGGGCACAGGGAATGGCCTCAGGCTGAAGGAGTGCTGGGATAGATGAGATATTGGAAAAAAATTCCTCCCTGTGAGGCTGGGCAGGCCCTGGCACAGGTGCCCAGAGCAGCTGTGGCTGCCCCTGGATCCGTGGCAGTGCCCAAGGCCAGGCTGGACAGGGCTTGGAGCAGCCTGGGGTGGTGGAAGGTGTCCCTGCCATGGCAGGGGTGGGATGGGATCTGAGCTGTTCTGTGCCCATAACCAGAGCTGTTCTGTGCCCATAACCAGAGCTGTTCTGTGCCCATAACCAGAGCTGTTCTGTGCCCTGACCAGAGCTGTTCTGTGCCCTGACCAGAGCTGTTCTGTGCCCTGACCAGAGCTGTTCTGTGCCCTGCAGACTCTCGGGGACTGATGGACGTTTCCGACAGCCCGGAGCGAAACCCCTGCTCTCCCGAGGAAGAGGACCAGCAGCTTTCTGATGAGGAGGTCCTGAAGGAGAGCGGCTCAGAGCGGGAACTCGATGGGGAGGGTGGCCAGGGGAGCCTCCTGGGCGAGGAAGAGGAGGCAGGCAGGGCCCTGAGGCGGGGGGAGGAGGAGGAGAACCACTCTGAGGAGGAGGATCGGCTGAGCGAGGCCAAGTCGCAGGAATCCGACACCAACGAGCAGAGCGTGGAGCTGAAGAGCCCCCGGCCCCACAAGGGGGAGGAGGAAGACAGGACAAACGACCTGGAAGTGTCCTCTGTCACCAGGGAGCTGGATGAGCACGAGCTAGACTATGATGAGGAGGTTCCCGAGGAACCCAGTGCTGCTGCTGCAGAGGAGGATGGGGAGAAAGCTGCTGGGGAGGATGATGAGGAAGAGGAGAAAGGAGATGATGCCCCTGAGGATGAGAAGAAATCCAGCAGCAAAAGTGATGATGAGAAGGATGGGCAGGATCCCCTCAAGGAGAAGAAGAAAGAAGAGGATGATGGGGAAATTGATGATGGAGAAATTGATGTAAGTAGGAGGTGGGCAGAGCCCTGGGGTGGTTCAGAGCTGGTTGCTTCTCCCACTGCAATTCCTTCCTCCTCCTGGTGGGAATATCCCTGTCCCTGGTGTGCAAGGAACCCTTTTCCCTGGAGGTAAGGCCAGAGCATGGAGCAAGCCCTGATCTCAGGGTTTGCCCTGTGCTGAACCAAAACTTTGTGCCAGAGCCATCAGAATGAGCTTTGTTCCCCCTCAGTGTGGGGAGACTCCAGTGCTGTAAGAAACTGCCCTGCCTCAGCTCCAGGGGGACTTGGGAATGATGCTGACAGCAAATCCCATGGACTGGGTGGCCAGGAGCTGTTCAGATTGAGGGGCTGGTGCTGGGAGTGGTTGTGCTGCTCAAACCCTGATCCTGAGCTGTTCCTGGGGCTCCAGCAGCTGCTGGATGCATGGAAGGGGAATGGAAGGTGCTGGGATTTCTGGAAAATACCCAAGGCATGGTTTGGGGATGGGATCAGGGATGTGCAAGTTTCACAGCCCTGAACCAACTGAGATATTCAGAAAAATCAGAAGTGGGGTTTAGTTGTAAGTGGGGATTAGGGAAAATCTCACCTTTAGCCATGGTTGTGTTCAGCAGGAAGCTCTGCAGAGCAGCAGCTGTTCTGTGCAGCTTAACAGCAATTTCCTCCTTTTCCATGAAGGAAAAGGGCAGAGTAATTCCAGTAAAACCCCTCCTGTGGGCTCCTGGTCTGGAATTGCATCCCAGTGGTGGGAGTGTAAGGAGAAACTGCTGGTGCAGAGCACCTGGGCTGGCTCCCCCTTCCAGAATTCCAGAATTCCAGCTGCCCTGCTGGGCTGGGCTGTGGGACTATTCTGGGGACATGCAGGGAAGCTCTGCAGTGGGCTGGGGTCACTGCTGGGGCTCCTCAGCTGAGCAGGGGACATGCTCTGTCCTTCCAGGCCCCATTCCTGTGGGTCTGACCTGGCCACAGGAGCCTGGAAGCTCCTGGAGCCTCACTGCACAGACCCTCCTCCCTTTTCTTTAAAGAATCATATTTTGTGTGGTTTTTACTCTTCATAATTCATTGACAAGTTTAATTGCTTTCAAAAATGACATAATTTTTCTTCCTCGTGCCCATCCTGGCAGGTGATTTTGTTCAGCACGTGTTTTCCAAAGATTTTATGTATTCCTGAATAAGTTACAAGGAATTCCAGTCCGTTATGGGCAGAAAAAAAAATTCCTGGAGTCCTGACTCCATGCCTGCTCCTTGATTAAAATATGAATGCTCTCCTTTGGGGCCTGAGGCATTCTTGGGAGCTCTCCTCACAAAGCAGGAGATGAATCTGTACCCTGGTTTTCATACATGAACTCATAACAGCATTCTCAGCTGCCTGATTCCAAGGAGACCTCCCAGAAATAAATACTTCCCCTTTTGTTGCAGACTTCACACAGCTCTTTTGAAAGCAGCAGAGTGGAGCTGGTTCTCCCATTCATGCAGCACTGAAAGCCAGCCCCAGCTTTGGGGAAAACTTCAAGCTCTGCATTTTCTTCTGCTTTCAGCCTCCTGGCGTGGAGGGAGGGGAATATTCATGCAAATTTTAATTGGAATATAAGTGCAAGCTTTTAAATCCATTGCTGCTGAGGAGAGAGGAGAGGAGAGCTCTGTCTCTGTCTGGCTCAGGAATGCAGCAGGAGAGGCTCTTCACCCTCCTCTCTGTGCTCCTGGGTTTGTCTACAGCCAGGGATGGCTTTTTCCTTCTTCCCAGCTGCTCAGTGCATCAAAGGAGAGAATTTTCCTCATCTTTTCCACCCAAAAAAGGGCTGTTGCCAGGCAGAGGGAAGGCCCATCCAGATGCTCCCTCTTCATGTGTTTCACGTGCTGCAAACAGGGAAATGGAGGCAGAGAGGGAAAAAAACCCAGGATGTCCTTTAGGATAAAATCCTGATTTCCTGGCCAGGTACCTGTGCCACCTCTCTGGTCACTGTACCTTTGCCTCCTGCATCCCCAGCTCCTTTCAGCTCCTTTGGGCTTTCCAAGTGCAGCCTAACAAAGCCAGGGAAGGGTTTTTTCCCTTGGAGAAAGGAGAAAATGCTGGTACTTGAAAGTTCCAAGAACTTTTCTTCTGGAGGTGTTTCATGGCTGTTATTTCTTAAACTTGGAGCAACCTCCAGCTACCAGAATTTATTCCTGGGGTTACAGTCCCTGGGGATGAGGCAGAGTTTTGTTTGAGCTGGTTCCCAACTCCAGTGTGGAGCTGAGGAGTAGAAGGGAAGGTGGAGATGACTGGAAGAAATCTGTTGGATTTATCCTGAAAAGTTCATTTGTGAGATTGTCCCTGGAGAGGGACTTTGGACAAGGGTATGGAGTGACAGAGCGAGGTGGAACTGGCAGGGTTTGGTTGGATATTGGGAAGGAATTCCTGGCTGTGAGGGTGGGCAGGCCCTGGCACAGGGTGCCCACAGAAGCTGTGGCTGCCCCTGGATCCCTGGCAGTGCCCAAGGCCAGGCTGGATGGGGTTTGGAGCAGCCTGGGCCAGTGGAAGGTGCTTTTAGAGCCACCTGAATCTTCTGCCTTCACCTTGTGCAGGTGCTCTGGGGCATTCCTGTAACCTGACCTTGTTTTCCTCCTGTGGTTTTGCCCCAGGGTGGCTCTCAGTGTTTGAGCAGCTTGGGAAATGTCAGGCCCTGCAGGGCATGGCCCAGATGAAATGTCAGCTCTGTGTGTCTGTTCCAGGATGATGACTTGGAAGAAGGGGAAGTTAAAGACCCCAACGACAGAAAGGTGAGGCCACGGCCCACCTGCCGCTTCTTCATGAAAGGTAACATGCCCTGGGGTGTGGGAGGAGCCAGGGCTGCTGCAGTTGGTTCTGTTTGGGGATTTTTGTTCTCCTTTATCTGCTGTTATGTGATAAATTCAGCCCCAGGCATCCTCAGTGTCACCTTGCTGTTTGTTGGTGGCCAGAGCTAAATTTTCATGGAGCCACTACACAAAAAGGGGTTTGCCTTCAGCGTGGTGGGCCTGGAGGAGGTAAATAAAGGGAGACTTGCAGGGGTTTTTGGAATAAAACACAGATTGTGGCTGCCCCATCCCTGGAAGGGTCCAAGGCCAGGCTGGACACGGCTTGGAGCAGCCTGGGCTAGTGGAAGGTGTTGGGATTGGAACTGGATGAGCTTTAAGGCCCTTCCAGCCCAAACCATTCCATGATTCTGCTCCCTGCCTCACCAGTGTTTGTTTGGGATGCACTGTGGTGCTTGCTTTGCCCTCAGGTTTCCTGTGGAAGGCAAAGCTCCTAATTGGAAATGTTTGTCATTAACAAATGAGGATCTCACAGGCTTATTCCTGCATTTAATTAACATGACATTGGCTGTGTGTCCAGCCCTCCCTTGTTCCCACTGCAATAAGGTTCTTGTGCATTGATCCATCTGTGTCTGGATCTGTCTGTCCCCTCTGGCAGGTGGAGAGTGCCAGTCTCTCTCCATGTGTGTGCAAACAGGTGAATCCCAGCCCAGCTGGAGAGGAGAAAAGTCAACCACCTCCACCAGCGTTACTCCTTAGAGGATTTTAGATGCCTGCTGGGGTTTTTCGTGGCTGTGGGGCTGAAGTGCTGCTTGCTGGTGGAAGCAGGGGTCTAACTCTGTGTGTTCCCACAGGGCACTGCACCTGGGGCATGAACTGTCGCTTTATCCACCCCGGAGTGAACGACAAGGGCAATTACTCCTTGATCTCCAAACCTGAGCCCTTCTCCCCCAACGGTGCCCCTCCCATCGGCCCTCACCCGCTGATGCCAGCCAACCCCTGGGTATGGAACCTCTTCTGGCCATCCTTGGCTTCTGCACCACCCTCCCCACCCCTGCAGTGTTCAGAGTGGGCTTTTGGAGAGCCTGGTCTGGTGGAGGGTGTCCCTCCCACTGGAACCACATGAGCTTCGAGGTCCCTTCCAACCCAAACCACTCCACGATCCTGGGATTTTCCTCCTCTTTTTTGGGGTTAATACCTCAGCAAAATTCAACCCACAGTTGGATGTGTGATTTTTTCATGGAGCTTTAGGAGTTGCCAGTAGAGGGGGGTAGTTTTCCATGGTTTCCCAGCTCAGTCCTGCTGAGGCACGTCTGGAGTAACTCTGAGCTAGCTTTACAAAGCACAGCTTTGCTGTTTAAAACTAACTCAAGTGTCTTCTCCTGCTCTCCTCACCTTTCCAACAGGGAGGCCCAGTAGTTGATGAAATCTTACCTCCACCTCCTCCAGACCCTCCAACAGAAAGTGCCTGGGAGAGGGGACTCCGGCACGCTAAAGAGGTAAATTCCTTCCTCAGGGAATTGCTGCCCGCCTCCAAAATCCACTGGAAAAGCTCCTTTTGGAGCACAGGTGTCTTGCTCTTTCTCTGTTCCTTTTGCCTTTCAATCTATTAATTGTGTTTTGTTGTACATCACAATTGTTAGACAGCCAAGAGGAGCTCAAATCCAGGTTGGGGGGGGGGTTATATTCAAAGAATAGTGGGAATTTGTGGCCCTCAAGTGCAGCCCTCCACAAAGCAAAGCTTTAAGCTGATCCAATTTCCCTCCCTTCAGTACCTGTTTCTCCAGTTTGTGATCACTGCAGGTGGGGAAACTTCTGTTTCCTGCTGTTCTGAGCTGGTGGAATAGGGAATTAATCAGGAAGAGTCCAGTATCCTGCACATTCTAAGGGAAGAAGGTGCTCTGGCTGCAGGAAATCTCCTGAGGACAGGATTTTTAATATTCCAATTTCTCCCTGCCCCAGGAACCTTCTCACGCTGTTTTTGTGCTCTTGAAAAAGGTATTTAAAATAAATAAATCAAAAAGGGTATTAAAAAGGTATTAATTTTTTTTTTTTTGGTGCTCTTTAAAAAAGGTATTAAAAAAAGCAACTATGAGGAAAGAGCAGGAGCCTGACTTTGAGGAGAAGAGGTTCACGGTGACCATCGGGGAGGACGAGCGGGAGTTCGACAAGGAGAACGAGTTTTTCCGCGACTGGAATTACCGCATCACCAGAGACGTCCGGGACCCCGCGTAAGAGACAGCCCTGGCTGCTCCAGGGATGGACAGCTGGGTGGGGGAGCACTGCAGGCAGCCTGCTGGGCTCCACTGTCCCTCCAGACTGGGGGGATGTCACCTCCAAGCAGGGGACAGCCCCCACGAAGCGGGAGGTTAAGAATTGGAGCTGCCTCCGCTCGCTCCGGTTCAGCCCCACCTCCCTTCCAGTCTCCTTGAGCCCTTGCTGCCTCCAGTCTCCTTGGAATTCTGCTCCCTCCTGGGCTCTCTCCAGCTCTGCATTGCCTCCCTCACACCAGTGCGTTCTTCCAGCTTTTTTTCCCCCCCTCTGTTTTTTTCTTATCCCAGCCACTCATTTTGAGAATTCAGTTTGAGAGTTGAAAAGCATCCCAGCTGAGGCTGCGAAGTTGGAGCCTGCTCAGTGTGCAGGAGCTTTCTTTGCACTGGTGCAGAACTGGTTTAACAAACACCTGGACTGGTCCCAGTTAAACTGGGCACTGGGCAGAAGCAAAGCTGGTACCTGGCCACAACAAGTACCCCTAAATTTAAGTGTTCAGGTGATTGGGGTTTTAAGGTAAAATTTAAAGTGTTGGAGACCTCAAACCCAGCTCTGGGAAATTGTTTGGTAGTTCTCGAGCTAAGAAAAGGAATGGGGAGAGAATTTTTGGGAAAGAGGCTTGGATTGTGCAGGAACACAGGTGGATTTGTCTCTCCTTGTTTGTGCATCCTCTGTTCTTCCTACATGGACAGATTATGGAAATATTTCCACTCCCAGAGGGTTTGCAAGGCTTAGTTCTGTTTATTTTAGAGTGAATTACAAAACTTAAAAAACTCTGAAAAGGAGTAGATTAAGCT
Source organism: Urocynchramus pylzowi (assembly GCA_013397555.1). Taxonomy (NCBI): domain Eukaryota; kingdom Metazoa; phylum Chordata; class Aves; order Passeriformes; family Fringillidae; genus Urocynchramus; species Urocynchramus pylzowi. Next base: position 60,211 of record VZRH01007524.1, read on the forward strand.
TTTGTTCAATATTCTTTGATTTGCTTTGGAGTCCAATTCCTTTCCTTAATTAAAAAAAAACCAAAAACAAAACAACAAAAAACCCTGTCCTCAGTTCTGCAGCCTAAAAGAAAAACAATTTCTAAAATATTAATATTTTCCTGAGTTTAATTAGCTGTGGATCTTGGCCTTGTGTTCCTGTCAGAGGCACCTGGGGTTTACTCCCAGTGTTCTGGGGGCTGTTCATCCATTATCTTCATTTTATGACTGCCCTATAAAATGCACCAGCAGTATTTTGGGCCTCTCTGATGTAAGAATTGTTAAGAGCAGGCCTGGTTTTCATATAGTCCAGAAAATAATGTATTACACATATCCAGTGTTAAACAAAACTCATCCAACAACTGGAATTGCTGAAAATTGAAGGCTGCGTGAGCAGGCTGTGGCATTAAAATATCTTCATTGTGTGTGAAGTGAAAAGTTATGAATCTGCTGCTGTAAACTCTAGAAAATGCTGATTTTTCTCCTCCCCACACACAATTTGTTGCCCAGCTGGACACCTTGCAGCCAACTGAGCACTGGAAGTGCAGCTGGGATGTGGAAAATGCTTTCAGCACTGTCTTGTGACGTGTGGAATTGTCTCGGTAGTTCATGAATCCCTTTTTCTTTTTTGAATAACTATAGGGAGGTGGACATCAAAGAAAACATTAACTATGGGTAAGCAGGTCTTTGATTCCAGTACTGTTACAACTGTAAGAAAATTTTCCTTTGCCTTTTTTTCCATTGCACTTCCTCCAACTTCCGAGGCCACAGACCCACCCCTGTCCCCTCAGCAGTGACTCAGTGCATAGATTGGATTCTTTTTGGGGTGATACCAATTATTTGCTAATTATTTAAGCCCTGAATTACCCAAACACACAGCAGTGATCCTTTTTGAAATTAAAAAAACCCTCCAATATTATAGGAAGGGGAAATTTGGGCTTGAGGCTGTGTGAAAAAGCAGAGTTTCCTTTCTGGTGTGGCTTGAGATGTTTTCCTGTCTCTTTGAACACCTGATGTCACTGAATCCAGGCTGCTTTGGGGTTGGCATCAGGAGTTTGCTGCTGACTGAAGCATCCCAAATCCTGGTTCTCCTTCCCTTGGCTTATTGCTTCAGTCCAAAAGAGAAATCCTAAATTATTTAAAAGCACTAAAAGAAATACAGGAACCACTCACAGGGCAGCACCTACATCTTAGCCTGGTTTAGGTTATTTGGCACTTTTAAAATGCAGAAAGAGGCCCCTTTATTCCTTTTTTTTTAAATAAATCAGAGTCTGATTGTGGTTAATCTGGAATTTGGGAACACTTGCTGTATGATCTTAGCTCTGCCACTGCCTCCTCTGTGGCCCTGGAAGTTTCTTACTCCCTGTACCTCCTCCTCATCCTCACATATTTACACTCCAGGTGCTTGGATGTTGTTGAGTAGGGGAATTAAAGCCATCAAACAATGTAAACAGAAATCAGGAAATGGAGGAAGCAGCTTTAAGGAGGGTGGGGTTTCAATTCTTTTCCTCCCCAAAAATCCTTCATTCTGCAGTTTTGTGTGTGCCTCGTGCTCACCAGTCCGTGGCTGGGCCAGCAGCTGATTCCCACTGGAGAATATCAGCTGGAGAAGTGGTGCCTTCATTCCAGGGGCAGGAACTGGGGGATCTCCATCCCTTCCATTCCTGAAAGTGTTTGGGATGAGCTGTGGGTGCATGGGCAGAAATCCCAGCTCTCAATCAATGAGGCAGAACATGTCCTGCTCCCTTTGCAGGCACTGGAAGGGGCTCTCAAAAGCACTTTCTGTGTTTGCACCACATTGATTTGAAGGCTGAATTTTTGGTAGCTCTATTTTTGGTGTTTATCAAGAAAGGTTTGTGCTTTTCTCTGATAAGCCTCACTTAAAAAAGACTGTCTGGTTGGGCTGTGTAGAAAATAAACATCTCTGCACAGCCCTGCTGCATTGAACGTGGTTTTCTTGTCACAGTGGCTGAGCTGACCTAGCACACACGGTTTTTGTGGTGCCAAGGTGCCTTTTCCCCCTCTAACATTCCCTGTTTTTCATTGTAGGCTTGATCCCTATGCAGATCCCTATTATGACTATGAAATAGAGCGCTTCTGGCGTGGTGGGCAGTATGAGAATTTCAGGGTTCAGTACACAGACCCCGACCCCTACCGTAACTACAGAGTAAGTAAGGAAATTCCCCCTTCCCCCTTTTCCTTCCTGACTTTTCTTCCAGCTTCTTCTGGGCCTTGTCATGGTTCCAGGGCAGTGCTTGAAACAGGAGTTTTCAAATAGCTCAGTCTTGGCTGAATCTTGGCTGAATCCAGCCCAGAGCATGCTGGAGGTGAGGGGATGGAGGGTGTTCTGTGCCAGCACCACGAGGGTAAAAGCAGCATTCCAGGCTTGGCAGTGAGGCTGGGAAGCTGCCTGATGGAAAAGGACATGGAGTGCTGGTTGGCAGTGGCTGAGAAGGCCACTGGCACCTGGCTGGCACCAGCCCTGGCATGGCCACAGCCCCAGGGCAGGGACTGTCCCCTGTGCTGGGCAGGCTGAGGCCACACCTGGGGCTCTGGTCAGGTTTGGGCCCCTCCAAGACCTGGAGGGGCTGGAGCGTGTCCAGGGAAGGGAACGGAGCTGGGAAGGGGCTGGGGAATCCTGAGGGAGCTGAGAAGGGGCTGGAGAATCCTGAGGGAGCTGGGAAGGAGATGGAGAATCCTGAGGGAGCTGAGAAGGGGCTGGAGAATCCTGAGGGAGCTGGGAAGGGGCTGGGGAATCCTGAGGGAGCTGGGAAGGAGATGGAGAATCCTGAGGGAGATGGGAAGGGGCTGGAGAATCCTGAGGGAACTGGGAAGGAGATGGAGAATCCTGAGGGAGATGGGAAGGAGATGGAGAATCCTGAGGGAGATGGGAAGGGGCTGGAGAATCCTGAGGGAACTGGGAAGGGGTTGGGGAATCCTGAGGGGGCTCAGCCTGGAGAAAAGGAGGCTCAGGGGGGCTCCTGGCTCTGCACAGCTCCTGCCAGGAGGGGACAGGGACAGGAGGAGAGGGAACAGCCTCAGGCTGGGCCAGGGGAGGATTAGATTGGATTTTAGGAAAATTTTTCCATGGAAAAGGTGTAAAGCACTGGAAAAAACTGCCCAGGAAAGTGGTGGAGTCCCCACCCCTGGAAGTGTTCAGAAAACCTGTGGATGTGGCACCTGGAGACCTGGTCATTGGTGACCTTGGTGATGGTGCTGGCTGAGGGTTGTGCTTGATAATCTAAAGGTCTTTTCCAACCTTAACAATTCCATGTCTGAGGTGGGAAGGTGGTTCCTCCTCATGCCCCTTGGCTGCTCCTCAGTGTAGCAGTTGAGCAGTGCTTGCCCATCCTTGGACATCTTGGAGAGGGAGGGAGTTTCCAGGAAAGATCCTGGTTTAGGAAAGGGTTCCTTATTCATTCTTGGGAAGGAGAGGATTGGATTTGGGCAGGTTTGCTCTGTGGAGCAGCAGAGGCTCCAGCCTGGCTGTGCCAAGGCCAGGATTAGGGCCCAGGACAGCAGCAGCCAGGTGCTGAAATCCCAGGAGTCGGGTGGTGTTACACCAGGAATGGATCTGGATGGAAACAAGGCCCTGAACCCTTTCCATGCTCTTCCTTTCCCCTCATGCAAACTTTGTGCCTCTGGAGCAGTGACCAAACCAACCAGTCCTGCTCAGGGGGAGCTTTCCAGTGCTTTCCATCAAATCCTTTCAAAAGTAGCTTTTCCTTTGCTCTAAATCCTTGTTTTCTGCAGGACAGGAGCCTGGGCTTCACTGTGGCTGCTCATTTTCCTGGTGCTCATTTGCAAAGTTAATTATCTGGTTATAGAAATGATCAGCAACCAGAGGAAAGACTCGTAAACATCAATACATTTATTTAATAAGCTTCATAAACCAAATTAATCCAAGAGTTGCCTTTGAAAACAACAGTTGTGTGGGATGTGATGCTGTGTTTGTATCCAGGTTCTGCTCAGCAGGATGCAGATTATTGATCTCCAGATTATTGATCTCCATGTCATTGGTTTGCAGAATATTGATCTCAATCCTTTGCTGAGGGAGGGCGGGTGTAATTCCTGGCATTGCCAGGATTGATCTGGAATTGTAATTCCTGGCATTCCCATTCATTGATCTCCAGATTATTGATCTTCAGAATATTGATTTCCAGATTTTTGGTCTCTGTGTCATTGGTTTGCAGAATATTGATCTCAGTCCTTTGCTGAGGGAGGGCAGATATAATTCCTGGCATTCCCAGGATTGATCTGGAATTGTAATTCCTGGCATTCCCAGGATTGATCTCCAGATTATTGATCTCCATGTCATTGGTTTGCAGAATATTGATCTCAATCCTTTGCTGAGGGAGGGCGGGTGTAATTCCTAGCATTGCCAGGATTGATCTGGAATTGTAATTCCTGGCATTCCCATTCATTGATCTCCAGATTATTGATCTCCATCCTTTGCTGAGGGAGGGTGGGTGGAATTCCTGGCATTGCCAGGATTGATCTGGAATTGTAATTCCTGGCATTGCCAGGATTGATCTGGAATTGTAATTCCTGGCATTGCCAGGATTGATTTGGAGTTGTAATTCCTGGCATTGCCAGGATGGATCTGGAGTTGTAATTCCTGGCATTCCCAGGCCTGTACCATGCTTTGCTGGGAGCTGCTCCCACAGCATCACCGTGGCTTCTCTGTTGTTTTTTTTTCAAGGAAAGAGAGCGAGAACGGGAAAGGGAAAGAGAGACCAGACAGCGGGAGCGGGAACGGGAGCGGGAGCGCGAGCGGGAGCGGGAGCGGCGGCAGCGGGAGCGCGAGCGGGAGCGGGAACGGGAGCGCGACAAGGAGCGGCAGCGGCGGAAGGAAGAGTGGGAGCGGGAGCGGGAACGAGTGAAGAGGGACGAGAAGGACAGGCAGCACAGGGACCGCGACAGGGACCGCGACAGGGACCGCGAGCGCGACAAGGACAAGGAGAAGGCGAAGCCCCGGTCCCCGCTGCTCCCCAGGTGAGTGCGCGCTGGGCTGCGGGCGTGGCCGGGACTGATTGTGGCTGATCCCCGTGTGTGACCGCTGGGGACAGCCGTGGCTAAGGAGCCTTGTGGCCGCTGAGTGGAGCTAAAACATCGGTGACAGTGAGAGTGTGTAGCCTGGCCCTGAAAGCAGGAGTGTCCTTTGGTGCCGAGATGGTCGGCTCCTCCCTCTTCCCTTCGGGCTGGAGAGGTTTTGGGAGGATGAGGGGCTCCTGCAGGTTGGATCCCTGGAGGTCTGTGGTGACTCCCTTTGAGGTCTTGAGAAATGTCTGTCACAAGAACCAGGGCTGCTTTGGGAGTTTGTGGATAGCAAAAGTATCTGGAGATTTAAGTACAACTCGAAAAAGTAAAGGAATTGTCCTTGGAACGAGTTTCTGCTCAGTGGAATTGCAGCATGAGCTCAGGTTTGTTTCCTCTGACCACCCATTGTTTGTGGAAATCCTGGTTGTGACCTGTATGAAAGAGAAAATGGAACCAGACGGACTGAAAGTGCAGCAATGTGATTCCTGTTTTGTTCCTCTGTCAATGATTTATGTACCCTGCCTTCCCAGCCTCCTCTGGCTGAGGCACATTTGTAAAGAACTGGATAAATATCCCAGTGGAATGGAAGCTCTGATGCCACAACCTCATTTGGTTCAGAATCATGGAAAAGTATCACATTTTTGCAGAGGGACATCTTGGAGCAACCTGGTCTAGTGGAAGGTTCCTGCCCATGGCAGGAGGGTGAGATGAGGTGAGCTTCAATGTCCTTCTCAACCCATTCCATGATTTTGGGATCTCCAGGAAAACTGCTGAACAGTTTCTTGGGAAGAGGGGCAGACTCCCACAGCGTGTGGAGCACCCTGAGGACACACAGGCGTGTGTGGGGCACAGAGAAGTGCAGAGAAGCTGTTTCCCAAGATTTACTGGAGCTTTTCCTGCTGCCTGCTGTCTGTGCTGTTCCTCTGCACTGGAGGAAGGTGTGAGACACGATGGGCATGAGGAAGAGTCGGATCAATGAAGAGCAGGGCTAAGAATGCCAGGAATGAGGCTCCACGTGGAATCAGGTGGTTTCAGGTGAGAGCAGGGCCAAGTCCTGAATCCAGCCCAGAATTTTTATCTGCATTACTGAAAGGGTAGCTGATTTTTGACCCTCTTTCCCAAGAGGAAGTGACAGTTTCAGAACGGTCTGGAGGAGCAGCAGCAGCTCCAGAGCAGTTATAGGAATACCATAATTACATGTTCCGTTTAATTATAATCTTCACTTAACGACCACGATTTGTGCACCTTAATTACCACTTTGCCCAGTGGTTTGTGCTCTCCTTGGCTTGGTGATGGGACAGATCTTGTCCAGACCCATGTGATAGAGATGATGTCAATGAAAGTGATGTCACCTGCTTGGCAGCTGAAGGTCATGAGTCAGTGCCAGTCAGTGTGACCTGAGGATGAGCCTGCTGGCTGCTCCTTCCCGTGGCACTCCTGGAGTCCTGGGCAGGGCTCTGTTGGGAGAGTTTGGGCTGCCAGTGCTGCCCAAAGGGGGCTGGGTAGGGGCAGTGGCCATGCTCACCAATCTCATTCCATGGAACCATGTGAGAGCCCAGAGATGGCATGGGCAGCATTCAGGGGATCCACATTCCCTGCTTCCCTCTGGCACAAGGGAGCTGGGGATGCCTCTTGTGTCTCCAAAACAGGCTTCTGGAGATGAGTCTTGGTCATTCAAAAATAGTTTCTGATGCACCTCTTTGCTTTTTTTCTTTTAAGTCTGCTATGGAGAGGGACTTTTCAAAGGGCATGGAGTGACAGGGCAAGAGGGAATGGCCTTAAATTCAAGGGAGGGCAGGATTAGATGGGATATTGGGAAGGAATTCTTCCCTGTGAGGGTGGCGAGACCCTGGCACAGGTTGCCCACATTGGAAGGAGCCCTAAAACCCATCCCATCCCGTGCCATGGGATTTCAGTTCCCATGGTGGACATCCAGGTCAGCATGACCCCATCCCACAGCTCTGCAGGTATCTGGATGTCTGTGGAGAAAACAAACCTGCAGAAAGCAGTTTTGAAAAAGCTTTTTAACAAGTGAAAGCATAATCCCAGCTTCTCCCTCATCCGTCACTTGGCGTTTCCCCAGAGTCCCCGTCACGCTCGTGCTGTGACCTGGCTCTGGCCTGTGTCCCACGTCACTTTGTGACCAGCTCCCAACTTCCTCCTGGCAGTGCAGTGGCTCGAGCCCTCTCACCTTTTCTCCACATTGCTGAGGGGCAGCTTTGGCATGCTGGGACCGAGCAGCTCCCGAGCTCGTTTGACGTGTCCAGCCTGGGACTGCTCCGCGCTTCCCGGGAAGCAGGAGGCCCACGGTGCCACGGCACACACCTGGGCTCTATTTATAGACTCTGGGCTGGCCCTAATTGCTGCATCCCAGCTCTTGGCAGGTCCAGCCTCTCCTGGCTGGCTCATGCCAAGGCTGCCCGTTAACATTCCTGCCACTTGCAGGGCCCACGTGGCCCTGTCGCTAATGAGCTGGGAGAGCTCCTGCACAGGGCTGGGAGAGCTCCTGCACAGAGGATGGAGAGCTCCTGCACAGGGCTGGGAGAGATCCTGCCCAGGGGATGGAGAGCTCCTGCACAGGGCTGGGAGAGCTCCTGCACAGGGCTGGGAGAGATCCTGCCCAGGGCTGGGAGAGATCCTGCCCAGGGCTGGGAGAGATCCTGCCCAGGGGCTGGGAGAGCTCCTGCCCAGGGTTTGGGAGAGCTCCTGCCCAGGGCTGGGAGAGCTCCTGCCCAGGGCTGGGAGAGCTCCTGCACAGGGGTTGGAGAGCTCCTCCACAGGGGTTGGAGAGCTCCTCCACAGGGGTTGGAGAGCTCCTGCACAGAGTTCATGCAAGCAGCACTGAGCTTTCCCAAGGCAGACCAGGACCTACACAATCAAGGGATGAGAGAATGCCAGCAGCAAACAGCCAGGAGTACAGGAACAAATTGCCTTTCCATTCTGCTGAAGGCAGGAAGGTTTCACCTTAAACAGCAGAGGAGTTTAAGGCTAAAAATGTGGAGAAGCCAGAGTTGTTCCCAGCATTGCTGGGTGATGGAGCTGAGGAGGTATAGAATTTAACAAAGATTTAAACCCTGATGCATTCAGGGACAAGTGTTTCTCCTTGCACCTTTGGAAAGAAGAGGCTGCAGTGTTTGGGCTCCAATGGGATTTTCACATGTGGATTGGCCTTTTTTGAAGGAATTCACAAAATTGTCTTCCAGTACCTGGAGCAGGGAGCCACCAGGAAAGAGGGAGGGACTTTGAGCAAGAGCATGGAGTGACAGGACAAGGGGGAGATGGATTCAAACTGACAGAGAGGAGGTTTAGATTGGATTGTGGGACGAAATTCTCCCCTGTGAGCTTGGGAAGGGCCTGGCACAGGGTGCCCAGAGGAGCTGTGGCTGCCCCTGGATCCCTGGAACTGTTCCAGGCCAGGCTGGAGCACCCTGGGCTAGTGGTCCATGGCAGGGGATAGAATGAGATGAGCTTTAAGGTGCATTCCAGCCCAAACCATTCCATGATTCTGTGAATGTGCAGTTGCTGTTTAAAGCTTTGGGTTGGGGTTTTTTTTTTTTTCCCAAGCTTAAGATGAGCACTCCAAGAAGTTTAAAATCTGAGATTGCACTGCTGGTAAAACTGTTCCTCCCCCTCCTCCTCCTCCTCCCTCCTCAGGCATCGAACACTCAAACAAGCCAGGACACTTTGTGATCAATTAGAGGGATAACTTGGCTGTCTGTCCTCCTGCTCCCATCTCCAGAACGAGTTCTGGTGCCCCAGGCTGGGCCTGATTTTTTGCTGAGTGCAAAATTCCTTCTTTTTCTCTCCGTCTTGCCTGTGGAGCTCCCTGTTGTGCAAAGCCTTTCAGGGATAAAGAAGTGACATGAAATATGTCCTCTGAAGAAACTTAGAGCAGTGCAAGATGTTCTGACCCTTAGCTGGGGGCAGAGGCTCTACACACTGAAATAATTTGCTTTAATCCTTTCTGTTGTTGCCATAGGCCTTTATCCCACCAGCATCTGAGGGAACCTGTTTGTTCCAGGAGCTCATGGAGCAACCCAGTGTTGTGGGGCCTGTTGGTGGTGTATTCCCAAAGCACTGAGGGACATTCAGGAGATCATTCCCAAGGGACAGCGCTGGCACTGATGTCCCTGTGACAGGGACAGCACCCAGGGAATGGCTGGAGCTGGGCCAGGCAGGTTTGGGGTGGATCTCAGGGAAGGTTCTTCCCCCAGAGGGTGCTGGCACTGCCCAGGCTCCCCAGGGAATGGGCACGGCCCCGAGGCTGCCAGAGTTGCAGGAGAGTTTGGACAATGCTCCCAGGGATGCCCAGGGTGGGGTTGTTGGGGGGTCTGTGCAGGGAAAGGAGTTGGACCCACCAGAGAGAGAAGGAATTTCAATTTTGCTGCCCCCTCAGCTGGGCTGGCACTTGGTGTTGTTGATCAAGCAAGGAGGAAGAAGGTCCATGAGATGGGCATCAGCTTCTCTCCCACCTGGATTTCCTCTCCAAGGAATGCTGGGGGTTCTGGTGGGGAGCAGCACAGCAAAATGAACTTTGGAGTGAGACATTGTCATCTCCAGTCTTGGAATTTGTCCCAGTGTCTGACCTGAAGGCTCTTCCCACAAAGACCAGACAAGCCTCAAGCTGTGCCTGGGGAGGCTCACGTTGGACATCAGGAGGAATTTCTTGATGGAAGAAATGGCTGGGCACTGGAATGGGCTGCCCAGGGAGATGGTGGAGTGCCCATCCTGGAGGTGTCCAAGGAGGGACAGGACGTGGCACAGCCTGGGGATCGGTCACAGCTTGCACTTGATGACCTTGGAGCTCTTTGCCAGCCTCGGTGATTCTGGGATTCCCATAATTTGGAGCCCAAATTCCAGGGGACAGCAGTGCCAGGTAGGATGAGAGGAGGAGGGGGCTGTTGTCCTCAGAGGTGTTCCCAGGAGGTGACAGCAGCTCCGAAGGTGCCCGGAAGGAGCCGTGTCTGACAGACCCTCCTGTCATTATCACACACCACACTCGTTTTGGAAGGAAGTTCCCTCCATCAGGACTAAAACCTATTAATGGAGAGCACTTAGGCACCATTAAAAACCAAAATAACCCTGTGAGTGGGGACTCAGACAACTGACAGCAGGGTCAGAAAGGACAAATCATAAATCCTCCTCAAGCCTTTCCAAAGAGGAACGTTGAGCTTCTTCCCGAGGTGTCCCCTGGAGTGTGGGGTGCTGCAGATCCCAGGACAAAAGGTTACGTGATCCCACAGCCCTGCTCACCCTTGTGTTGTTTTCTCAGGCTGGTTCAAGTTGACTTTGTTAATCTCTGAGCAGTTCATGAGCAGGATAACCCAGGCTCTGGAATCAATGCAGGTTATCCAGGGCCTGCAAGTCAGAAAGTGTTGGAATGAGCTTGATTAGATAAAGGAGCGGCAAAAAGAAGGGAATGCAAATGGAGTGATTCATGGTGGTGTGTGCACCACAAAGCAACTGAACTCGTTTTTTTGGAGGAATCTGTAATTCTGAGTGTTCCTGGGTTTGTTAGCTTTCCTGAGAGCTTCTGGTAGTGTCCCAGTGCTGCCAGCTGGATTTGTTCCCTATTTTTTGGGTGTAGAAGCTCTGAATTAAAGTAGCTGTCAGTCAGTTTTACCCCCAAAAATGATGGCATCTCATCCTGCTGCCTAAAGGTGGGAGGATGGTGGATTTGGGAGCCTCTTAGTTTTCCCTGTGGAAATCTGTTAATTCCTAAAAGAAATCCTTCACTTGCTCCCATTTTTCCTGCCATGGGAGGAAGAGCAGGCAGGGCAGACAGCTGTGTGCTCTTCCTGGTTTTGGAATTGGGCATTGGTAAAAGCCTGGAATGCCCTGATTTAGTCTTGTATCCATGAAAATTGAGTGAGGGGGGGGAAAACTCCATCCAGGGGCATGGATTTGCTCTGCAGGTGTCTGCACCTCCCTGGGCAGCTTCCAGCAGTGCAGGGAATTAAGGGAAGCAAATGACCCCGGGCTGTTGAGGTTCCCAGGCTGAGATGGGTTTTGTCTGCTCCAGCTGGAGCTGGACCTCTGCTCCTGCACTCTCCAGGTGTTCCAGGACTGCTCAGAGGAGGAATTCCCTTCTTTTCACATACAGAACACATCCCATGGCACCCCAAGGTTCTTTGGAATCTCAATCCAGTGCCCTGCATGGAAGCTGTGCTGTGATAAACACGATAACAACTTGTTTACATCCCCGTTTTTCGTGGTGCAGCTGCCACCCCGAGCCATGGAACCTGCTTAGACAGCTCTGCTTTCATTTCTGCTCCCAGGACTTTGGGGAAGTTGTGATAAGAACAGCTCTGCTCTGGAGCCAGGCTGGGAGAGCTGGGGGTGTTCAGCTTGGAGAAGGAAAGGCTCCAGGAAGAGCTCAGAGCCACTTGCAGGGCCTAAAGGGGCTCCAGGAGAGCTGGAGAGGGCCTGGGGACAAGGGATGGGGGGACAGGACACAGGGAATGGCTCCCACTGCCAGATTAAATGGAATATTGGAAAGGAATTCTTCCTTTTGAGGATGGAGGTTGCCCAGAGAAGCTGTGGCTGCTTCATCCCTGGAAGTGCCCAAGGCCAGGTTGGATGGGACTTGGAGCACCCTGGGATAGTGGGAGGTGTCCCTGCACAGGGACTGGATGAGTTTTAATGTCCCTTCCCACCCAAACCATTTCGTGATTCCATGATGATAAAGTCTGTGGATCAAACCAAGCTTTCCAAGTTCTCCACAAAAAATTCCTGCTGCCTGGAATTTCTGTTGGTCCTTATGGTTCTTGAGCTGCTGCCTCCACTCCCCCAGCAGCAGCAGAAGAGTTTCATAACCCTAAACCCCGATGGAGGGCAGTGAGGGACTCAGATGTGGATCTCAAGGAATGTGATTTTCTTTGGCATTCCAGAGGTGGAGTTACAGGGAGATCCCCCAGCCTGGATTTCAGTGGAACAAGGTAATTCCAGGGCAGGATCACTGGCACATTCCAGGGCAGGATCCTGCCTCCTGCTCATGGAGAGGAGGCTCTCCAGGCGTCAAATGCTCAGCCCTTAGGGGAGATGCCATCTCAGATAGCTTTATCTCCCTGCTGGGATGATTTCATCCTGGAGGTTCAGATTGTATCTGCACTCTTTAATTTCCAAGCCTCTCCCCATCAGGCTTTGAAGAAATCCTTCCCTTTTTTTTTCTTTCCCCTTTTTTTTTTTTTTCCTAAGTGACTGATAACTCAGCTTCAGATGGAAGCAGCTTGAGAAAAGCATTTTCCCTGCTCATATTTCACCAAGACCAGTGGGCAGCAGCTCCAAGGCCCAGCATTCCCAGCCCTGGACACACACAGGTGGCTTTCCAGAGCTGTTGTCCCTCTCCATTACTCCAAGACAGGAAGAGTTCCTGCGTGCTTGCACTCTGCTGGAATTTATTTTGCAGCAATTACAGGTCCCTTCACAGCTGCCTTGGCACATGGCTCCAGTCATTCCTCGAGTCCACTTCCTCTGGAAAATTCCACTTGCCACTGAAGGAAGAGCGGCGCCGGCGCTGCTGACGCAATCGCAGCTTTCCTGCAGGAACACAAAGGCTGTTAAATCATCCCTGGACTTTCCTCCTGGAGAAAAGGGAGCTGGAAGAGCAGCCCCGGAGCCAGGCTGACGTCACTGCTGCCCAGGGGTGATAAGGTTTGGTTCCCTGTCCCAGGGATGGGGAAGGACAGGAAGAGCTTTCCCCTGCACACTCATTTTCCCCTCCAAGATTAGAAATGCTTTGGCAGCATTTGCATAATACATGAGGAGAGCTTGAGCTGGGCAGCTCTTTTTTTTTTTTTTTTTTTTTTTTTTTTTTTCCCCCCCTTCCAAAGTTTTGTTGGACTCAGTGACGTTCAGCTGGGTTTTTTTGGGAGGCAGGTTTATTTGGGAGCTGGCTGAGGCACGCTGGGGTGCTGCCAGCTGGAGCTGCCTCTGCTCCTGCTCTCCTGCCAGAGCCACGTTCAGCTTCACTTCTCCTCCTGATTGCTGTCATTGCATTCCAGCCAAATGGGCATCAGCGTGTTCCTTCTGGAAAAGAAAACTGTCAGTTGTTTTAAGGGTAAAATTGCCTTTGGAAGCTGCTGCCCAAGTGATTCTTGAGGATCTGGGTGGGAATTCAGGTGCTTTTGGTCACTCTTGTCTCTTTTTCCCTCTAATTAATATTTTTAAAACCTTGTGGAAGAGACTTAGGAGTTAATTCTGAAATTATTTCAATTTCAGAATTCAATTTCAATTGTTTCCTAAAAATTGGAATTTGGTGAAAAAGATTGGGATGAGCATGAGGGTTCTTTGCCACTCTGTGTGCTGAAGTGTGTGAGCTTTGCCAGCAGCTGTGCTGAGGGTGAGGATGAGCCCCTGAGCTGATCCCATGGCTCACCAGCCCTGGAATTCTTCCCTCCTTCCCTCCTTTTCACCATGGCAGGTTGATCTCGCTGAGCCAGCAGCAAACCATTCTTATTTTTTAATTTACTGAATTCAGGAGCTGGGAGCTCCAGCCAGCACCAGATCCAGCACAAAATCACCAGGCTGTGAGAGTGAAGGGGAGGAGGAATCCTGCCCTCCTCATCTCCCAGCCCTGGGACCTGGCCAGGCTGTGTTGGGATGTTCTCTAGGGAGCTGCTCCAGCTCACTTTCCATTCTGCCTCCTGAATTCCACTGGAGAAGATGAATCCAGCAGCACCAGATCCCAGTTTTAGGTTGAACGAGTTTCTTTGGTGATGCCACACGTTGGAAGCTCTGAGGAAAGGCTTTGAAATTGTCCTGACAGGAGCAGCATTTTCCTTGTCTGTAGCATTTAGTGCTGAGTCAAAAAGCCAAGCACACCCCAAAATGAGGCTTTCTGTTGTGGCTTTCCTGGGGAAAAACCTTTCCTCCAGAAAGTGACTTCATCCAGAGGGAATTGCATCAAACCAGGTAATAGGTGCAAGTAAATGAGATTTGCTTTCAGAGTCATCCCTGCTCCCAGCTCTGGCAGCCAAGCTCTGGAGTTCAGCTGGAGTTGTTCCAGCTCCCAGGATGGGCTGTTGGATGTGAGTTTGAGGTGGTTTTAAGGGAGAATAAATCATGTAGGATGCTTTTCTTTCTGAAAATTGGTTCAGGAGGGAGTTGAGGCTGGAGATGTGAGAGGGCATTCATTAGTTCATGGACTTGTGGGATAGCCTGAGCTGGAAGGGACACACAGGGATCTTCAGCCCAGTGCTTGGCCCTGCCCAGGACACCCCAAAATCCACCCTGAGCAGAGTCCAAAGGCTCCTGGAGCTCTGGCAGCCTCAGGGCTGTGCCCATTCCCCAGGGAGCCTGGGCAGTGCCCAGCACCCACTGGGGGAAGAACCTTCCCTGAGATCCACCCTAAAGCTCCCTGGCAGAGCTATTGGTTTCCAGGTTTGTCATTCTGGAGAAACTTCTCCAGAGGTTTTATCCTGGGTAAAGCTGCCTGTGCCAGCAGAGTTTTCCCCCTGCATCTCCCAGAGCTCACAGATGCCATCCCATGGGAAGGGACATTGGATCAGGATATTGGGCACTTGCCATGAGCACCCTCACATGGTTTTCTGTCCTCTTTTCCTTGCTCTTTATCCTGCTGCTTCATGCAAGGTGTGGAGGCTTTTCCTCAGTCTTCCTTTTCTTCTTCCTCTGCACTTGCTTGATCTGAGGATATTCCAGAGGTGAAATTGGCAATTCCAAATGGATTTATAAACATCTGCTGGAAGGAGCCCTCGAGCCCAGCTTGGTCTATTGAATGTTACCAGGTTATAACATACTCCAAGTGGTGGTGCTCCTCCATGGGGAAATACTCATGGAATTGTGGCTGTAACTGGGAAAACTTGCCCAAAGCACTGCAGCTACCCTGTGCTGAGTTAAACAGTGTGTGTTGGAGCAGTGCTGGGAAAGGGGGAGGATGGGATGGGGCTGCTGGGGAGTGAAGCTGAGCCATGACCCTGCCTGGGACTCCCTTCCTGGGCACTCAGCACTTCTGTGTGGGATGGAGGATCCAATTCTCCCCTGCTGGGGCTGGAATGAGACTGGTGGCAGGGGTGGACGTGAAAGGAGGGGTTTTCCTCTGAATATTCCAAGGGAGTTGTGGGACAAAGAGTAAAATTGCTTTTACATCAGCAGAGATAAGGAAAGAGTCGGATGCTGGATTTTTAGGTCAGCACATCCCAGTCCTGGGCTGGGGATGAGGAAACTCTGCCAAAAGGATGAGGCTTCTGTGAGGTGTGAAGTCTTCAAAGGACAGGCTCCTGACCAAGAGCTTTCATTATCCTGGGGTTTGTTGAAGTGTGCCTGGAATTATTAGAAAACTTGGAGGTGGCTTTTTTATCTCAAAAAGGTAGAGGAAGTTGTGTGGGGAGTGGTTGCTTTGGTGGTGTGAGTAATGGGGTGGTACTGGCTGAACCCAGCGGGGAAGGGGCCTTTCCTTCCCCACCTTCCCTGGGAACTCACTGCTTTGAGGAAAGGAGTAAATGCATCATTGTCCTGCTAATTGGTGAGTGCAAGAGGCTTCAGAAAGCTTTAATCCCTCACAAACTCTGCCTGAAACCCCAGGGAGAAGGTTAGAAACAGGTAATTGAGGAGTTGAGTGCAGGTCGGAGCGAGGGCAAGGAAAAATTCCAGGTTAAATCACCCAGAGATAAGAGAGGTAATAAAGTCTCAGTCTTGAGAAACTCATCCTGGAGTACTTAAGGAAGTGTCTGGTGCAGGTGCTGAAAAGTTGGCCCTGAATTATTTTCAGAGGGTTGGAGAGGAGAAAGGAAACCTGGAGAACCAAAAAAGGGGAAATGAAAGTAGAGCCCTGAAAAGGAAGGGAGGAGGTGGAGAGTGAGGCCTGGCTGGGCACCTCGTTTGGTGTTTGAGCACCCAGAGAATAAACCAGGGATGAACCAGCCTGGTTTGTGGCCAGGTGGGGAGAGGGAACTGTTCCTTGGGAAAGGTGAAAGGAGGGAGCTCACTGGGCCTGGCCTGTGGCAGCCCCACGGTGTCCTGGCACTGGGACCACGGGGTGACCCAGGCTCGGTGGGGGCTCTCTCCAGCACACCAGGCTGGGCTCAATCCAGCTCTGCTGCTCCAGGGAGGACCTGGTTCCCATTCCCTTCCCTCTTGCTTGTGTCCAGTGCTTGGAGGCCAGGAGCTGAGCCTGGAGTCAGCCAGGAGGTCCCAGAGTGTCAGAGGCACAATGGAGTTGGCAGCATGTGGCTTTGTTGGTTTACAGAGCAGCACTGCTTTGTCACTGAGAGTGACAAACTGAGAGTTCTTCTAACACTTCACACCCCAAAATGGTGCTGCAGTCCCACAGGGGAGATTAGGAGCTGTAAGCAATCAGTCTAAGGCATGAATTTGGGGATTTCTCCATGGCCATGTATGTTTATTTATGTATTTCATTATAGTATATTAATAATTAATAATATTATTAATTCATAGATCTATAATACTGTCAATGAATATACTAATAAGGTATTACTATGCTATTGTAATTATATTAATTTATAATATTATATCATATAGTAATATATTATCATAGAATATAATAATATATTATTTTGTATTATAGTATAGTATAGTGTATTATAGTATAGTGTAGTGTATTATAGTATAGTATAGTGTGTTATAATATAGTATAGTGTATTATAGTATAGTGTATTATATTATGCACTATACTGTATTATATGTATACAATATATATACTATATATTATATAATTATAATATATAGTATTATAATTAATAATATTATTAAAGATATAATTATATACATTATATATTATATTATATATTATATATACTATACAGTAGTATATAAATTGTATATATACTATGTACACAATATATAGTAGATATATGCAATATATATACACAATATATAGTATATATATACTATATATATGCTATATACACAATATATAGTAGATATATACTATATATATACTGTATACACAATATAGTATAGTATATTGTATTACAGTATAGTATATTATGGTCTGTTATATTAGGTTGTATTTTATTATGGTATATTATGGTATATTGCACTATATTATATTATGGTATATTGTACTGTATTATATTATGGTATATTTTACTGCATTATATTATGGTATATTATATTGTATTATATTATGGTATATTATATTATGACATATTGTGTTATACTATTATATATTATATTGCATTATATTATGGTGTATTATATTATTATGGTGTATCTTATATTGTGTTATATTATACACCCAGCAGTATTATGGCCATGACTATAATTCTGTTATCCCGTTACACCCTCCCTGGCTGTTCCCGCTGCCTTTGTGGCCCAGCTGCTGACGCGGTGGTTGTTTTGCAGCCGGCAGCCCGAGGTGCCCAAGAAGGACAAGGAGGCGGCGGCGCTGGGCAGCGCGCCGTCCAAGCGGGCCGACGAGTGGAAGGACCCGTGGCGCCGGTCCAAGTCCCCCAAGAAGAAGCTGGGCGTGTCCGTGTCCCCCAGCCGCGCGCGCCGGCGCCGCCGAGCCTCGGCCTCCTCGGCCTCGGCCTCCGGCTCCTCCAGGTGAGCCCAGCCCGGGAAGCCGCCGCGTTCCGGGGCTCCCGCTTCAGCCTGCGGGGCTGCGCTTCCTGCGCGCCGTTCGTGAGCTCCCCTCGCGGCGTAGCGGGACAAAACTGCTCCTGCTCTCGCTGGCACCAAACAATCCAAATCTCAGCCCAAGAGCAGTAACTGGACGGACCGAAGGGAAAAACGGGAAGGGTGAGGCTGCATAACCTAAAGCTGTAACTGGAGCAGTGACCCCACCGTGCTAATGGAGCAAAACTTGTAAAAGGCAGAGAGCCCGTGACTGCTCGTCCATTTCTGTGGCCGGTTTGGGTTGTGCTGCCCAAGGTGGATCTGTTGAGGCCTCTTCATAAATCCCCACTTTATTCTTTAGCTCTGTCTAGTCTCTGCACAAGGCATTGAGGGGAGAGCCTGGGAGCGTGTCCTCAGGGGGCTGGGGCTCCCTCATGGCTGTCATTGTCTCCACTAGTAGTGAAGGGATGGGACTATTTTCAAGCTAAGAACAATTTATTGCTCAGATAAACATCAGTCTCAGAGGCTGTGAGATTTTAGAGGAGCAGGCATCCAAGAGCAGTCACAAGTTCTTTGTTACAAGGCAATACAGAACTTTCCAAGCCAATGGACAGTTGTCACAATAAACAAAGGGTTTATTTTGCCTTTCTGACCCATCACCTTTACTTATTTCTGCTGCACTGTGGGTACTTTTATCTAATGGGCTTCTAACTCATGTCCACACAAATGCTTCTATTATAACTTCTGAACTCTTAGCTTATTCCATACAACCACACCCCTACACTATAAACCCTTCACCATCTTATCAATACAGTTCCTCACTTACTTAAGGCATATTAAGTAACATCTTAATTGCAACCATAGAAATATAAGTTTATTATTTTTCTGCTTAATGTCTGTGTGTTGTATTTTTACATCAGTCCAAGTGTCTTCAAGGCTGCAGATCAAACCCTTCAGTGTCTGTGGAAGTTTCTGGTTTTCTGATTCCCACACATGGCCAGGGAAGGTGTTGAGGTGGTTGGAACAGGTTGTCCAGACAGGTTGTGGGTTCTCCATGCCAGGGATAGTGGGAGGTGTCCCTGCCCAGTGGAACTGGATGATCCTTAAGGTCCCTTCCAAACCAAACCATTCCATGGTTTTATGTTTGGGAAAGCAGTCCAAGGCTTGCTGCTCAGGAGCATCTATGGACAGACAGTGAGATGAGAGCCAAAGCAGGCAGGGAGCTGTGGGAGCTGGGCTGTGACTGCTGGAGATCAGGAAAAGGCAAATCCTTGGAAAAGCCCCTTTTCCAGTGAATTGGAGCTGGATGCAGCATGATAGCAGCTCACCTAGAGGAAAACTGACCTAAATAGGAGCAGCAAGAACTGTAAAAATTGGGTCCTGGTCATTCTGGGATGGATGGAGGGAGGAGTTGAGCTCGCTCCAGTAAGAGCAGGTGGATGCTGCTGGGAGAACTGGGACTGGGGAGGTTTGAGAGAGTCTTGGAGGGCTGGAATGGGGCTTGGAAACCAACGGTGCAAAATAAGATAAAAACCACCTTTCAGAAAGAAACTCCCTGAATCCAAGAGCCTCGAGGCACAAACTGGATCCATTTCCTTTAAATACTTGAACTTGAAGCTCCTGAAAGAGGGGGAGAACATCAGGAGGAATGAGGAACATGTTAAATTGGAGATAGACATCTAAAAGGCAGAGCCCTCCTGAAGCAGATTTTACTGCTGGGATCACTGCACCCAGTCAGGTGATCTGCCAGGGGATTGTCCAGTGAAAAGGCATAAAATATGTGGAAGCAGTTCCCAGAAAGGATGGAACATCAGTAATTAAAGGAAGGGAAGCTTATTTAAGGGTGCAAAGAGAATAGTAACAGGATCCTCCCTAAAAGAAAAAGGGGATTTGAGGAGAGGCTGTAAATCCTGACAGTTCCCTGAGGAAGAGGCTGCTGGGGTTTGGAGCAGAACATCTTTGGAAACAAAACCTTGGGGGCTTCTCAGGAAGCTCTGAATTTTAATATTTCTTTTCAGGAAGCTCTGAATTTTAATATTTCTTTTCAGGAAGCTCTGAATTTTAATATTTCTCTTCCAGGTCCTCGTCTCGCTCATCCACCTACTCTGGGTCCGGCTCCTCCCGCTCGCGCTCCAGGTCCTCCTCCTACAGCTCCTACTCCAGTCGCTCCTCCAGGCACAGCTCTTTCTCAGGCAGCAGGTCCAGGTAGTGGCTCCTGGCACTGGGAACCAGGGGTGGGATGGTTTCCAAATGCTTCCTGACAGTTCCTTTTTGCTCTGTTAAGATGAACCCTTGCAAGCCCTTCGCTGAGCGAGGGAGGCTGTGGTTGTTGGCTGAAGGAGATCTGTCAGCCACCCCCTCCTCTCCCCAGTGCTCCCACCCACGGGTGCAGTGCTGTTGTGGCTGGGCTCTTTCCCATGCCTGTGGTGGATTAACATTCCCATCATTTGCATTTTCTGATTGGAAGAAGTTCAGCAGCATCTGTTTTCTGTGGCGCTGGGATTTCTATTTCAAGAGGCAAATCCCGTTTCTTTATTAAAGCAGTTGAGTCTTGCGATAGTCCTGACACTTCAAAGTAGCAATCCAGTGTCCCATGCTGATTAAGATTTATTCCTCTGCAACTTCCTTGCCCCTGCAGACAGTTTCCCAAGTCTGGAATATCCATAGTAGGAGAACTGGCTCCTCAGATAGGAGCTGAAGCCACACAGGTACCCGGAGCAGATCCCACAGGTGATGGCAGAACACACTCTGTCACATCTGGAGACTGCTTTCCCCTAGGAAAAGCTCAGCTGGGAGCTGATTCCATCTGGGAAGCAGAATGAGCTTCCCCATCCATCCATGCTCCAGGCAGGACAGTGCCAGTGTGGGTGACGCCCTTGGCTGCCTCTCCCTGAGGTGACAGAGTGAGGAACACCCTGTGCCCAGCTGTCCCCAGAGGAGCTGTCACACAGGAGTCAGGCTGCTGAGGCACTGGGGTGCAACAAAGGCACTTCCAGTCTTGGCACTGGGGTGAATCACCCCAACAGCAGCACGTGGTGTGTGCTCAGGGGCTCAGGAAACAGCTCCTGCCCTTGATTGTCACCTTTGGGATGCACCACTTAATGCTCCTCCTTGTGTTCCAGAAATTACAGGTCCTTATATAGCTTGAGCTGTATTTTTTGTCTTTCTCCCAAGTTTCTTTTGGTTTTGTTTCTATTGAAAGGATGAACTGCTCTAGGAGTTACAGGACATAAAGTGATGAACATAAAACTCAAAATCCTGCTTATTTTCCTGTGTATTCTCCCTAAGGAGAGAATACAGAGGATGGAGACAGCTTCAGGTATTGCTGTGGAATACCTGGAGTGCCTCTCTTCTAGCTGATCCTATTTTCCCTTCTGTTTCCTACTTTTCCCACTGTCTGGTGACAGAAGTTAAGTTTTGTTGCACAGAGTCCAAATATAAAACCAGGAGAAGCTCAGGACAGGTTCCTGGGGAGGGGGGAGTGGTGGCTGAATGCCCTGAGAGGCAGGAAAAGCTCCTGCAATCCCAGAGCCTGAGCTGAGTGGTGTCTCCTTCCTTTCCAGGTCAAGGTCCTTCTCATCTTCTCCCTCTCCTTCTCCAACACCATCTCCTCACAAGCCACTGGCCAAGGCTAAAGGGGAATTATTGCCACCTCCTGGGAAAGGGTAAGGATCCAAATTCCTCTGGATGAGAGTCCAGACAAGCCCTTCTGACCTTCAGGGGCCTTGAGCTGAAGGAATGCAGCATCAGATGGAATACTGGGAAGGAATTGTTCCTGTCAGGGTGGGGAGGCCCTGGATCCCTGGAAGTGTCCAAGGTTGGATGGGGCTTGGAGCAGCCTGGGCTAGTGGAAGGTGTCCCATGGCAGGGACTGGAACAGGATCTTTGGTTTGGATGGGAAGGGACCTCATTCTGGGGTTCTAAACCTGATTGAGTTTAAGAAAGAAATGAAAGATGCAAAATACAACCTTTATTGAAGAGTTTTTAGCTTGGCAGATTTAATTAAATAATGGCACTGATTAAATCCAAGTTAAACTGTCCAAGTATCCTTAAATATCCACCTATATACATGATGTTTATATAAAATAAATATAAACATCATGTTTAAACACATTATGTACTGCTGGAGCATTCTGTGTGTGCAGGTATATTTGTGTAATCTAAATATACATAATAGGAGCTATAAAAAAGTTTAAGTTCCTTCCTCTGCTGTGGCTTTGGTTAATCCACAGCCTCAGAATAAAGAAATGGTTCAGCCTCATCAATTTTTCACACTGGAGACAGATGAAAACAGGACTGGAGCTCTCTGCAGCTGGGTTTGGCACATTCTGACAGCCCTGCTGCTCTTTTAAATTCCTGAAATTGCTATTTCACAAACCCTGCAGTGGCAAATTACGGGGACGTTGGAGGGTGACACAACACCGTAGTGATGTCACCTCTTCTAAGCTGACCTGCAAATAAATGACACCATGGGAATCCCCCTGAATTCTCCAGAATTTAGGACAATCCCCTTTGCCACAATTCTTGTCCCTTGTTATCCTGCCTTTTGGGGTTTTTCCCCCTCCACTTGGGGCTCAGCCCTCCCAGGCCCTCTGCTCCCTCCCAGTGCTCCTGGCAGTGCTGGTTTGGTGGCACCAGGGCAGCCTGCCCCAGCACAGGGATTATTGTCACTGGCTAACGTGCCATGGGCTTAATCCTGTGTTCTGCAGGGGATAACTGCAGATACTGAGCAGAGGAGGAGGAGGAATTGCCAGTGTGTGTGTGCAGACAGCACCTCCTCCCCAGTTAATGGGTGTGAAACCAGTGCTGGGATGCTCCAGGGCCTGAGGGGGCTGTGGACGAGGGATGGAGGGACAGGACACAGGGAATGGCTTTAAACTGAGAGGGGGTAGGCTTAGATGGGATATCAGGGAGAAATCCTTCCCTGGGAAGGTGGGCAGGCCCTGGCACAGGTGCCCAGAGCAGCTGGGGCTGTCCCTGGATCCCTGGCAGTGCCCAAGGCCAGGTTGGACACTGGGGCTTGGAGCAGCCTGGGACAGTGGAAGGTGTCCCTGCCATGGCAGGGGTTGGAGTATGATCTTTAAGGTATTTCCAACCCAGTATGATCTTTAAGGTATTTCCAATTCCAGGATCATACTTGGAGCAGTGTCCAGGTGGCAGAGCAGAGGTTGGAGTGCTCTGAGCCCCACACTGGGCAGCCCTGAGGAGCCAGAGCCGTTTCCATCTCCTGCAGTGGGTGTTGGGTAGCACAGTGGTGCTCCCACCCAGTTTTCCCCAGGGAACACAAGCCAAGGGACAGATCCAGGCACACACAGCCTGTTTTGCACCCTCCTGATCTGTGTGCTGGAGTTAAAAAGAGAATTTTTGCATGAACTGTGCACATTTCATCCTGAAGCTTGTCTGGCAGATTCTAAGCAGGTGTAACTGTCTGGGATAAAAATGATGGAATTAAATGGATGAGAAACAACATTTCCACCCAGTCTGCTTCAGGAGTTAATTTACAAGTCAAATATCTCCAAAATTGGCTGTTGTACAGCAATTTGTCTCTGAGAAGATGAATTGATTGAGCAGGTGGGGAACAAATCCCTTTAGGGAAATCCATGGTGTTTGTGTTTTGGTGAAACAGCCAAGTGTTTGTAGCTTCAGGAATCACATCAGGGCCAGGTTGGATGGGGTTTGGAGTTAACCTGGGATAGTGGAGGTCCCATGGAATGGAGTGGAGTGGGATGATTTTTAAGGTCCCTTCCAGCTCAAACCATCCCAGGATTCCATAATCTCTGGAATATTAAACAATAGCAAACCAGAGCACATCATTTCTGAGGATGTCCATGCTCTGTGCCCACCCTCTGGGATCACACACCTGAAAATTTTTGTTTTTCCAGGGAGAAATCTGTGAAGAAACTCACTGCCCTCCCAGTCCCTCAGCCACTCACGAAAATTACAACAGCGGCCCCGGAGCCAGCCAAGGCAGGGGATAATCGGGAAGCAAGGAGGAAGGAACGTCAGACAAGGACTCCACCCAGGAGGTGAGAGATATGGGGGGTGGAGTGAGGCTTGATCTCATGGGAGATCCAGCAAATCCCAGGTTTCTGTCTCCTGGAAGATCCAGCAAATCCCGGAGTGCCGGTGTTCAGGGAGAAATCCATCTCCTGGGGAAGGGAGAAAAGGGGAAGAGAGCTGGGCTGGAATGGTCCTGATTTGCCATGAGTGGCTCCTGCCTGTGGAGGCTGGGGGGAGGGTGGAGTGGGTGGAATACTGGAAATGTGGCAAAATCAGGGTGGGAGTAGGGAAAAAGGCATTTTTGAGATCTGCTGCTTGTGGAGGTGGCAGTGAGGAAAAAGGAACGTGTGGGATCTGTTGGTGCCACACAGATCTGATGTGGTGGAGGGTCAGCAGCTCACCCACACTGACCACAAGGATCTTCCCCACCCCAGAACATTATTCCCAGTGATATCCCCCACCCCAGGACATCATTCCCAGGGATATCCCCCACCCCAGGACATCATTCCCAGCACATAAACTGGGAGAAGTGGTGGAAGGCGCCGATCACCCCTCAGGGAGGGCTGGGTGTCAATCAGAGGGTGCTGAGCAAATCTCTGCTTTTCTCTTGGGGTTTTCCTCCCCTGTCTCTCTTTGCCATTACAATTCTCATTGTGGGAGGGGTGTTTGCTGCCTTGCAGGAGGACCATCAGTGGCAGCATCAGTGGCAGTGCCAGCAGCTACAGCGGCTCCAGCTCCCGATCGAGGTCCTTGTCCCGGTCTCTCTCCAGATCTCATTCCAGATCATCCTCTGCCTCAGTCTCCCACTCTCCCTCTGGCTCAAGGAAATCCAGGTACAGCCCTGAGCCTTCATGACCTTTGTTTGACAGCAGAATTGTGGCTGGTGTTCACAGGTTTGGGTTCTGGCAGTGGAAACTCTCTGTGGCTCCAGCAGCACCAGCTGCAGGTGCCTGGGGGGTGGGACAAGGTTGGGGTTGGGGTACAGATCCCAAGTCCTGAATTGTGGTGGGAATACGGTGTTGGAGAGGGCATGGAGTAGTAGAACAAGATATAATGGCCTTAAACTGATAGAGGGGATGTTTCAATGGGATATTTGGGAAAAATGCTTCCCTGTGAGGGTGGGGAGGCCCTGACACAGGTTGCCCAGAGAAGCTGTGGCTGCCCCATCCCTGGAAGTGTCCAAGGCCAATTTGGACAGGACTTGGAGCAACCTGCTCTTTTGGGAGGTGTTGGGCTTGGAACTGGATGATGTTTAAGGTCCTTTCCAGCCCAAACCCATTCCATGATATTTCCATATTCCCTGATGTCATATTCCATGATATTTCCATGATTCCCTGATATTTCCCTTGTGGTTTATTCAAGGAAATAATCCTGTCCCGTGTGTCCAAGTACCCATTTAAGCTAAATGGTGACCAGAACAACTCCTTCTGGCCAGGGTGATCCCACATCCTAATTAAACTACAAATGAACAGTTTCAGGCTATGGAGCTTGGCTCTCCTGAGCCTCTCCTACCTCTGGTTCCTGTGTGTCCTTAGGGAAGATGTTTGGCCTGTCAAGAAAGGTAGGTCAGAAAATCCCTAAAAGGAAGGCCCAGCTAATGATATTTTCCCTTTGCTGGCAAAGTTGCAGGTCCAGTTCCTTTGTGTTTAGCCCCAAGTGAGCAGTTCCAAGTCTGTTGGAACTGTGGGATGTGTAAACAACAAACTCCTTCCAGCAAAGAAAAACAAACCACTCTGGAGTCATTCCTTCAGGTTTTTTTCATCTCTTCACACAGAGGATTCCCTGAATTCTCACAGGCAGAGCCTTGAAACCCAACACTTCCCTGGCACATGGGTGTAAGAGTAGTCCTGTGGTGTAAAACCAGTGGATGGAGCAGGATTTGGCTCTGAGCAGCTGCAAATTCCCATCTGTGAACTCTGTAGATCTCCGAGGTTCAACATCCGCGTTATTTTACGGAAATCCCGGCTTGTTTACTCCGTGCTTGTCACGTTCATCAGCTCAGCCTGGGGTGATGCAAGAGCTTCAGAGAGCTCACCAGGGCATGGATGGGAAACGT
Organism: Urocynchramus pylzowi; assembly: GCA_013397555.1. Taxonomy (NCBI): domain Eukaryota; kingdom Metazoa; phylum Chordata; class Aves; order Passeriformes; family Fringillidae; genus Urocynchramus; species Urocynchramus pylzowi. Next base: position 85,862 of record VZRH01007524.1, read on the forward strand.
GAGCACACTGGGGCTGCCTGTGCTGCTCCTGTGGAAGGGGGAAACGTGGGAAACGTGGGAAATGCACTGTGTGCTCACACCAGGCCAGCCTGGTGGCCTGGAGGAGTTCCTGGCTCATCCTGGCACCATTGGAACAATCCATGAGACCTCTCAGAACTCAGCTCCTGGTGCCAGGGGACAGAGGCTGCAGAGGGTTGGTCTGTCTGAAGCTGCCACAGCCCCTTCAGTCATCCCAATGCAGCAGCTTCCAGCCAGGGAGCCGGGGCCTTGCTGGCAGAGCAGGTTGGTGTGGTCAGAACAGGCTGGAGAGGCTGTCTGAATATTCATGGAGTGGGATGGTTTGGCTTGGAGAGGAGCTTAAAACTCATCCAGTCCAGCTGTCTGCCACCTTCCACTAGACTAGGATGTTCCAACCCTGTCCAGCTTGGCTTGAACAGTTCCTGGGATAGGCCCTGGTAGGAGATTTCCATCCTGGAGGCTTCTCCCTGTTATCAGTCGTGACAGTGGATGTGTGCCAGCAGCAGAAACCCTGCCAGGGAACCCTTGCCCTGAGCTGTAACACTGACCTGGATGTGCCAGTGCACTCCCTGCTTTCACTCCCTGTTTTCCTGGGCAAACAGTGACCTGTTTACACATTGCCTTAATCCTGGCTATAAATAATCATTACTTTCTAGGCCTGCACCCGACAGCTTTGGGATTTTTCATACCAGCAGCACCCCAGGACCCACAGCCTTTGTGTGTCATTCCCTGCCGAGCTTCCCAGCATCCAGCCGTGCAGGGAAACGCAGGAAGGCTTTGTTGCCTCCCTGGGTGTGATGAGCTGTTGGTTCCTGGCAGGTCCCTGAGCGTGAGCAGCGTCTCCTCCGTGTCCAGTGCCTCGTCCAGCAGCAGCTCCGTGCGCAGCGCCGACTCCGAGGACATGTACGCAGACCTGGCCAGCCCCGTGTCCTCGGCCAGCTCCCGCTCCCCCACGCCAGCCCAGCAGAAGAAAGGTACAGGCACCTGCTCTGCTGGGCTTGTGTTCCTCTAGGGAGTCTTTGGAGAAGAAGGGAGGAGCAGAGATCCTTCCCTGGGAATACTGTGGGCTGCAGGAAGGTTCTTGAGCAGAGGTGACGCAGGAGCAGAGGTCCTGTGGAGAAGGGAGGCTGTGGAGCAAATTTGCATCCACATCCTTCCATCCCTGTCCCTCTGGTTGTCTCATCCCTTTTCCTGCCTGGCAGTTCTGCCTCTCCCTCACCCCATTCTCCCTCACCCTTGGAAGGTGACGTGAATCTGGACAGCTCCAGTATCACTTTGCTCATCCTCTGTTCATTCATGGCAGAGTCTGTGGCAAAAGCCTTTTGTTCTTTGCCTTTTCTGTTGCTCTCTGTGGAAATGCTGGTCTCCTGAATCCCTTAACCTCGTGCCCACGAGCTGAGTTAACTGCTGTGGGCTTTTCCCACCTCTGGAGCAACATCCTCTTGCCCAAAGGGAGAGCAGGCAACAGGAATCATTCCCGAGTCGCCACTTGTGCTCTCTGCTCTCAACAGGAAAGTCAAAAAAAGAAGACAGTGCTAAAGAGGAGAAGAGGAAACGGGATGTGCCTGCTCAGCTCCTGAAATCAGCCAAGCCCACCCCGGGAAGCAAATCCCAGCAGCTGCCCCAGGGCCAGCAGCCCTCGGCCCCCCAGGCGCAGCAGGGCAGCTTCAGCGGGCACAAGGAGATCAAACTGACGCTCCTGAACAAGGTGGGCATCCCTGGAGGCTGGGATTCCCTGCTCCTGGGGGCCTCAGGGGATGGATCCTGGCAGGAGGAGGGGATGGATCCTGGCAGGAGGAGGGAGGGGATGGATCCTGGCAGGAGGGAGGGGGATGGATCCCAGTGGAAGGGGGATGGATCCCAGTGGAAGGGGAATGGACCCCAGTGGAAGGGGGATGGCTCCCAGCAGGAGCGGAGCCCTGGGCTCGGCGCTGTTGGGATGAGCTCAGCCAGGAAGGTCTGGGGCAGGCTTGGAGGGCAGCACACAGAACCAGTCTGGCAGCACACACCCTGTGGTGGCTTCACTTTGGGGCTGTGTTGGCGGCTTCCCTGGGGCACATTCCTGCTGCAGCTTCCAGGCTCTTCCCCGCTTGCTGAAGGTCCCGCTGCGCCGGGGCCCTTCCCCTGGGAGATGCTCTGGGAGTGCTTCCTGTGCACACCAGAGCGGGCTGGGAGCTGCCAGGCACTGAGTCCAGGGGGAGAAGGGGCAGGTGAGCTCCTGGGGTGCCCACCTGGCTCTTCCCCTCCCCCCTGATCCCGCTGCCCCGGTGTGGGGCCTCGGCGCAGATCCCAACCCGCAGCTTGTGTGGGGGAGTTGGGCCTCGTGGGGTTTGCTGCTGGGGCAGGGTGTTGGCCCCATCACGTGGGCAGGTTCCTGGTTTTGATATTTTGCTCTGCCAGCCCAAATTCCCCGGCGCAGTCTGAGGCTGCAGATTTCTCTACTTCCCTGTGCTCTGACGTGAGGAGGCTTTATCAGAGGCAGGAAGCTGCTCCGGAGGGAGGAGTGTGCAGTGACACATGACAGCCTGCAAGAGGCACGGCTCCACATGCCTCCTTCACATCTGCTAGCCTTGGTGCTGCTGGAAAAAAAAAAAAAATCCTAAAAAGCTGCTGTTATCCTGTTGAGATAGTACAGCCTTAACCCCAGTGCAGGGGGGTGTCGCTGTTGGCTCCTGGTGCTTGGGAATTAGGTGGATTCAGGGACTGGTGTGTGCAGAGTTTATTGGGAAAGGTGTTGCAGGAGCCAGGCAGCACATCCCAGGGCTGGGGAAACAGCACATCCCTGTTTCCCTGTCCAGAGGGAAGTGGCTGCTCAGCTCCATTGTTTTAATTCCATTGCAGGCAGCTGACAAAGGAAGCAGGAAGAGATACGAGCCAGCAGACAAAGAGAGGCCAACCTCTCCTGCAGCCAAACGGGCCAACCTGTCACCTGACAGAGGTGAGGCATCCTCCAGCCCGGGCTCTGCTTCCCAACAGCTGGAAAGATCCTTTGCTGCCATCCCAAAACCTCAGAGTGAGATTGCCACCAGATAAAGGGGGGGTGTTGACCATCCTGCTGCAAAAACAGCAGAGCTGAGGCCCTGGGCAGGCCAGTGCCAGCCTTGTCACACTGTCCCATTGTGCCTGCTGTGACTCCACTGTGTCCCTGTAAGTCCTGTCCAAAAAAACAACCCCTTGGCCTTCAAGATAGAGAATTCTCACCTCCACATCCACCCCGTGGCCTCCTGCTCGCTGCTGCTGGCCTTGCATGTGGCTGTGGAAATCAGGTTTAGGTTGGAAAGCAGAAAATATTTTTTCCCAGAACAGACTGGCAGGGGCAGTCCCCATCCCTGGAAGTGTTCCAAAAAACGTGTGGATGTGGCACTTGGGGGCAGGGTTAGTGGTGGCCCTGGTGATGATGCTGGGCTAAAGGTTGGGTTGGATGATGCTGAAGATCATTTCCAAACCTCAGCCACTCCATGATTCTGAGTCACAGGAGTTTCCTTTGGTGCATCCCGGAGTTTTCCCAGGGGAGCTGTCCCTGCCAGCAGGGCTGGTGCTTCGAAAGGCTGGGCTGGAGGGAGGGAGGGAGAGAGGGAGGGAGGGAGGGATGCAATCAGCCCCTGCCTGCATCAGCCAGCCTGGGACACGAGCTGATTGCCCCACCTCGGGGTGACACAACCGCTCTGCCCTGGATGTTTAGAAAGACCTGGGCTTTCCAAGTGTTCTCCTGGGCCTCAATCCTCCCCAGCAGCAGGAACAGCTCGGGAAACCGAGCTGGCAGCCACAGACAGGGACCTCAGTGCCACCCTCCAGCCTCTGCTGTGGCTGCCAAGAGGCAGAGGGGTGGGGGGGAGCTGGCAGCCAGAGGTGGCTGCTGGTGACGCCGGAGCTGCCACGTGATGTTGTTTTCCCTGGTGGCTCAGCTGTAGGTGGATCTTGTTGACTCTGGGTGCCAGCCAGCAGAAGGTCTGTGCTAATAACCTGCAACCTTCACCTCCTGCAAGGGCAGCCTGCGAGGGACTGGCCCAGGTTGAAGTTCACTGGGGTCTGGTTCACACACGGGTGCCAGGGCCAGGCCAGGACACTTTCTAGAGACACGCTGGTGCCATCCTCTGCCTCTTGTTAAAAAGCAGGTTTTGAAGCACAGATTAATTTGGGCTGGGAGGGACCAAAGACCAGGGACACCTTCCACTATCCCAGGCTGCTCCAAGCCCCATCCAGCCTGGCCTTGAACACTTCCAGGGATGGGGAGTCCAAGGCATGGAGCCCCAGATCCAGTGGCAGAGGTGCCCTTGGGACTGAGCCCCTCGGCATCCCAGCACCAAACTGGTCCGTGGTGGTGGCCGAGTGTGTCACCTGCTCTGTGACCTGCACCTGTGGGCTGAGGCTGTCCTAGGGTCCATCCTCAGGAGCAGAGGGATGCCCTGGCACACACAGGGGCTGCTGCCACGAGGGACTGGCCACCTTTGCTGCCTGGGGTGCTGCTCCAGCTGAGGTCAGTGCAGGGCAGCAGCTCCACAGGCTGCCTTCCAGGTGGCATTCCCTCTCTGTTCCTGGGATAACCCAGCTGCTCCCCAGCATCCCTGGGTGCCCAGGGCAGCTCTGCTGGGGCAGGGCCTGGCAGCTGAGCCGTGCTGAACAAACACGGGGGTGCTGCAGCCTCGGGGGAGGCCCCGCTGGCTCGGAAAGCAGCAGAGCTGCCCTCACCTGTCACTGCTGGAGCCAGTACACCCTGTGACCCGCCAGGGCAGAGCCAGCAGCTCTGCAGGCACGAAAGGCCATGGAAGAGCCTTATTCCAGCAGCTGGAGGCTGAGGAAGGGCTGGTGGGAGGTGCTGTGCCCAGGTGACTGCGGGCACAGCCCTGCCTGGCTTCTCTGCTCCCCCAGAGGTGCAGGGGGAGGCTTTTCCAGCTGCTGCCGGATTTGGCTTTTTCTTTGGCAGGATGTGGTCAGTCAGTGCAGGCAGGGGTGGCCTGTGCCTTGGTGCCAAGAGGGGAATGAAGGAATGTCCTTTTGCTCTCCCGCCAGGCTCTCGCGATAGGAAGGCGACTGGGAGACTCTCGTCCCCCAAACAGGAACGGCAGCGGGGCCAGAACCCAAAACCTTCCCCTGCACAGGCAGACAGGTGAGTGCTGCTGCTGCTGCTGGCCTCACACCCCTCCAGGGCCTGCAGCCCTGCTCCTCCAGGCTGTCCCAGGCCATGTTCCAGTTGCCATGGAGCGCAGCACGAGCAAGGACGCGGAGCTGCCTGGGCAGGTGCCAGGGCTGCCAGGGCTTTGTGCAGAGCCTCCAGCTGGGCCATTCCAGCTGGGAAAAGAGCAGGAGTGCCAGGAGCCAAGTGGGTCAGGAGTGAGCTCAGCCAGTGCCTCTGCAGCTCGTTAGCACGGTGTTAATGAGCAGCAGAGTGCAACCCCTTCCCCCTGGCCAGCTCCTCCTGGCACCCGGTTCCCGTGCCTCATTCCCCTTTTCCCAGCCTGGCACAGCCTCAGCTGCTCCCCTTGCTGCTGTGGCATATTCAGATGTGTCCCCTGCATGGGACAGAGCAGTGACAGCCCTGGCTTTGCACCTTCCATGCAGCTGCCAGCTGAGCAGCTCAGCCAAATTCCTGGCAGGCTGTGCCTGCTGCAGTGCTGGGAGTGTCCCAGTGCAGGACTGGATGTGTGGCTCTGGGGGCTCGAGGGTTGTGGATCCTCTCCAGGGATCTCTGGCAGCAAACATCACAGGGAAGGGGCTGAAGGATTTGGAAGGATTGAGGGGATGCTCCAGGGCTGCTCTCCCCTGTGGGTTTCACAGGGAGCTGCTCACTGCAGCCACGAGTTGGCACTGAGTTTCATCCTGGGAATCCCCATGGAATGGCTGTTTTTTTACTGTTTCAGCCAGTTTTTAACCCAAGGCCACCTCCTGTCTCCATCCTCTTTTCTCCCACCTGCTCCTGGAGCCATGTGTTAGATGTGGCACATCCTGGTATTTTAGTGTAGCTCAGAAATCAGGGAGAAGTCCTTCCCTGGGAGGGTGGGCAGGCCCGGGCACAGGAGGCCCAGAGCAGCTGTGGCTGCCCCTGGATCCCTGGCAGTGCCCAAGGCCAGGCTGGATCAACCCTGGGTAGTGAAAGGTGTCCCTGCCCATGGGAATAGATGGAGTTTGTGTGGGAAAGTGTCACAATGTGACACACAATGTGACACACTCTCACGCTGAGATGTCCAAGGCAAAAAGGGCACGTTCATTTCCGGACCTCCATATTTATGGAATTCCAAAAGTGACCATGGAATTCCAAAAATGACCATGGATTGGAGGATGAAATTACCACCTCTCCAACCACACTGGTCAAACCAGCAGTCCATCAACTCTCCCCTCCTCCAGAAAGGAAGGCAAAACAATCATTATTTACATGAAAATGCGTGAGAAACTCCGTTACAGAAATGTCAAACATCAGAAGGCTTGGAAGGACTTGGGAAGAACGGGGTGACAGGACAGCACCTTAAACCCCAGGATTTCAGCGTGGCCACAAGGGCTCGGTGCTCTTCCTCTTGCCTTCCCTCCGAGCCTTTGGGACGTTCCCAGCTCCTCTCACTGCCCCTCCTCTCTCCCTGCAGGAAACGCCAGCTGTCCCCTCAGTCCAAGAGCTCCAGCAAAGTCACCAGCGTGCCGGGCAAGGGCTCGGAGCCGGGCCCCGCGGCTGCCAAGGGCGGCAAATCCAGCACCCTGTCCCGGCGGGAGGAGCTCCTGAAGCAGCTCAAGGCGGTGGAAGACGCCATCGCCCGCAAACGGGCCAAGATCCCGGGCAAAGTATAGTGGGGCAAGGCCCGTGGTGACTGTCGGTGTTTTTATAAGGAGTGGGAAAAGCGGCCGCTTGGGGGTTTTGCAGTTCCTCGTCTTCATTTTGGCCGCGGTTCTTTTTAAGGAAAAAAAAAAAACAAAAAAACAACCCCAGCCACACACCCACCCACCCACACACACACACACACACACTCGCAAAAAGCAGAGAAAATTAAGGAAGTTTTTGGCCGGCCGGGAAAAGCCCGCCACCTCCGGCTCCGGGGGCTCCGGGGCCTGTGAATCCTGCTCGGAGGAGCGCAGCCCCGCGGGCTGCTCCCAGCTCTCCTGTGCCCCCTCTCCTCTTTGCTAGCCTCGAGTTGTATTCTCCTAGTTAGCCCTGCTGTGTGTTGAGTGTCTTCAGCAATGCAGTTCTAGTCCCGTGTGCCGAGAGAGCCGAAAACTGCTGTGAACTGCTGGCAGCGCCCCTCCTCCCCCAGGAAAAATATATATATATAAATTCCTGCCTCAGTCCCTCGGGAGTGACCTGTCCTTTCTTTGGAGCAGGGGGTCGGTTCAGTTGATTTCCCAGGAGCCCTGCAGGTGTTGTGGGCGTGTCCGTCTGCCAGGAGGGTCCTTCTTCCTTTGGTTTTT
>VZRH01007525.1:14408-41044 GCA_013397555.1 Urocynchramus pylzowi
GCTCGACGGAGGCTTCGAGGTGGGCGAAGCGATCCGAGAGCCTGCCCAGCTGCTCCTTCAGGCCGCGGAAATCCCGGTACAGCTCGTCCAGGGCCCCCGACAGAGCCGGGATCCTGCGGGCGCAGCGGCGTGAGGGCAGGGACCCCCAAATACACCCCGAGGGACCCCAAATACCCCCCGAGGGACCCCCAAATGCCCCCCCAGGGACCCCGGGATCCCCCGGGCCCTCACCGGCCGTAGTCGGGCAGCACGGTCTGGTGGTCCGACAGCAGCAGGTTCCTCAGCTGGGACGTGATGGCGAATTTCCAGTTGTCCAGGACCAGCGTCAGGTTGGCGCAGCCCCTCGCCGGGGGTCTCTGGGCTGGAGGGGCCGGGCTGGGACCACGAGCAGCCCCCAGGAGCAGGAGGCTCACCCAGCCCCTCACCTGGGACCCCCCCAGCTGCCCGGCCCGGCCGTTCCCCGTGGCCACCCCCCGGTGGGAAGGGGTCCCGAGGGTGGCAATTACCGCCCGCTCCATCGTCCCCCGCCGCCGGCCGCCGGCCCGGCCTGGCCGCGCAGCCCAGAGCCGCGAGCAGCAGGAGGGGCAGCAGCCGGGCCATGTCCCCGTGTCCCCAGGGGCTGCTGTCCCCCAGGGCCGGGCAGGGCAGGTGCCGCCTCCCCAGTCCCGCTGCCGCGGCCGCTCGCCGGGCTGCGTTCCCCGGCTCTGGCTCCCGCCGCTCCCGCTCCCCCTTTTCCAGGCTGGGGCTGGCACCGGGCCCGGCCGCACGCGGCTCCGGGGCTGATTGCAAACAGACCGCGGACACGAGCCCGGACACACGGGCCCGGCGGGAATGCGGAGCGTCCCGGCCCGTCGCGGTGATGGAGTGCAGGTGGCACGGCCCCGGGGAGCAGGGTCCCCCGGTTCCCGCTGGGAGCGAGGAGCGTCCCGGCAGGTGACAGCACAGGAGGCACGGTGCTGTGTCCCCCTGATCCAGCTGGGAACACAGAGCCATTCCCATGGTCCCATCCTGGCACAGATGACAGCTGGCACCGTGCTGGGGCACAGCATCCCCCCCATTTCCCATCGGGAACACAGAGTATCCCAGCCCCACCCGAGGTGACAGAGTGCAGGAGACAGCGGTGGGACACAGGGTTCCCTGAATTCCACTGGGAACACAGAGCATCCCAGCCCCATCCTCACCCAGGTGAGGGAGGCACACACTGGGGTGCAGTGTTCCCCCATTCCTGTTGGGAAGGTGGAGCACCCCGGAACAGGTGACAGAGTGCAAGAGGCTCTGGTTTGAGGTGCTTTTATTCCACATTACTTGCAGCCCCCACGCCTGGGTCAGCCCAGCGCTGCATCCCCAAACCCCAGCACACCCAGGGGAAAAGCAACCGCAGCCTGGAGCCGGGCCTTGGGATGAAGCCTTTGGAAAGCCCCGGCGAGGGGCGGGGGTCCCTGCCCCACGGGGGTCTGGGCAGTGCTGTCCTGGAGCAGGACAGGCCCTCCGGACCCCTCCCATGAGGGGACACGGGGCAGTGCTGGAACCGCTGCCCCTGGGATTGAACTGGAGCCGGTGGAGCCAGGGCTGGGGAGCTCCAGGATGGGCCTGGGGGGCAGAGGCCCTGTGAGAGGAGGGCTGAGCCCCTCCAGCATCCGCCTGCCACTGTCCCCTGCCCAGCAGTGCCCAGGACAGCCCCAGCTGGGGGCTGAAGGGAGGCTGGGGGGCAAGACCCCCGAGCCCCAGCTCCAGCCAGGACACGCTCCGGAGGGATGGGAAGGCACCAACTGGCTCCCAGGGCACGATGGAGGCGAGGTGGGTGCCTGAGCTACGTGGCTGCCCCGCAACCCTTCCCTGGGAGCCCAACCACGCACACCGGGAGGACATGACATCTGGAGGGGACGCCCCTCCCGCAGCCCCCACGGGGTGCCAAAGCTCACCACGAGCTGGCACGTGCCCACCCCGTGCTCGGTGTCCAGGGTGCCTGTCCTGCTCTGGGAACGTGACAGCCACCTGCCCGTGCTACCGGGGCCGCTCAGCGCCGGAGCTGTCGGGATCCAGGCACTCAGGCGGGCAGGGAATGAGAGCAAAGCTGTGGGCAGGGAGATGCCAAAGCCTCCCTCTCCTCTTGGGCAGGAAGCGGGCACAGGCAGCTCCCTAAGCCCCCCAGCTCCCCCAGGGCAGGCTGGCAGCAGCTGAGGGTGGTGGGGGGCCAGCCCAGGCACGGGCTGAGGAAAGCGTTGGTTCTCCGGGCTGGGAGCCCCCAAAAGGGAGCGAGGAGTAACCGGGGGGCTGGAGCCACCCGTGCCTGGCTCCGCAGCCCGGGCTGGAAGCTGAAGGGAGGAGAGGGAAGGGACGGGCCCCGCTCCGGGTGGCTCCGGGCAGGAGCGGGGCTAGGAGCGGGGCAGGCTGCACATCTCGCAGTGGTCCGTGCCCGGCTGGTTCATGAAGGTGCAGTGCTGGCAGGGCCACATGGCCGCGGCCACGGCGTGCGACGAGCCCCCCATGGCGCCGTATTCCTGCAGTCCCGGGAGCGGGACACCCACCGTGCCTGCGGGAGAGAGCCCGGGGCAGCGCTGGCATCCCGCTGCACATCCCAGCCCGCAGCCCCCTCACCAGCCCTGCCCCAGCCCTGGAAGTGCTCCAGGCCAGCTTGGAAGGGGCTTGGAGCAACCTGGTCTGGGGGGTTGGGATGAGCCTCACGATCCCTTCCAACCCAAACTATTCCAGGATCCCGTGACCAAGGAACAAGTTCCTCCCCATGAGCCTCCAGTAGCCTCTGTGGCAATTCCCAAGCCAGCTCAGCCAAGGGACGAGGGACCCCCCCTCCCTGAGGAACACCCTGCCTCAGGGACCCCCCTCTTACTGCAGAGCTGCTCAATGGTTGCCCACTGCTCCGATTTTTTCCAGGTCTGTGCAAGCTCCTCATTTTTGGTCCTCACAGCTTCCAGCAACAAGCTGATGCTGTCCTGGAAGTCACAGGTGGGAAATGAGCACTGGGGACCCCTCCAGTGCAAGGCAGAACCCCGAATCTGAGCTGTTCCCCCTTTCCCACCATCCTTGGGGTGCCCCAGTTTATCCCTCTGCTCCCCAGCATTCAGGCAGATCCCAGCACCCCTAAAGCTCCTTTCCTTTCCTTCCAGGAGGTATTCCCTACCCCTGCGGGCCAGCGTCCCAGCACTGCGGGCCAGTCCCAACTTCCAGAGGTGCAATCCCTCCATGCTGGAGCACTCCAGCCCCCATCCCTGCTCCCATCCTGATCTCCAGCTGCCCACGGTCATCCCGGCTGCCTCGCACATGCGCAGCCTCAGGCAAGCAGGGCCCAGCTGGATCTCCCCGGGAAGCTCCGGCGCTGCTGGGGCAGCCGCCAGGGCCCTGCTGCCCGGCCAAGGGCAGCAGAGCTGCACAGCCAGGACCTCGCTGGCCTTGAGTTCTGAGGGCTCTGATCTCCTTATTGTTCCCACAGAATTCCTGATTCTGAGATAATTTTTAAAACATTTCCAGCTCTGGGAGCCACAGCCAAGTTGGCTCTGGGATCGTGTGGACAACAACCCCGCTCAGTGCTCCCAGCAGCTCAGGGGCTTTGTGTTTAGAGTTTAAAAAAGGGTTTAAAACTCTTTAAACCTTCTCCCAACAGCTTGGTCGGGAAGAGCCAGCACAAGGCCCTGCCCAGGGTCATGGGATGGCAGAACAGTCTCCACCCTCCACCCTCTTGAGGGACCCCTGGAGGGGCTGGGATGGGGGGATGGGGTGGGGACAGGACCCTCCCAGCCCCGTTACGTACCCGCAGAGGCATGACCTCGTTTGTGACCAAGAAGAGGAGCAGATGGAAATCGGAAATGATGTCTAGGAAAATGGAGGAAGTATTTTGGGACAGGTATGTGGCCAAACTGTGGAAGTCCTGGGGAGAGGGGACAGCAATGAAGAGAAGTCAATTCCTATTTGGATCCACTAACAGATATTCCTGTCCCTCTGGCTATCGTCTGCAGTGTGCAGGGACATTCCCAAAATCAGATCTCCACCCAGCTGACTGAACCCCAGCTAACAACTTCAGGAAAAATCATCTCTGGGCCCACAGGAGCTCCTCTTGACCAACCCCAGCACCCACAGAGCTGATTTCAGATCCCAGAGATGCTGAGGGGGAGGCAGGCAACTCCAGCCTTGTTCCTACAGAAAAGGGGGAGAAGAGGACATCTCATCCCATCCTCTGCCTTGACCTCTTACGGGAACAGCTTTCTGTGCTTAAAGATTCCATCCAGGAAGAGAAGACAGCACTCTGGGAGCAGGAATAGACCCCAGTCTCAGCAGGTTTGGGCTGTCACCATGGGGCTGGAGCCCCCTGGCCCCTCTGGAGCTGCCAGGCAGGCACAGGGAGCCCTGATCCCACGGTGGATGTGGCAGGAGCTCAGCACCGGCCGGCAGTCGGCATTGGCATGCAGACACTGCTCCGTGCAGGAAGGACCTTGGCAGGCTGAGCCAGGAAGGGGTGACTTGAGGGCACAGCTGTCCCTCTGCAGATGTCAGAGAGCACGAGGGAGGCAGAGCCCATCCCCGTGGGACCCAGCTCCGTCAGGAATTGCCCCTCACCTGAGTTTCTCCCAGCACATCGCGGTTCTCGATGGGGAATGGGTTTTGAGAAATAGAAAAAGTGTAGACTGGATCCTTGGGGAAAGTTGTAGTAATCTAAAAGAAATAAAAAAGAAAAAAATCCAAGGAAGGATGATCAGACACCAGTGGGATACGGGAAGCAAGTCCAGATAGCTGAGAACAGCCATGGCTGTGATCCCAGCTCAGCCAAACAGTGAGGCATCCTGCAGGGATCTGATGGCTTTTAATTTAATTTAAAGTGATATTCCATCACCACACCCCTTGGCTCCCTTTCTAAGGAAGCTGGAGGGACATGATGGGTTTGGTCTTGACAGATGCCATGGAGAGCATCCCTCTCTGCACAGGTCACTGGGACACAGCAATCCTGGCACAGCTGTGCCCTGTGCCAGGCAGCTGCTGCTGGAGGGAGGTCCTGGGGGGATCCTAATGCACGGTCCCCCCCTCTGTTTTCATCCCAGTGACACCCCAGGTATCCCAGGAACAGGTGCCTTCACTCCTGCAGGAATTCCCGTGCTCTGGCACTGCCTGTGCCAGGGGCAGCTGGACCACAGAGGCTGCTCCAGGTGGATCTAATGGTTGTTGGCACCACCTCCAACTCCAGCAATATCATCTGGCATCCCAATTATTTGCTTTCCTGCCTTCCATGCTGTAACTTTGTTTCCCAGCCCCGGGGCTGAGCTGTGCCGTGCCCGGCAGCAGCTCTACTCCGGCCAAGCTGTGCCAGAGAGTGAATTCCCCCTCCAAGAAAAGGCATTTCTGGACAACCTGCTGAGTCACTCAAAGGAGATGGATCCCTAATTGCTGCTCTGGAGTTTGCTCATTAGGCAGTGCCTGGGACACAGGTCCGTGGGGCTGCTGCTTCCCGGCCACGTGGCTCTGGGCCAGCTCAGAGCCCTGATAAGGCAGCAGGCAGTGTTTTCCTGGAAAACAAATGTGTTCCCTGGCACCACACCGACCCACGGAGCAGGGCAGCCACCTCCCTGCTAGGAATGCCTGCCAGCAGCAGGCAGAGGAGGATAATCTGCCTCAGGACTCCCCTCCACTGGGAATTTCAGAGGTGGGTTAGGAGTTTGCTCCACTGTGACCATCTCCTGTGGGAAGCAAACACGTGCAGGGAATACTCACGTCTATGATGAGGTACTCGACCGGGAGCGGGCGAGCCAGCTGGGTGATCTCATTCCCAAACTTGTCTATGTCCTGAAAGAAAAAGAGTTGGATTATTCCTGAGCATGAAGTGGTGTGAAGCCCAAAGGATCCTGCCCTGGAGATGCTCATGCAGAATCCTGTGCTCTGGCACATCACTGAGGTGTGGGAAAGAACCTGGATGGGTGGTGCAGGGCTGCCCAATTCCCTGCTGCTCTCTGGGGCTGGAGATCTCTGTAATTCCAGCATCTCTGGAATCAGGATCTCCGTTTCCTTGTGAGCCAAGAAACTGCAGAGTCACAAACCACCTTGGGCTTGTCTTCCACTAGAGAGAGGCTTGGAATTATCCAGAGAGTGTAAAGGTGGGATTCTTGGGGTTGTTGGACTCCATGATCTTGCACATCCCTTCCAACTGCAGATATCCCACGATTCCATAATTTCAAATGCCATTTAGGCATTTTAAATGCCATTTTAAATGCCCAGGTCTGGGTTTAAATGCATTTAGGCAGCAGCTCTATCTCAAAGAAAGGGCCAGGTCACCTCTGCCTCCTCAGCCTAGGCAAACCTGCCTTTCTGCAAATCCAGGAGTGCCTCAACCAACTCTTCACCTGGGAATTGGGAATCCGGGCACTTTCTCACACCCAGACCCTTGGAACCAGCACATCCCATGGCGTAAACTTGTTTTGCTTTGCCAGACGAAGGGAACATAAAGTTTAATTAGGCAGACAAACGGCCGGCATATGTTCATTAATCATAACCTGACAATTAGACGTGATTGATGTCAAACACGCCGGGTTCAAACGCCGCTTCGGAAATAAATCCCGCAGAACTGACACTTTTCATTAAAGATTCCGTACGAGGGGGTTGTGTTTCCTCCCTAAATCATCACTTAACGTGGCATAAATCATTCATGGAGCCCCACATAAATCATACGCCCATAATTCCCAGTCAGGGACGTTGTACTGGACGATCCACGGACTCTCAGTGGTGGGAGCCGGATCTAGAGCTGTCACCCCCCCAAAGGTGACAAAGTCCTGCTCTTCCCGTGTGGGATGGGAGCAGCATTCCATGGGCTGAGCCAGGAAGCACCATGCAGGGCTCCGCTGCCCACGGCTGGCTCCAGGACTCCCTCCCCTTTCTTTCTCCCAGCCGTGTTTTCTCCCGGAGAACAGCACTCCCCCGCTCTCCCTGGTGTTTACACAGCACAGCTATGCGGAGCAGCAGCCAGCACCATCCCTCTCCCAGTCAGACCTCGCCCCAGCAGGCTCCAGCACGCTGCTCCCCTCCAGGCACAGCCCCCCTTCCCGACCCCCTCCCCAGCACCCCCTGTCCCCAGGAACTGTTCCCTCTGTAAAAAAAATTCTCCCTTCCAGTCTTTGAAAGGCCTTTGAAAGGCAATCCTGATAAGGATCTTTGCTCCTCGCACATGACAGGTTGTGGCCTCAGATCTCTCTGGCTCCGACAGGAGCAGGAGGAGCTATGGAGCCTTTTTTTGGGAGATCACAGGACCCCAGAGCCAACCTGCTTCTAGATCTCAGTGATACCACAAGAGACAGGAATCAGATCCAATCAGCATCCCAAACACAATCCTGCCCCTGCATGAAGGGACCTGCAACAACTCACGCATAATTAGCCCATCTGGAATTTATTTTCCAATCTAATTAAGTTCTAATATGCAGAAACATTTTTCCAGCACCTGTTGGCTTTAATCTCCCCCTCTGGGGATTTCCATGTTAAATGCCTGTTTTTTCATGGCACACTGCTGAGGCCTCCAAACTGGAACCTTGCTCCCCCCGAGCCAGGGACATGTCCTCATCCTGACAGGACAGTCCCCCCAAACCCCAACATTCCTCTCCCACCACCATGATTATTTAATTATGTTTTGAAGGCCTTAATGAACATCAAGTTGGGATTGCTGGGAAAAAGATCCTTCTGAGCTTGGCATCACCAGGACCCTCCCAGCATCCTGCTACTGCTACAGCCTGAGACCCCCAAAAATCAGTGGCACCAGCTCCAAAGGGAGGCCAGGAAGGGGTTAAGAGAGCGACCAGCATTTGGCTTCAGGACAAAAATCCAGCAGCAAGGCCTGGAGGGTCTGGACAATGCATCATCCTCGTGGAGATTGCATCAAGGCTGGGATGAGAGCCCCTCAACCCACTGCTTGGAGGCAGGAGCTGCACAGGGATGAGGGAGAACAGGGAGAAGGGTGGGAACACAGACACCTCGGCAGGATGGCAAAGCTTCTGGGTGGCCTCAGGATTATCCACGGAGGGTGAGGGGAGGGGAGCAGCCGAGCGAGGAGCCCGGGGAGCTGCCAGCCAGGAGGGAGGCGCGGGATCCGCGTCCCAGGACAGCCGTGAGCGTCCCACGCTGCCACCGTCCCACGCTGTCACCGTCCCGTGCTGTGAGCATCCCGCATCCCACGCCGTTATTCCCGACCTGCTCCTCCTGCTGAAGGCACGGCGGAGCTCGGCAGCCATCTGTCCTTGCCATGTGTGAGTAAATCCCAGCTCTGCTCTTCCCTCTGCTGACTTGCGGGCTCCTTCCCGGGCAGTCCTGCCCCTCGCACGGGCAGCGCGGCTGAGGCGCACAAACCAAGCGACTTCTCCAAGAGCAAGTGACAGGTCAGGGAGAGTTGAAACCCTTCCCAGGAGACTCCTGCTGAGCTAATCCAGCATCCTCCTCCCCGCAGCAGCTGGGACATTTGAGGCTAAGGCGGCTCATGAGCTGGTGGGAGGGCAGCCAGGGAAGTCCTTCCCCGTCAGTGAACACTCCCCGCAGCCTGGCTCTCCCTGGGAAGAGCATTTCCAATGCCATGGTAGGACAGCCTGCCCCAGAGGTCCTGCTGGGCTCTAATGAAAGCAGGGCCCTGGCTTGGGTTGTCCTAGGGAGGGATGGGACACGTGTCACTGGTGCCAGGCCCAGGGCTCAGACATGGCTCAGCTGCAGGAGAGCTCAGAGCACGTGTAGGACTCGAGGGCAAAGGGCTCTTGCACAATGCTTGTAAAGGGCTTTTGTCTTACACCATCCCAAAGAAACTCTGGGGGAATGTTAAACCATCCCAAAGAAACTCCGGGGGGATGTTAAGGCAGTTGGAAAATGCAATTCACTGCGAGGATGACGATGACATCGTGTTTGCGCTGAGCTGTCACAAATACCTGTGATAAGAGACACAGCCAGCCAGCCCCCAAATCCAATTATCCAGGAGTTTTAAAGCATCTGTAAAACATCAGGAATCTCTTCCCACAGTTGATGAAGTTAATGGCGGAGCAGTTCAGCACTGCAGAGTTCCAGTGGACTGGGAGGAGGTGACAGCTGGGATGGGGTGCAGCAGCCCAGGGAGGGATCCCCCAGCTGCACCCTGAGCCCTCCATCAGTGCTGAATATCAACCCAAGGTACACTCTCAATGAAATCCAAATCAATCCAGCTGTTTTCTAAAACCAGATGGACAGAGGAGGCTGCTCAAGGACAGAAGACAGGATGGAAAATCGTGTGGAATATTCAGCCGGGCTCACCCTCATCCAGCTCAGAAACTGGGTGAAGTGGCCATTGCAACATCATCACCTTCACTCACAGGGTCTTTATCCCAGCCTGTGTCTGTGTCTGCACATCATGGACTCCTTCCTGAGCTCTGAGTGCTGAGCTGGCCAAGCAGCACGTGTTGGTTATGCCCCGCTCCAGCTGGAACCAGTGCTGAGCCCTGATGCTTCCCAGACACCCCTGCAGGCTGTGAGGGATCCGGTTTTCCTCCTGGCTGATCTTACCTGGGGAGGCACCTCAGAGCAAAGGAACTTGTTCTCACAGCCCCCAAACCCCTCGAGTTCCCCACTGGAGCAGAGCTCTCCCTTCCTGAGCCAGGACAGCAACGGCTGCGTGTCCAAAGCCAGTTCCATGGGGGTGGCTCCTCAGAGCAGCAGGCCAGGGGCCAACATAAAGGGAATGGTAAAGAAATATAAAAACCACCCAGCTGCAGGCTCAGGAAAACCACAGGACAATGCCAGTGCCATCAGCTTTCCCATTTCCATGGAAGAAAAGCAGCCCCTTTTCCCATTCGCAAGCCGGAGGTGAATCCACCGCGCTGCCCTCGGACAGATCCGAGTTCCAAGGATCCTGCCTCACATCTGGCTGTTCTATAAATACATCCACACTCCACAAACATCAGCCTCCTGGTCCTCATCCAATTAGAATTAATTTGTAGAGCTCCTTTCATCCTAAAGGGCTTTTCAGATGAATACTTGGATATTGTATGGGAACGCACATGGACTTTTCTCTGCACAGTCCCAGAGAAAACAGCAACTACTCCAAAGTGCAGCTTTCTCCCCAGAACTGGCTGGGGGGGCCAGCACAGAAGGGAACCCCACATCACAGACTAGGGACAAAGGGAGAGCAAGGTACTGGACCCCAAAGATTCCATCCTGTGCCACCAGATTCCTGCTCCTCCTGGAGTTCACCGGGGCTCGGACACGGCTGCTGTCACCATCCCAGGATGAGGTAGTGTCTCTGATCTCAAGCTTTGCACATTTAATGGGACCCCAAAGGTTTTCCAAGCCAGGAGTGACTAAGCTTTCCAGAGATTTAAGAACATTCAAAAATAATTGAGGGATCCTAGAGACAAATCCGTTGGAGGCTGAGGGAGAATCCCACCCGGCGGGGCCGTCCTCGAGCACTCCGTGGAAAGGGCAATCAGGGAGAGAAGCTCTGAAACATGAAATCAGCTGCAGCCCGACCCAGTGAATCAGTGGATGATGGAAATTTCCACAGAAGGCTGGAGCCATCCGTTCCCATTTTGTTTATCTCCCTGCTTCAGATTAGAGATGGGAGTGAAGCCCTTCTGGGAACACCCACTGGCTTCCTGCTGCTCCCAGCACCCCGGGTGGGCCACATGTGGGCCACAGACCTGCGGGACCTCCTGCGAGGCTGCCCGAGTGTGGCACGGCCGGGCTGCTCTGGAGCAGCATGGGGGCATGCCAGGAGATGATCTCACCCTCCTCACGTTCAGGGCCAACCTTTGCACATCCAGCTCTGCTTGGTTGTGATCAGCCCTGGCTTATCAGCCCCTAGGAGGAAGCTGCCTGCTCCAGAGAGAGCAGGATTCCATCTGCTCTCCCTCTCCAGCACTGGATTCAGCCCAGAGGCGTTCCTTGTTTCCAGCTGGGCTCAAGGCAAGCCAGCAGTCTGGCACTAAGGGGTGGAAGGCTCAGAGGGAAACCAGCACTTCCCAGTTCCACGTTCAGGGCATGCAGGAACACCCTGATCAGCTCTATTCCCATTGCTGGAGCACAACCCCCTCATTCCACTCCTCCTAAACAAAGGCAGCTTTCCTTGTCCAGTGCTCCTTAAAGGACAGCTTTACCACAGGCAGCAAGAGCAGACAGGACAGGAAGGAGATAACTAATGGGGTGATGGATGGCTAATTAGCCAGCCAGTAGTGCCATTAATTAACTCCTCTGTCCCTGCTCATGGGGCACCAGGAGCCCTGGGCTGGAGCGGCAGCGCTATCGGCGTCCGCAGGGAGCCTGATCCAGAGCTCCCAACTCGGCCCTGCAGGCACAGGAGGGGCTCAAGGGCTCCAGGAACAACTGGCAAGAGAATAACGACATGCCATCCATCACCAACAACCCCCAAGTGCAGCAGGCAGGGACAGCAGTGACACCTCATGTCCTTCCAAGACCCCTCCTGCAGAGCTGCCTCCAGGTCTGGGCTCCTCAGCACTGGAAGGATGTGGAGCTGCTGGAGCAAGTCCAGAGGAGGGGGTATTCACCTGGAGATATTTACTTGGAGAAGTCTCCAGGGAGACCTAAGAGTCCCTTCCAGTGCCTAAAGGGGCTCCAAGAAGACTGGAGAGGGACTTTGGACAAGGGGTGGAGTTACAGGACAAGGGCAATGGCTTCCCACTGCCAGAGGGGGATATTGGGAAGAAATTTTTCCCTGTAAGGGGGACGAGGCCCTGGCAGTTTACCCAGAGAAGCTGTGGCTGCCCCATCCTTGGAAGTGTCCAAGGTCAGGTTGGATGGGGCTTGGAGCACCCTGGGATAGTGGAAGGTGTCCCTGCCCATGGCAGGGGTGGAATGGAAGGAGGAAGCTTTAAGAGGGAGCTTTAAGGTCCCTCCCAACCCAAACAATTCCACGACTCTATGACACTGAGTATTTCAGACCCCCTCTGGATGCACATTTTCCCTGCTGCTCCTCAGGATCAGTGCCTGGATGCAGGGCACTCCCTGGAGCTGGCCAGGCCCTCAGTCCTCACCTTGTAGAAGACATCAGGCACGTACTGCTCGCTGCTGGACTCCTTGGCGTAGCCCAGCTCGGGCGCGTCCCGGCAGGGCAGCAGGCACTCGTCCCGCACCAGGGCCATGCACTGGTTCGACACCTGGTACCCCTCAAAGTGCACCTGGTTGTCAGGACCACCTGCAGGAGGAGAGGATGGTTAAGGTTGGAAAACAGCTCCATGATCCATGTGTGACTGATCCACACATTGTCACCCAGGCCAACACCCGTGGGCAGCTCCGGGGGTGGGGACTCCATCTCACAACCCGTCCCATGAAGAAATTCTTCCTGAAAGTCCTGCACAGGGGTGATTTCCCTGGTGTAACTCCAACAGAAACAACTGGAAGAGCAGCACTGAAGTTGGACTCGATGATTTTGGAGCCCTTTTCCAACCTTAACAATTCCAAGACTCCAAGATTAAACACAAAGCTAACAGTGATGAACACCGAGGTGAAGCTGCTGGTGCTGCTGCATGGTAAGAATCTTAGGCAAGAATTTCCTCCAAACTCCTTATTTTTATAGCCACACACATTTCCACAACTATTCCAAGAGCACAGAGCCCAGGGAATAGCAGGGATGCTCTGCCAGGAGCTCCAAGGAAGAGGAGCTGCCTGTTTGGGGGGCTCTGACAGCATCACCTTCCACTACCCTGCAGGTATCTCCTCCTTCTCCAAACCAAACTCAGGCATGCAGCTCCTGTGGCCCTGTTTCACTCCCTGAGTGAAAGGATCCCTGAGCTGCAGATCTCCTGGTCATGCCAGGCCTGAACAGTGTTTTCTCAGCTTGTACTGGATGGTTTGGTGGAAATCTGACATGGAAAGTGGGAATTAGGAGCCTGGCTCATGGAAGGATCACATGCTTGGCGCTTTCATTTGGAGAGTGTAAGCAACATCAGGTCATGTGTCACTGGAATACAACTGGAAAGAGAGGAGGGAGGCAGATGGTAGGAAAACGTTACTATTTCCAAAGCTAGGAATTCAGGAGGGAATAGGAATTAATCCATGTGGAGGATTTAAAGGCAAAGTTGAGGCAAACTATCTGAATATATTTCTGCAGCACAAAAAGAGGGACTCAAGTGTTTAAATAGAACCTGCTGGGCTGATTGAACAGAGGAGAATGAAATTAGCTGGAACAGCAAAGAGGAAATATTCCTTTTCTACCCTTTGATCTGTAACCTCAATCACTCACTGCTCCAGAACAAACACTCCTAGAAATTAAACATAGACCAGGACGGGGGAAGGCCTGAACGCAGTGTGTTTGCTCAGTAAAACACCTTGTTTAATAAAAAAATTAAATAAATATATAAAAGAGAGATACAGATCTATATTTAATGAGAGATGGATGTGTTTAGCAGTCTGGAACGTACAGGCACGGGCCTGTTAACTAAAAAAAGAGCTTTTTCACTGAAAAAAAGGCCCTGGGAACCCTTACAAAGCCAGGCTCAGGGCAGGCAATGTCCCATCCCACTTTCACTTTTCACTCTGGATGTTATTTGGAAGTCATGAGGGTTTTTTCATTGTGTTAAACAGAGCCAGAACCAGCGATTCTGCTCCAGGGAAGGTTTAAATGAAGACATGTGTCATCCCATGGAGAAGAACAGAGTGAACTGGGAACACTCCAGTCCTCCCAGCACATGCCAGTGTCCCCCCTCCCAGCCCAGCCCATCTATGGTGCCTCTGGAGACTCCCTGAAAACAGCTAAAACCAGAGGGTTTAACCATAAGCACTTTGCAGGAGCTTCTGTTTTACTCAGCCAAAAAACTGTTTCCAAACATTTTTTTTTTTCCCTGACAGATTTTTTCCCCTGTCAGGTTTCCCTGACAGCAACATGAGGGAGGTAAAGATCCCTCCTGAAGGAGGAACTAATCCATAACTCTGGAGTGTTGTGGCTCTGCACTGCTGCTTCCAGGCAACAGAATCTGGAGCTTAAGGATTTGAAATAAAAAGTGAGCAACAGTCGTTGCCCTGGCTGCAGGCAGAGAGTGATTTCTGGGTCAGAGAGGTGGGGCTGAGCCTCAAATAAGTCTCTTTAAACAGCTGTAGAGTAAAACCCAGGCAAATAAATAATGAGTGAGTATTGCAGAGAGGATGAAACAAAGAATGAGGAAGTACTTTAGTTGATAGAGCAACCCCCTTATTAAACAGGACAGATGGGGAGCAGGACATGTGATTTTTGGCATATTTTTCTACTAACAAGAGGTAATTCAGGTGAAGCCCAGAGGGCTGAGGCCAGTTTGTACCTGTAGCCACAACTGTGACAAACTTGGATCCAAAGTGCCCATCGGGAGAGAGGCGACAGATGTTGGGCTGCTGGTTCTGGAAGTTGCCAGCTGTGATGCACTCCTCTGCACTCAGGAAATACGTGTCCTGAGGGGAGAGCACGGACTCCAATCAGCCAAAGGACAAGGTGACGTAGCCCAGACCTATTTCCCTGAGCTGCAGCCAAGGAAAACGACCAACACCCCAGGAAAACACGCTTTCGTGGAAAGCTGCTGTGGAGCCCGGGACAAGAATGTGGCCTGTCAGCTCCCCAGCTCTGGGCTGGCTCAGGACTGCCCCTGAGTCCCACCCACCTCTACACACCTTTTTTTTTTTTGAAAAAGCAAGTTTCACTTTCCAAATATGGATATCACTGGGTTTACAAGGACAGGAAACTGTGGAGGTCGAAGTTTGAGCCACGTATGTGTCACAAAGCCCAGCCCATGGGAACATCCTCTGAGTCAATCTGCCTCACTGGGTTTGTCCTTCACATCCCACTCCACTCCCTGGAGTTTTCTTAGCCCTAAAAAGGGCAGGGATAGATGAGAATTCAGGGAGAAATTCTTCCCTGTAAGCAGGGTGAGGCCCTGGCACAGGGTGCCCAGGGAAGCTGTGGCTGGCCCTGGATACCTGGAAGTGTCCAAAGCCAGGTCAGGGAACAGTGGAAGTTATCCCTGCCCATGGTGGCACTGTATGGGCTTTAAGGTCTCTTCCCACCTGAACTATTCCATGGTTTCATGAGCACCATTTCCTCAAAGCAGGGGTGTGAAGGGCTCCAGGAGCTCTGCCTGCTTCCCAAACAGCTCATTTCCAAACCCTAACATTTCCAAGGGTTCCAGCTCCTTTTCCTTCAGAAGTGTCTGGAAAACCCCATCTCCCAAGAACTCCAGTGCCACCTGCAGCCCTGGCTCAGCTTTCTGCCTGGCTCAGGAGCTGGAATTCACTGGGAATTCGCTGGGTCACACCTGGATCTCACCTTATTCCTGCTGTATCGAACGGTTCCTTTCCGTGTGTCTTCTGAGACCAGGTCAGTAAATATCCAGCCAACCTACAAAGAGGGGTGGAGAACATTGCTTTAAGGAAAAAAAGGACCAGAAAAAGAAGGAAAGAGGAAACCAGAGGAGCTCAGACATTTTCTGCTCACAGGACACGATGTTCTTGGCTCCTCTCGGCCCTGTGCACACTGCTGCAGGGAATGGCTCTCCCAGCTGTGCCGGGCTCCTTGGAATCCCATTGCCAGGAGCAGCAGCATGCCAGCTGGCCAGCCAGGGCACCTGCAGCATTAGGTTTCACTATGGAATATTTTTTCATGGAAAGATCTGGAGGCTGCAAGAGGCCTCAGTGCCACCACCCGCTCCCACCCCAGCGTTTCCTACGGAGAGTTTGGAGCGGGATCCGGCGCCCGGGGGTGACAGAGCAGCTCACGTGGCCCCAGCCTGAACCCCTCACACAATCCCAGTTTGAACCTTGCATGTACTGGTTAAGAGAAAGCTCATACTGGAGTGTGACTCATTCCAAACTGGAGTCAGAGCTGACCCCAGAAAGGACATTCCTGCTTTCTGTGGTACAAACACACCTGGGAGTGAATCCTTTCACACACGTGTGACGTGTGTCCAAACACCTTGGCATCAACCCTACCACAGAGCTGGGACAGGGACACACACCTTGGGATGATCCCTCTCCACCCAGGTGCCAATCCCAGCTCCCACAGCATTAACCCTTCCAAGGCAGAACTGATCCCAACTCCCCTGGAGCCCAGGCAGACCAAACCCTGCAGCCAGCACTTGGTGATGTGTTAAGTCCCATGGATTAAAAATATCTGATGGGAGAACATGGAAATAAATAACACTCTGAGAAGTTTTGCTCCAGCCTCTGGCGAGGGGTGGGATCTTATCTGAGAGAACAAAGCCCTCCCCAGATGTTTACAGTCTGCACTGAGCCCTCTGCCAGGCGGGTTTTCTGCAGCAAGTCAAATCTTGTTTGTGTACATCCCATTCCTGGCATTCCCACCATACCAACGCTGCTCCCAAACCGGAAAACATCAGCGCAGCTTGGAGGGCTGTCAGGGAATCCTGATGGGATCACTGCAGCCTGAACTGAGGGGGACCTGCACCCCTAACCCCACACACCACTGACTCCCTGCAGCACCAAGGAGGGGAACACAAGCCAAGGGCAGCCCCTGCTTCTGGAAATGGAGTACAGAGGCAACTCCAGCTCCATCTGGGCCAAATTAGCACTTGCCAGGGAGATGCTTCCTGGAATGGCTCCTGTTGGAGGGGAAAGAAAGGGAAGATGGAGTTTGTGCTGCTTTGCCCCAGCTACTGCAGCCAAACAGCCCTGTGAGGGGCCTGTGCTCAGGAAAACCCTCTGCATTTGGGTTTCAGACCTAAATATGTACCAGCTGCTGACACTTTAGCAAGATTTAGGTAGCCTGGTGGGTCTTGGATAACCCCATGGAGCTGGAGAGAGTTGCTGACCACATCCCTGCCACACAGACACATGAGAGCCGACACATCCTGACCTTTCTCAGGCCGAGCTTTGCCGCGATCTCATCCACAACCTCGGCTTTGGGATCCTCCAGGATCTCCAGGCTGTTCTGGGTGCCAATCTGCAGCAAAGAGACACTGGTTAGTGACACAGAACTGGGGAAAAACCAGTGCAGCCACTGTGGGCAGTGAGGCAGAGGCTGGGAGCAGAGGTCTGGGCTTCCCCTCGGGCATCACCCCAGACTGGCGTCACCCCAGAGACCTCCCTGTGCCACTCTGCTCTCAAGCCACACTCCC
Source organism: Urocynchramus pylzowi (assembly GCA_013397555.1). Taxonomy (NCBI): domain Eukaryota; kingdom Metazoa; phylum Chordata; class Aves; order Passeriformes; family Fringillidae; genus Urocynchramus; species Urocynchramus pylzowi. Next base: position 31,451 of record VZRH01007525.1, read on the forward strand.
AAGGATCCATTTGTTCCTTTTCCACTGACAATCTGTTGGATTTTACTTGGCAGCCGTGCAGAAACCATGAGGAGGAAGGAAATACATGAGGAGCACTCGGCTGAGGAGTGGTGCCGTGCCCCACCTAGTGGGGATTCCGGCTGCTCCAGCTAAACCCATCCTCAGCCTCTCCATTATTTTGTCTTCAAATAATTTAGACATGATTTCTATCTAATTAAGCTGCTTCAATTTTCCTAGAGAGCTGGTAAGGAACTGAAGCAAGGGCTGCAACTGTTTTTTCCTAGCACAGAATCTGCTGGAAAACCAGGAATCAAGGAAAGATTAAAAGTGAAATCTGACGTTACAGTCAACCCGGATTTAAATCATCCGAGGGCAAAAAACAACAAAAAGCAAAATTGGGGTTTAAAATTCTTTCTGTGGCTACAATGGATGGTGATGTTAAGGACATAAATCATGTCCTCTTTTCCTCAGGATAGTTTTCCTTGGGGAGCTGCAGCTGGAAATACCAAACTAAAAAGGTGTTTGTGTGTTCCCTGATCCTGAGTCGGCACTGAGGGCCCTGGGTCTCACCTTTTCCCAGGACAGTTTTCCTTGTGGACCTGCAGCTGGGCATACTGTGGGAGGTTTTCCAAACTAAAAAGGTGTTTGTTGTGTTCCCCAATTCTGAGCGGCCCCAAGGGCCCTGGCTCTCACCTGGGGGGGTTCATAGATGGCTGCCACCTCCGCCCGGATTCCCAGCGGGATGTCTTTGTGCTCCGTGTACCGGCCGTACAGATATCCCAGATGTTGGTTCCCTGTCTTCCTCCAGAAGTCTAGGAAGCGATCTGCAATTGTGTGGTTCTCAAACATGATGTTGTCAACATGCCTGTATTTCTGTTTGACAAAGTTCAAGTGTCAGGCCGTCCTCCGCTGGCTCGGGTCCCTTCCCAGGACACACGCCCCCCCTCCGGAGCTGGATCCTGCACAGCAGGGCTGGGGGAGGCTGGGGGCTCCCTCCCTCTTCCCTCTGCTCAGCTCCCACCCCTCAGCACTGCTCCCTGCTCAGGCTGGGGAGTGGGATGTGCTCAGCACCCCCAGCACCTCGGGGGCTTCACTGGGACCTTCAGCCCAAGAGGGTGGAGGTCCCACCTCTGCAGGTAAAAGGCCACTGAAATTTAGGAGGAAACCAGCAGAACCTGAGTGGCCTTTTGGATGATCCCATGAGGAAAACCAGCAGGATTAATCAGCAGGATTCATCACCAGGGCTGCTAGCTCAGTCCTCACGCTGGGAGGAAAGTCTGACCCAGGACATTTTGGAGCCCATTTGGCAAGGCCTGAAGACCTGGACAGGATTGCCCTGACACCTGGAGGCTTTGTGTGCTCCTGGTTGGCTTTTTTGGAAATCACATTTCCCAAACCAAAAGCCAAGTCCCCTGGCAGGTGCCCGAGCTCCTCTCACCTGTCGGTTGAGGGTGATGGCGCTGGGCTGGCACTTGGTGCAGATCCCCTCGGGCCAGGGAGGGTGTCCCTCACACCCCGACTTGATCTTACAGCTGATGTTCTCCAGGGCTACAAACTTCCCTCTGGAAGAGGAGGGAGGACAAAGGGGGAAGAGAAACAGGGAACAGAAAGAAAGAAAGGTGGGAGAAGAAGAGGGAGAAGGATGAGAAGGGGGAGAAGAGAAGGAAGAGGGGGAAAGAGGGGGGAAAGAGGGGGGAAAGAGGGGGGAANAAGAGGGGGGAAAGAGGGGGGAAAGAGGGGGGAAAGAGGGGGGAAAGAGGGGGGAAGAGAAGGCTGCTGTTAGCACAGTAAATGCTTTTGCAGCAATCATTTCTGGAGCGTGTGGGAAGTAAGAGATCATAGCACCACAGCAAATCCTCCTTTCATGTGCACAAGGCTTCCTGGAAAGGGAAATTTCCTTCAAATGGAAGTCTCAAGGACTTGAGCTGCATCTCCCAAAGAGATTTGAAAAGTTTCAATGGTATTGAGGAACAGCAGGGAGAAGATTACACCTCTGTGTAACTTATGACCACCAAGTCTGAGAAACAGGCTTGGAGCTTGGTGTAATTAGGGAACTTCTTTCCTTCCATCTGGCCTTCCCTCCCATCAGGAGTGTTTCCTGGAAGGAATTACATTGCCACAGGAAAAGAAAAAATAGAAATAAAATAGGGACATAAAATAAAAAGACAGACTTAATTTTTCCCTCCTGCCTTTTCCTTTTAACCTCAACTTTTTAATGTGTTTTTTTCTCCTCCATTTGCCATTCAATCCTCGTGTCCAACACCGAGATCTGTCGGTACTTTCATTTGTGTTAAAAAAAACCCAAAGCTCCAACCAGATTCCCTTAAACCCAGAGATTTCCTTACTTGTCTGCCCCTCCGGTCAGCTTCCTGATGTAGGCATGGAATGACATGTGCTTCACAGGAGGCTCCAGATGGTTCAAATAATCCTCATCGAAGGGCTGCCAAAAACACGGCACAGAGCAGAGCCAGGTCACACACCTGTCTGATAACACCCTGATCCCTCAGCAAATGCATGTTCCACACTCAACCCCGCCAATGTGGAAGCAATCAAGGAAATTCAGGCTCATTTGCAAGGCAGCTACTACTGGGATGCAAACAGTGGAGCTTTACAACGGGGAGTTTTATGGTGGCCTCCTGCTCCGGGAACAGATTGGCCCCACAAATCAGAATCTCAACGGCAAAAGGTTTTTTCCTTTCAATATCTAACAACAAACAAGGGGGCCAGCTGTTCCAACATGGCCAAGGACTCCCAGAGCACTTCCAGCAGAGGGGAAGAGCCATCCTGGAACAGCAGGATCCCCTCTGGGGGGTGGCTGCTGCCTCGTGCCATAAATCACACAGCCCAGCACGTCTGGAGGTGTCACTAAAGCTGCTTCAACCTGGATAACCATGGAATGGGTTGGATTGGGAGGGGCCTTAAAACTCATCCCATTCCACCCCCTGCCATGGGCAGGGACACTTTTCCCCATCCCAGGCTTCTCCAAGCCCTGTCCAACCTGGCCTTGGACACTTCCAGGGATCCAGGGGGAGCCACAGCTCCTCTGGGCAACCTGTGCCAGGTGGGTAAACTGGGAAGTGCTGGGATCCAAGAGAAGGGACAAAACAAGAAAATCCAGGGAAAAGTGAGGACTGAGGGAGAATGGATCTTTTTTTGAAGCACTTTCTGTTAAACTCATTACTGCAAAAAAACAGCTTTAACCAGGATCAACCCAGGGCCACACAGCTTTAGTGATCCCAGAACCAGCAGCTCTGGCAGTGCAGGGCAGGACTCCAGCTGGAGCTGCCACCTCTTGGCAGGCACCATGCCTTGGAAAAGTGTTCCTACTGGGAGGAACTGGGGTGAGACTGTAGCACCTTCCTGGGGCTCTTACCTCCAGTGGGACACAGTGCACACATTTGCCCAAGGGACCGTGGCGACACCTGGGCAGAGAGAGAGAGAGAGAGAGAGAACTGGGCTTAAATCTCATTTCACCTGAAAACTGAAGGAGGAATAAATCTTACTTAATCATGGAGAAATCAGCCTGTAAAACTTTCTCTGCAGTAAATTTGGTGTGGAAGATCTACATGAGCTCTGAGCAATTCTCCATTCCCCACGTGGCAGGGTGATTTTAACAAAAAGCCACCCAAAATGTTCATCCTTTATCAGGCAGGGCAGGAACAACCAGGCAAGTGTGCGTTTGTCAGGCAGATAAAGTCATGCTGGGTAGAGTTACAGAGGAGAAAACATCTCCTTTTGTGGTGATTGCTTTTAAAAAACCCCTAAACTAACACCAGGTCAGTGCTGGTTTCCAAAGGAAGGGCCCAGGAGAGGAGCAGTGGGGGTGGGCTGTGGAAACAATGGATGGGATCCAGTTGCAGGAGTTCTTTTAGGGATGTTTTGTGGCAGATAATGGACAGAAAGGAGAGTTAAATGCTGCTAAAGCACTCAGCATCCTTCACTGGAGATTGATCCACACTCCCAAAGGCAGGAACCAGCCCAGACAACTCCTTTTACCCTCAACACCCTCTCCTGGGCCTTGGCTCCCTGCTTGGAACAACTCCATCAGTTCCTCTGGAAAACAAGGGCAAGTTCAAGGCAACATTTCTGCCACAGAGTGGTGAGGTTGCCTCCTTGCTCCAGTGGTGTAACATCCCATCGTTTATGGTCAGCTGGGAAGGTCAGGGAGGATTCTCCACAAACTTCCTCATTGCTGCAGCACTGAGGATAAACCACGTGGAGCACAACCCCGAGGGGAAGGGCAAATCATTCCGTTTTAGCAGGAATTCCTGCCTTTAAAATTTTCCCTCGAACTTTTTCAGGAGTTTTACTCCAGAGGGTTCCAGCCCCAAGGCCACAAGCAGTGCAGACATCAGGCCAGGACCCAGCTGAATCATCAACACTGAGCAGTAAAAGCCCCCTCCCAGCAGAGGATGGTTTAGCAGCACCAGAGCAGATTTTGGGTGGGTTTAACTCGTTGTTGTGTTATTTTTACACAAAGAGAAGCTGCTTTGTTTCCCTAAGCCTCTTGCAAGGAAGAGCTTTGGGAAGTTGGACTTTGGTGCATTTTTGTGAGCAAAAGGGACTCCCTGGTTTCATGGAGAGGTCAGGCAGACACGTGATGAAGGGAAGCCAGAGCAGGCAGAGACCCAAGTTCCACTTCCCAACCTCTTCCATTGGATACTTCCACTCCTTCCCTTCACTTCCATGTTTTCCTTTATGGGGAATGGCTGAGTCTGAAGGCACAGAGTGCTCCAGCTTGGGACAGCAAATCCTGGAATGTTTTGGGTTGGAGGAACCTTATAGCCCATCCTATTCCACCCCCTGCCATGGGCAGGGACACCTTCCCTCATCCCAGGGTGTTCCCAGCCCCATCCAGCCTGGCCTTGGGCACTGCCAGGGATCCAGGGGCAGCCACAGCTGCTCTGGGCACCTGTGCCAGGGCCTGCCCACCCTCCCAGAAAGAATTCCTTCCCAATATCCCATCTAACTCTGCCCAGGAAGAATGCAGAATGCTCATTCTAATCTAGAGAATTCCAGTGCTTTAGGAGCACAAAATCCAGGAGCACGAGCACCAGGGTCTCCTCTGTTTGACCAATGATTGCTCTGGGTGAGTCCCTCCTCCCAAAACCCCTGGGATTTGGTCATCTGCTTCCTCCCTGGGCTCACCAGGGCCCCACTGAACCTCCCAGGACAACAGCAGGGGCTGTTTGCCCTTGAGAATGTCCCCAGGGCACTCAGGATGGAGGCAAGGGCAGCTCCCAGAGGAATTTCCTGACTGCTGGGCTGGGCCATGACATTCCAGGCTCTGGTGACATTCCAGCTCCTCGGGCAGGACAACGAGCCACCCCAACTTACAGCTGCTGGTCTCGGTTCCGGTAAATCTTCCCGTCCTGCTTGATCAGGTACTGATCAATCTCATCCTCCACCACCTGGGGGGCCCCCCCAGGCCGGGAATTTTGGGAGACAGAGGTGTCCATGGTCTCTGAGGAGGAGCCAGCTGGGCTGGAGGGGTACAGGAACAGCATATCCCCGTGCCTGCAGGGTGGAAACAGCACATGGGTATGGGAGCTGTGGGAGATTGTTATTGAAGGGGTGCTGGGGACAGGGAAAGGTGATACAGAGACTTTATTATCAGAAGGTATGAAAAAGTACTTTATTATTAGAAATCTACAGCTTTTATAGAAATAATGGTGGACTTCAGACTTGATTGGTTTTTAGGAATCTTCTCTCACACTGTTGGTGAATTATGAATAGTATATTCTGGAGAACTGTATCTATAAACAATGGTTATAGGAAGAGAGATAATAACTGTTTTATTTGTTTTCTCTAAGTTTCTCACAGCTTCCCAGGAAAATCCTGGGAGAACTATGTCTCTCTCTGTTCAGAGGATATGTGATTACCACAGGAGACAACAGCCAGAAAGCTGGAGGTGCTCCCCAGCAGGCAGCCAGCTTCCATGGAAGAGCATGGAATGTGGCACAAATTCTAACCAGATTGCACTTGGAAGCTCTGCTCTGTGAGCCACCTCTTCCTGTTTTTATTTGCAATAACTGCAAATCCTTCCAGCAGGAGACAAAGCTGAGGGAAAAATATGGAGGAGGGAGTGGGGATGAAGGAGTGAAAACAAGGATGTGGGAGAGAAAGCTGGGATGAGGTAGGGAAAGGGTGAAAACGAGGATACAGGAGGGCAATGGGGGGATAAGGCAGGGAAAGCTGGGGATGAGAGAGGCAAGGTGGGGATGAGGCAGGGAAAGCTGGGACAAAGAGGTGAAAGCAGGGATTAGGGAGGGAAAACTGGGATGAAGCCTCCCCACAGCAAACACGCCCCAAGGAGTGACCCAAGGAACAGCCACCACCTCTCCCGTGTCACCGTGGCCCCCATCCCAGCACAGCCACCACGGCCCTCCCCCCAAACCCAGAGTGACACTGGAAGCTGGGCACTCCTGGGATGTGACTTCTCCCATCCTGGAGGCTCCAAGCAGAGCCCATGGTGGTGAGGACTCACTTGATCTTGAGCAGGTTGAGGGATTTGTTCTGCGCCGCCGTGATCTCGCCGGTCCTGTTGCGGTTGGTGTAGACGGAGAAGCCATTATTCCTGAAGCCAAACTCCTTGGCCACCTGCAGCACAGGCAACAGGGACAAGGTGTGAGGTGTGAGCCTCCTGCAAGGGGCTCAGAGCCACAGCCAACCCCAGAGAACTTCTCCTCCAGAAACTCAGCTCACTTCCCCCCCATTCCTGAGCTCGGGATAACGAGGGATGGAAACACCCGGAAAAACGAGCGATGGATTAAAGCAGGAGCTGAAACAACTTCACCAGAACTGTCTGTGCCTCACACACACAAAGGCAGAGCTGCAGCTACAGCCAGGCAAGCACTGCATCCCTGCAGGGGGAAACTTCTCCACTATCCCAGTTTTCTTGCTCCAGCTGCACCAGCACACACCACCAAGTCATTCCCATCCTCCTGCCACCAGAATTCCACAATCCACACCTCCACCTCTGTGGATCTTCTGCCCTCAGCTCCATTCCCACCTCCCAGCTGCATCACTCAACCTTTTCCTGCTGTTGTCTGGCTTTCCCCCCTTTTCTCCTCTCTCCTATGGAATTCAGTCCCACAAGAGCCACCTCTCAGTCCCCAGGCAGGTTCTCCCAGCTCAGATTAAGTCTGGTTTACTTGGAATCACTCCAACACCTCTTCCCAGCCAAAATAATTTGCACATTTAGCTCCTTGAGAACTTCATCAGTTTAAAAGTGGTGTTTAAAGTTTGTCTATTTGCCAGGTTTTGCCCTAAATTCTGAAGTGAAAGGCCTTTATTTTCATTAATAAAAACAATCCCCATGGCTTTGGTCAGAGTCAGGCACGGGATCCTGCCCACAGGACAAATCTGATGAGCCACAAAGAGCTGTCACATGAGCACAGCCATGAAAAGCAGGTTTTTTTTCCTGTCAGCTCAGCTGTGATTTGCAGCACTGAGCGATCCCCGTGAATGGGACCCTTTCACAGGGATCAGCTCCTGCTCCTCAGGCCACAGAATTCCATTTTTGGGGGCAGAGAAGTCCCACAACACATTAACAGCAGGTTTGAGCTGACTCCTGATCCTGAGCACAGCCAGAGTGACTTTTTCTGGTGCTTTTCCCCGGGATGTGCCACGGGAGACAGGGAAGATTCTCCAGCTCTTTACTCCTTGAGCATTCCTGGAGCAGATCCAGGTTAATTCCTGGTATGGAAGCAGCAATCTGACACCTCTCTCATTACAGATGCCCCCCCTAAACATCAAACCCAGCCCCTGGGTGAACATTCCAGCATTAAAATCCCCAGCACAGGTAGGAGAGACCTGGATTTAAATAAAACACAGAGCTCAGGTGGGAAAATTTGCCACTTTCCTCTTCCAAGCAAACCCTGCAGCAGGAAATAAACCCCAAACACGTCCCTGCTGCAGCTCAGCCAGAGCACAGAGCCTTCCCCAGATGAACAGGCAATTCCAGGTGCTTTTGTCCTGGCAGGAAGTGCCTTCCAGCCCAAGTAACCCGAGCCCTGGGAAGCAGCAGCTCCTTCTGCACAGGCTCCAGAGCTCCTGGAAGCTCCTCTTGCCTTGGCTGAGGCTGCAGGGAGTGTCCCTGAGCCAGCCCTGAAAAACACCAGGATTTTCCTGGCCAGGTGGGAATGTTGTCCTGCCTGGGCCACAGCTCCAGCCCAGGCTGTGACTCACAAAGGGAAGGTTCCCACTGCTGCCATTCCCTTCCCTCATGGAGCAAAGAACCCCCAGGCCGAGGGCTCCACAGGAATTCCAGGAGGGGAGCAAAGGGAGAGCTGCTCCCTCCTGAAGAACACAGAGCAAGGCCAGCCCCACCCCCAGAGCGTGCTCCCCTCCCCAGGGCTCCTGGGATCTCACTCCATCCCTGCCCTGCTCTCTCCAAATCCCTACTGCAGAGCCAGGAGCACACCCAGCACACCCAAACCATATCCCAAGCCCAAATCCAGCAGCTGAGCCAGCCTGGAGCCCGCCTGCAGCAGCAGGTTTGACCATCCCACAGCTCCCCTTGTGCTTCCCAGCTGCCACTTCTTTGGGAGAACCCCAAAAAGTCCTTTCCCAGGAAAGTTCCCACCCCAGGAAGCCCCAACAGAGAAGCTGAGGGAGTTTTTTTTCTTTAAATTTGTCATTTTCCCTCTGGAACAACACAAGCTACACCAATCCAAGTGTGGTTTTGCACATGGAATGCTGCCCCTCGCTGCTGCCAGGGGGGTAAGCACGGAACTCACAGGGGCCAGAGGCAGGGGGGCCCTGCCCCATGCCCTGGGAAGGCACTGTGCATCCTGGGGTACCTTTTTGAGGAACGTTCCCACCGTTTCTCTCTTGGTGGCCGTGATTCTCTTCACTCCCTCCGGCGACTGCACGCGAATAATCTGGGAATGAGGGGACAGCGGCTCAGGGAGGGGGCACAGAGCCCACCCCGAGCCCCCAGCCTCACGCCCCCTGCTCCTCCCTCCTGTTTCCCTCTACCACAGGGCCTGGAATCCCCCAGGGGAGCAGTTCTGGGGCAGTACCGGCTGATGTCTGAGCACTGGGGGGGGGATCGTTCCAACGCTCCGGGCTGTGACACGAGCTGGCTCCAAGGAAAACACCTTTGGCCAAAGCTCTGACCTCGGAGATGGAATTAGACCTTCAGCAGGCCGGGTCAGACCTTCCAAGGGGAGTTATTCACACAGGCACCGGCCCAACTGGTGTTACTGGGCACTGCACCGCCCGTGCCCGAGCCCCGGTAACGAGCGAGGGGGAGAGACTCCGGCGGCTCCCGGGAAACCGGAGCTCCTGCTCGGGGGAACAGGGAGAGGAATCCTCGGGGACAGGCAGGGAAGGGACAAATGTAAACCTCGGTGTCCCCAGAGCGCTGAGGGGCAGCGCCGGGACTCGAGCGGGTCTAACGGGGACGCTCAACCGCGGCTGTGTGACACGGGGACACGGCGAGAGCGGGGAGGGGACACGGACAAGCGACAGGCACGGGAGGGGGCACGGCGAGCTGCCCGTGTCCCGCCGTCACCCCTTTCCACTCTCCCGACTTCCCTCCCGGGCACAAGGCCGCCGGGCCGGCGCCGGGAGCCGTTCACCGGAGCG
>VZRH01007527.1:177-20289 GCA_013397555.1 Urocynchramus pylzowi
GGTGCGGGGATGCAGCGGGGCAATCCCCGCGGTGGCAGGGCAGGGCGGTGGGCGCGGGCGAGGGGGTGACACGGGAGCGGCCGCTGTGGGTGATGAGCGGGGATCCCGCTTGGGTGAGGGCAGGGAGGGACAGCGGGGAACAGCGGGGGGGCTCCGCGTTTGGGGGGCTCTCCGTGCAGGCACCGGGCTTTCAATGAGAGGACTCCTGGAAGGATATTGTCAAAGCAGAATGCTCTCTCGGGGCTGCCTCGTTCCGTGGGATTTTCCAGAACACACAGTTTATTTTCCTGATAGCGTCTGGTTAATTTTCTCTCTCCCGTTGCAGGGCACCTCAGGCGTGGCTGCCGAGAAGCTCCTCCTTTGGTGAGTGGAAAGGAAACTTTGGTGTGTTGCAACCGAATGCCAGCCTGGTGGGCTGACCGAAAGTTCCTGTCAGTGTATTTGCAGCAGCAAAAGTTAAGGGATCCCCGGCTGTTTCTCCTTTTCTGTTGAAGAGCTTTTGAACAGCTGTAGGAATGATTCTGCAGACAGAAAATTGCGTGCTGGTTTTAGCCATGGTGGAGTATCTAATTCACAACCATAAGCGGCAGTGTCCACTTGAACACACTGTTAGTTTTAACACCCTAGAATGCTATTTCTCTTAGTGCAGCTGAGGATAAATAAGGTCTTAAATGTGATACAGCTTCCTGTCTGTTCACAAAGCACAGAAGCTGCATCAGGGGCTTCTTTAGCTCAGTCTGTCTCCAAAGAGGAGGCTAAAGAGGAGAAAGACAAGAAGGCTGGAGAGGAGGAATGTTAACTTCCCTGTGGTCTCAGAGACGATGGTGAACTTTCCACGGTTCTTGAAAATGGTGGTGAATATCCCACCATTCTGGAAGACGACAGCAAAGCTCCAGCAGTGTGGATTGAGGATGGTGAATGTCTTGCAGTGTGGGATGAGGAGTGGGAACATCCTCACACAGGAAGAAGGAGAGCAGAGATCTTGCAGCGTGAGAAGACGAGGGCAGACAGCCAGTGGCATGGGATTGGGATGGGGGACATCTACTGGTGTGGGAAGAGAACAGCAAACATCACACCATGTGGGAAGAGGAGGGACAACATCTCTGTGTGGGAAGAGCACCATGAACATCCCACTGTTTGAGAAGAGGATGGTGAAGTGCTGCCTTTTTGGGAGGAGGACAATTGAACCTCCCTTTGCTTGGGAAGAGAACACTGAACTTGCCTTTGCCTGGGAAGAGGATGTTGAACCTCCCTTTTTCCTGGGAAGAAGACATTGAACCTCCCTCTGTTGAAGCATCATGGGCTGAGCATTCTGACAGCAACACAGCCTCGCAGCCAGAGGGGGGAGGAGAGAGGTGCCTGATGCAGCTGAGTACATCTGCTCTCTGTCTTGTCTGCCAGAGCAGTCTGTGGGGTGTGTGTGTCTGAGCATCAGCTGTACTCAGTGTTCTCTGCAGCTGAATGTCACAGAGTCCTTTATTGTTCTTGCCCACCTGAGTACAAGGGGCTTAGAGCCCCAGAGAGTGGGACTGCACTTTGGCTCTGCTGCAAGGTGTGATCTCCATCTTGGAGTGACTGCCTTTCCTGTTGTTCTTTTCAGGGAACACTGTGAGTGTGGGGGAGCCTGCCAAGATACACACTGAAGCTGAGCCAGTTGGCCAAGGGTAAGTTCACGTCAGTGACTTCTTGACAGTGATACCTTTCAGAGCAGGACATTGTGGTCTTAATCTCTAAAAATGTTAATGCATCAGCTGGTGGAGACTGCTATTATTGAGGCCAAATTTATCTTAGTCCCAGGTTAGAACAGTAACATTGCTAAGCATTTTTTTCATCCTGCATTTCATCTTCAAAGGATACTGCAAGAGCTAATTAAGGAGAGATCTTGCTCGGGATCAGTTTTGAGTTTTGGTCCTCCAGCAGCAAATTCACAGAGGGAGAGATAAATTAGAAGACACATGTCAAGAGCAAAGCTCTGTCCTAAACCAACACACAGTTGTGTTTAGGTCTGGTGTCAGTGACAGCCCATGACAATGATCATATTAGTAATGTATGCTGCATGTTTGCTCTGTCATGCAATTCCAAACAATAGCAGTGGCACTTGAAATAATGACCTTTCCAGATGTTTTGCTCTGTTTTCACAGGACCAGAATTGCTTCCTACTTGCAAAATGTGTGTGAATATTAATAATATTGGTGATAAACTATGGCCCTTTGAGAATGTAGGTGCAGAGAATGTCATTAGAGATTTGTGGGTAATGGATAAGAGACCATTTCTCCAGAGCTTCCAAGGTGAAATGTCTCTGGCCATGTGTCCTGGAAGTGGCCTTTGAGGGGGGAGTGTCACTGACTGAGCTCTGGTATTCCATCCCAAGGCAGTTTGGCACAGCCTGGCTCCATTGCTCCAGAAAGACTTGTTGCATATTTGTTGTGGTCTCATGCCACAGCCTTCTCCAGTTAATTGTCTTCAATGTCCTTTTTGGTGGCCATAAATAAAATAAATCGTGAACAGCTGTGAGGAGCCAGTTCAGTTTTGCTATGCCTCAGAAATGGTTGTCAGAGGCATGTGAGGGAGGGGTTGCACATGTGCCATGTCCAGGAGGTAGCTAGGAGAAGGTGGAGGAAAGCCTGGTTTCTGGGGGGACTTTGCCTGGCAACCCCTCACATGGGGCAGTCAGTAGGAGACACTGTGGAGGGGCTTCTGCAGGCAGGTCATGAAAATGTCTCCACAATGGGCTGCCAAGAAAGTTTGGACTGGAGCAATGGTCTCCTGTCCATGGGCAGACTTTGGGAGGGGCCAGGGTGGATAAAAACTAGCTATAAAAACTAACTGCATCACAGCTGGGCTGCTGCTTGGGCCTGCCGCTGTTCCCTTGCTCCCTCCTCTGCCCTGGCCCCAGCCTACCTTCTCCCCTACTCTTTTCCCTTGCTGTGGATGACAGGAAGATGAGATTCTTGTTTCCAGAAACACCTATTTTGCCCATTTTTCAATTGTCTTGCCTGTTTCTGAAGGTTCTTTAAGCAAGGTTTTCCTGACAGTTGACCACTTTTGTGTTAAGTGGTGCACAGCCTCCTCCTGTTGATAACTCAGAGTTGGGGAGTTACTGGTGGAATTGCTGATTTAAGGTGGTGAACCAGCTGGTGGCAAGTGTTGTGGTTCCAGACTGATCTTGGGTGTTCCTAAACTACATTTTTCATGTGCTTGCCATGAAAGGCATCTCCTTTTTCACAGATGTCTCCTTCAGACTGTGCAGATTCCAGGGTCAGTGTAGCTACAGTAATGTCTCTCCATTTTACTCTGTGTTCATTTACAAGTGACCTGGAAGCAAAACTCCCCTGCAGTCTTTTCCATACGGTAATTTAGCTGTGCATATTCATCTCCATGCCATTGTCTTCTTCTTTCAGCTACCTTGTTGATGAAGATCTCTGGTTGGTGATGGAGTACATGGATGAAGGAACTTCACAGGATGTTGTTAGACAGACACGTCTGGCTGAAGGAGGTTTGGCAGCTGTCAGCTGTGAGGTGAGGGCTCCAGCTTGTGCTGCCCATGGCTTGGACATGATGGTCCTTTGAAAGAGATGGTGAGAACAGGAATGGCTTCATGCTCAGAGCTTTGTTTCTGTGTTGTTTTTATGCCCTGGAGAAGACACAGCCTCTTAAATGAGCAGTCATTTAAGAGCCTGTCAGTATTCCTGCACTTCTGCTTTTTCTTTTCTCTTTCATACTGTTGTTGTACTGTGTTGCTCTCTCTTTTGATTTTGTTTGCTGTTCTCAACTTTGCCTTGGACTCTTTGTCTGGAGTTTGTCTGCACCACACTCCTTGCCAGTCAAAGCAAAGTTGCTGGTGGCATAATTGTAAACTGTCCTTCCTTCTCTTGTATATTGTATATTCTTGTATATACAGGTTGTTAATTTTTACCCTCGTGTTTTTTGAATAAAACCTCTGTTAAACCTTAATTCCCTTGAAGTATCTCTTCCTTATCACCCTGTGATTCAGCTGACCAGAGCAATGTGAGGGGAGAGTGGGCCCAGCCATGCCCAGAGCTGAGCCCCAGCAGAGTCCTGGCAGAGCCCAGAGCTCAGCATCTGCAGAGCCAGACTGGAAGGAGGCCCCTGTAGCCTTCTCGAGTGCTTCTGATTCTTCTTTACAAACTTTGGGTGGTGAAGAATGCCCCTGGAGCTGGAAGAGGGCAGAAGGGGCCTGGGGCAGGCCCAGCTATTCATGCCAGGGAAAAGCGTGGCCAGTGGCCGAGAAAACCCATGCCTTTATCCCCTCCCACTTCGGCCAAAACTTGAACCATAAGGCGAGTCAAACAAGGGCAGGGGAGGAGCTCAGGCCGCCCCGTCCCTGCAAACCAAGGCGTCCTTTGCACGGTTCTGAGCTCCCTGGGCTTTCCTGGCCCGCGGGTGTTTCTGTTGTGCTGGCTCCCAGCAGCCCAGGCCCATCCCGGCGCACGGTGCTGGAGGCTGTTGGCAGGGAGATGCGATCCCGGGATACACTTTTGGTGGCCACCTGCGAGCCACGAGAAGCACCGGTCTGAGCTCGCCCCCCGCCCCATCCTCCTCTGCCCTCCTCCTCCCTCCGGCCCCGCCACTCACCGGCGGTCCCCGGGGAGGTGCTGCCGAAACCGCCGCTCCCAGTGGGGAACCCACCCCGTACTGCTCCCGCAGGGCCGCCTCCGCCTTCCCCGCGGGCGAGGCGCGTCTGTCAGCGTGCGGCCCAGCTCCAGGCCCCGGCTTCTCTACCGGGTGCTGGCAGCCGGGCCGCCGAGCGGCGGAGCTCGGGCCGGGGACCTCGGGACACGCGGGAGTGTCCGCAGCGCGTGTGTCCCCCCGGGAGCCACGGCGAGCCAGGCGGAGCTCAGATGTGGGACAGCTCCACTGATGCCCGCCCAGCAGCGCCGCAGCCAGAAGGGCCAGAGCCGGGCGGAGGCGGGACCGGGGCGGGGAGGGAGCGGCGGATGGAGCGGGAGACCGCGAGAAGGACAGGGACCCTGGCAGGGGGACAGGAGGAGGAAGGGGAGAGTAACAGTGGGAGCGGGGCAGTAGAGTCGCCGCTGTCGCCTCCGCGGTGCTGCCAGAGCAACGAGACCGTGTGTCCGCTGGCCCGTGTGTCCGTCAGTCCGTGTGTCCGTCGGTCCGTGTGTCCGCTGGCCCGTGTGTCCGTCTGTCCGAGTGTCTGTCAGTCCGAGTGTCCGCTGGCCCGTGTGTCCGTCGGTCCGTGTGTCCGCTGGCCCGTGTGTCCGTCGGTCTGAGTGTCCGTCGGTCCGTGTGTCCGCTGGCCCGTGTGTCCGTTCCCCACCGGCCGAGCCCCGGGGGCAGCACGGGCCACGCGGGGCCGCTGAGTTGGGGGGGCCCCGCCAGGCTCGTCCGTGCCTCATTCGAGGCTAATTGAAGATTAAAGACGCCGTGATTGATAAATCGACAATGGATACCTGCCTCCCCCTGAGGTTTTTAACCATCTAATGAGAGGCCAGGCTAGGTGCCTTTACGGGGGCCCACACCCGCTGTTCTACACTTTCTTCAATGTAAAAATACTTGATTGCAAGAATTTTAACCGTGGTAACGACAAACATGCCACAAGATGGCAAGTTGTGACTGCATTAGGCACCTCATACTCCCCTCACAACTCCAGCGAGACAGTCACCAGGAAAAACCAAATTACGATCACTGGGATGGGGAAGGAACGTTTACAAGAAGCATTTTATGAAATCTAATGTTCCTTTTCTCAAGATTAAAAATAGTTTTGAATCTATTTTCTGCCTTTTAACTTGCCACGGTTCTCTGACACACAAGGGCTATTTTCTGGTTTGTTTTAAAAAGCAAAAATAAAAATTGAGACCAAAACTGAGATTCTGTTTCTTAAATATATGCTAAGTATTTTGGGAACTTCTTGTTAAAGTAAAAAGTAATGAACCTATGTTTATTGTTTCTTTTTGTGGGAGACACACTAGTCAAAAGCTGGAGACCAGTGATTCAAAAGTAGGAATACAAGAACATTCCTACCTCTCCATTGCCATTCCTGTCTGATTCTTACACCATCATTCTTCCCAGTGGAGGAAATCCGTTCACTTTTGGCCAATGATGACTCACAGGTAAAATTCTTTTGGAGAGAAATTACCTATCAAAATGTGAGGTAATATAATTACTGAATAAAGGCAATTTTTACACATCTTATAGAGCTAACATTTCAACAGAAAGGGGGCTACATTCTACACCTTGTTAAGTCAAGTCTTGATGAAAACACTTGGAAGTCAGTTTAACAAACAATGTCAAGGCTGTTTACCACATCAAAACTGCTGAAAGGCAAGGCAGCAGAGAGCAGCTGTAAGAACTTGGAAGTAGCAAGTGTGCAGGTTAGGAATCAAGAGAGAAACCCTGGTTACAATAAAGCCTCAGGGAATTCTGCCTTCAATTTCCATGGCTTTCAATTGCATGTAGTGTGAACAACCTTTGTCAACATTTATTCCTGCCCATGTTCGCTACTTTCTCCTCAGGAAACCTCTCTGCAGTTCATCTTGTCTGTTAGGATTCATTCTATACAGCAGAAATCCTCTCAAACTGCTGAGACCAAGCTCCTGCAGCAAGGAATAACATTCTCTACCCTCTGTGAATCTGAGTGTCAGCCAGTATCACAGTACAGTGCATCCATTCACTAACATTTATATCATTTATATCCAGCCCTTCATCTTTCACCAACACTTAACTGACACAGTGATTAAAGAGCCCTGCCAAACGCCTGTGACAGTGACGAGCAGTGATAATCAGCCTGCTGACAGCCTGTCTCACGTGGACTTGTTTAAAGAGCATCATGAGCAATACTACACCTCCAGCACAGCTCCACTGCTGCTGGCTTATCTGAGATAAACCTGGAAGGTCAAAGAAAACACAGCTCTGTTTTTGGAATATTAGGGGTGTCTGGCTGGCTTCATTCCACTCCATGGTAAGTGTCGAATCAAGTTCAACAGAACCAGGGTTTTAAGGGCTTGGCTTCAAACGTCATAAAGCATCACCTACTCACAGGAAGCTGAGTGTTGGTGTCTGTCTCACTTCCTGTGAAAAGACTGGACAAATTAGGAGAGGCTGTGCTCTATATTACTGGAGAACATAAAATTATTTACTTGTTCATCATTTGTCAACTCTCTGCTTCCTTGTATTCTGGTTTCTCTTTACAGCATGAAAGGTTTCACTTCTGTTTGCGTACATACAATATATATTCATAAAAATCAACATACACAGGCCTTTTTTCCACAGAGATTTGAATATGGTGCAGTTATATGTTTTGTATTTAAAATACTCTATTTTGCCCATTTCTGAATTATGCAGTAATAGTTCTCTTTAGTTACAAGAAACAAGACCTTTATTTGGAAGCTATGTACAGATAGCATTCCATTAACTGTAGTTACATTTAATCTTTTTGCAATTAAAGGCATTTAATCCCAAATGCTAAGAAGATGTCTTTGGAGTTAAGTTGAAAATTTGTTTACAACTTTTGAATAGGATCTGAGGATGCTAACTTTCAACCCTGAGAAAACCACCTCACTTTTTATTTAAATTAAACTTTCATGGACTTAAAATCCAATTAAAATATTCATGACAAATATGCTCCTTGTTTAGGGAGAAATGCATGCATTAAAAGGCATGCTGATAAAACTGAATGTAGTTTTAATGGAAACAGGTAAACACTTGATTAGTGGCCAGTAAACATCTGTTTAATTTACATAAAAACTCATCTTCTCTTTGAACCCAGGGTCTACCTCATTTAACTTTATGTTGCTTGACATAAATAATTTTAGTATTGTTATACCATTGCTAATGACTTTCAGCAGAATCTCATCACATATTCTGACACAGGGTTTATAACTTTGATGTTAAAGAGAAGTTAAATACTAAAGGCTAAAGATAAAGATTTTTTTTGGTTACATATTTAATTTTTAAATTATTCATGCTAAACTGTCAGTAATTGGTTTTTTTTTTTTAAGTTCTGGGTTTGGAAATATCTCTTGCTTTATCAGCAAGCCTGGTTTAACACATGAGATTTGCAGATAACAGATATCCAGTAATAATGAATTCAATATGCTGCTCTCAGTCATAGCCATGCAGCAAGTGAACAGTGCCAGCCAGTGAGGAGTCACCTGTGTGTGTGTGAACACAGACAGGGCCACTCACAGCTGTCACTAATTTACTGCTTTTAGCAGAAATAACCTGACACCCCAAGAAAATGATTTGGCAGAAAGGAAACACTTCAGAGTCATAACTCACAGCTCCAGCAGAGCAGAGCTGACTGGGAAAACAGTTTTCTATTGTTTTTGTTTGTTTGTTTTTAAATGGAGCATTTGTGCAGTGGTATCTTTCAGTTTAGGACTCTGGATATATCAATCAGAACAATAAGTTTTAGCATCAGCTGTCAAATTCTTATTTAACATGTAAGGTTCAAAATTCAGCAATGAGACAAAACTTCCATTTTGTCAGAAATCAATATCTAATTTACCTTAGCAGTACTTCAGAAGCATTGGAAGTTATCATTAAAGTGGGTATCTGTGCTAGCTCATTCACAACTTATAACTCAAAAATCTATTTTAAAGACATGTTATGCAGTATAAAATATTACACACAAATGAGCTCGAAACAACAGGAATATGTTTCATTAGCAACTCACATCTCAGAAAGATCATCTTGCCTATGCATTAATTCCACTGCCCTTTGTGCAAATGAATTTAGATCCCGTGTGCTCTGGGTCAGTGAAGTACCAAGGCATGAACAACAGGCCCAAGCCAAAGCTGACCTCTAGATGAACCTTCCAACTAAATGTTAAATGTAGTTGCTCATTAACAAAGTATTGTTATATGTGTTCATATATTGGCAAAACATGTTCACCATTCTGTATCTAGAAACAGGATAGGGCCACATCTGGCCTAATTAGGGGGTATAGGATCAAAGACAACTCCCTTGCATTCTCCTTGAGCCATGGCCAGGCTTTGGGAGAAAGCTGACAGGAAAATGAAATTAGGAATTCTGTCATCTTGTTTGTTTAGCAGTGTAAAAACCGGACCACTGTCACAGCAAAGTGGGGGAGCCTTGTGGCCTGCAAAGGTGGAGGCACTGCAGGAGTTCCCAGTTCCTGGTGTGGTTCTCCAGCCCTTGGCTGTGACAGCTTCCCCCCAGGGCTGATGGCTCTTGGGCTTGGATGATGGATCATCATTGGGGTAACTGGTGATGGATCTTTCTTTATCACTGTAGGCATTCTTTCCTAGCAATGATTAGCATTGCTTAGCTTGTCCCTTTGCAGTTCTTTGCTCATGGTTAGGTGCCTTGCTTAGCTTATCCTTTTGTGATTCTTTGCAGTTTTCCATCATAGTAAATGCCACTGTTCCTGAAGTTGGTGTCTGTGTCTCTGACTCTACCCACTGGCAAAAGTCACTCATACATTTTCCATTCAAAATAAACATTTCTGTTTTTTTCATTGTAGTGTGAAAATTAGGTTTATTACTCAACATTTTAAAGATCTAATGATTTGTTACATTTTGTTTTTTCACACATCCTAAAGTCATTTGACTGCATTTAAACATAGAAAAATCTATCAGTAGCTTCCAAATAGATTATGAACTACTTAGTAGTTTTTTGCTCTTACCTATCACCAGTTATTTCAAAAGTAAACACCAATAATGCAATCTCAGTTAAAATAAAATAATCTTGACTCCCCAAATTAATTTTATGCATACCTGGAGAGGAACTTACAGATTTTCTGTATTTGATGTTTAGGGATGTATTCTCTTGAAGATATAAAATCATAAACAGCATAAGCCACAAGGTGACACTTTAGGACTACTGGAAAGAGATTATCATCATGACAAAATAAATAATTTTGACACTGGAATGAACTGGGCCAATTTTGAAGTACACAGCAAGTGTGAAATTGGTCTAGGTCTTTTCTGAAGGGGATTGATTGCTTGGCTGCAAAGAGGCAGGCAGCCAAGTACTGTATTGACCCACAAGAAGAAGAAAGGAACTCAGAAATTTTTTATTGAGGGGTCTGCTTTCCTGTTGTCAAAGCCAGAAACCAGTTTTATTTATGGAGATGAAAAGCAAATCAGAATAGTGTGCATAACTTGAAAATCTAGCATTTTCAAGGAGAGCACCCCCAAACCTGGCACTTAGAAGTAGCAACGTGAAATAAATGTGTGTGTAACTGGAAAACAACTATACATTCAGCAAGTCTATAGATCACTGACACTTGTTTCAGCAGGTGTTCTCTAATATGCCTCAAGTGAAAGAAAGTGAGAGGATATTATTTTACAATGTGCCCTGTGGACAGTTCTGCCACAAGCTACACAATCAATATTGGGCTCAAACAGCAAAGTTGTTATTAGAAAACTCTTATTCAATACTAACCAATTTTCTAGCCACCAGTTCTTAGAAAATCTTCGATAAAATTTCCTTAAAACCTCAACCCTTCTATAACTAATAGTGCCATAAATGTTGAGCACAAATATATACATATTTCAAAACAAGGAAAGAAAAACCACCTGAGAACACACTTGTGATTCTTCTTCATGTCTTTTCCAGACCTTAATATAGTTTCCCAAAATTATCTTCCTCTAAGATGCCAGCATAGGCAAGATTTATACACTTGAAATAAGGTGCTCATGACATCCTAACCAAGTGCCCCAGGCTCCTCAGCTGAGCAAGAACTGGAGTTCCCCTGTCACTGCTTTGTCAAGTCATCCTGGAGCTTGTCTAAGTTGAAAAAGCCAACTGAGGTTATGTAGCTCCTTGAAGAAGAGATGGACATTATTTTCCTGTTTGTTAATTGCTTATTTTCTACCAACTTGATTGTCCTGCTGAGACAGGTAAAGAGATAAAAGGACTTAGGAATTTCTTGGACATTATTTTACTGTGTTAGACAGTGCAGTGCAAATCTATCCCAACTATTTTTCCTAAAGTCACAGCACCTGTAAGATGATGGTGTGTAAAGGAAAAAGTCAAGACATCACTTTTTAAAACTCTGAGCATTCATAAAAAAGCAAAAGTAAACAAGACTAACAATAATTTTTTTGGGTATGGATAAAAGTTTAAGAACATAGCAATACCATTATTCTCTGTAAATCTGACAGAGATTTATAGGTTTTAAAACACTAATTTTTTAAATGTTAATTTTAGTGCATTCTTGTTTACTAGGAAAGTTTTCTTTCCCTACTGATTTTAACATTTTCCATTCAAGAGCTATAGATTTTATTTTTCCTCCCATTTCCTACAGGGAGTTGGCTATCATGGCAGACTTTTGTTTATTTGTTTATGTACCTTTGCATTATTAATAAGCCCTGGGAAGAGGGTTTGTTACTTAAACTCCCTCTGCTGGCTCTTCAGCAGCAGAATCACAACAAACGAAAGGTTTTTTACTTGCACTCCCTTCTCATTAGTGTTAGAGCTGGGAAGCTGCAGTTTCCAAAGTTAGCACTTCCACAAAGGAAGTGCAGAGGACTTAGAATACTAGTGTAATCAAGAGGCTACAGGAACTAGGGACAGCAGTATCATGTATAAAATATTACTCAGGTAAGTCTGTACTTACTGCTTGCAACACTCAGCTTCAAGCAAGGCACCCACAAGCTGAGAAATGCATTTCCTTCCACCTTGCATTCTCACCTGCTTAGGATTCAAATACCAGTTGTGTTATTGACAGTCATAATTTGTCTTGGTGTCATATTAGGCAAAGCTTTCTCAATTATGACTATTTCACTCCCACCGTTTCAAAATGTAACCATAGTGCACAATATATACTTTGAATATTTAGGTCTTCACAAAGACTTCATACAGACTTTGCAGTTTCTCAGACTGAAATGGGTACAGCTGTTCACAATTTGAGAGTGCATCTTAGTGAATAATCACATTTTCAGTTGCTCATCTGCAAGCTTACTTTTACAGTTTGTGGCAAAATCTAACCTATGGACTCTGTGGCAAAATTTAACCTTTTGGACTCTGCACCCTATAGCTATCAGAATATTTTCCCCATATTTTCAAACATTTCAGTTATTCACAGTCCAAATAAAATATAGGCACTGTCCTGCCTTGAAATCTCCAGGAACATCCTCTGTCAATCATCTTTGAGTCAGATTCCTTCTAATTCAGGCACGCCTGTTCAATGGTGTCTGGGTGGGCATGAAGTCACATCAGGCTCACTGACAGAGGAGCTCCTCCACAGACTGAGTTAGAATTTTTTTTTTCTCCCTTCTAATTCCAGTGACATGATGAGTTTTCCATTTTAGGTATCTCATCATATTGGGTCAATCTTGTTCTACTTGTCTGTTTGGCAATGAGAAAATGAGGACTGATATTCTCTCTATTCATTCCCTAGCAGAATGCTGATGTAATTTCAAAAGGATCAGTATTTTACCTTAACATGTGCTTTGAAATTACATTATTCTTTTTGCTATGCTGTTTTTTATTACTTGCTGGTTCTTCATTGCAATCTCAAAAGGTATAAAATTCCTTGTCTTCATCCCTGTAAGACACTAACACATGAAACACTTTTCTTGATTTAAAAGCAAAGAAAAAGTAAAGAAAAAGTATCTTATTTTCCTCTGAATTCTGCTCCAGATGTTCCACCAGGACTTCAAGGATAATACTTCCCCCCTCCAGGAAAATCTAAGAGTCTTTTAAAAACAAAATAATGTTCTAGAATCTGCAGAGAAAAAAACCAAGAATACTATCTAACATTCCTATTGATTCACAGTTTCATCACCTGATTTATACTAGGTCTGCACCTGCACTAAAAGGATCTGGAATAATTCAAAGCATATTGTTGAAGCCTGATAACTAAGCTATGACAAAAAAGCATATTGAAGGTCCCTGCAAAAGCCAAGAAGGATAAAACAGACATATTGAAATAAATAGTGATGTATAAGAAGTTAAAATCCATAGGAAATAAAGAATGTTGTTATTTTGGTATTTGATCTATATTTCAGTTATATTTAAGTTCATCAAAAGGACTGCCTGAAGACTTATTCTCATGAGGAAGACAGAAACATTCCAAGTTTATTTCTTCCCTCAGTAAATTGTTTTTAAAGTCTTCTCTGAATATTCTTCCTCTCCAGAAATTTTAAGAAATGACAACACCCTCCCCATTTGCTTTGCTAGAAGGATAAAGAACAGGCAGAGGGTTCATAGTGCTCTTTCCCTACTGTAGACAGAAATCCCATCTCTCAGCTCTTCCCTGCATCTTCTCCCTTTCTCTTCAAGAGCTATTTATACACTGTAAGCTATTTATGGCTAAACTCATCCCTTGACCAAAAGTAGTGGAAGTTTCCCCATTCATTCAAAGAATGCTTGAAGGTTTAATTGGGATGGCAGACTGGTTCTTTCATGTGTGACAATCAGGTTTGACCATCCAGTAAATGGTACTCTTAGTACTAAACTAATCCTATTTCCCAAGTTTCATGCAGGTCTATTTTTCATTACATGACACTTGGAGGTAAGAAGTTCTTATGGACATGCCTGAATTTTGACACAATCAGAATATGAAGATGTTTTAAAAAGGACAGTCATATTGTACAGATCATCACAGAAGGCAGGGGTGCACAGGGAGAGCAAGACAGCCTTGGCTTCAGGGCCTTCTGTCATCAAAGAGCTCTCATCTTACTGCATTGCTTTTTAGAATTCTCACAACCCTGGTTTTAACCACAGTAAATAGTTGCTGAAGGCTTTATGAACCATATGTTCAGGATGGCAAATGCTCTACTCTAAGAAAAGCTATAAATTCATTTGCATTTTTCAAACCTCCACAATCAGTTCATTCTTCACTATAAATTGTCAAATATAACGTCTCTTTCCAAGAATACAAGTGAAATTTGTGTTTTATTGTATGTTTCATGCTGATGCACAGCCTTGTATCACTTAAAGCACTGGGGTTGTGAGCACCTTGGGGTTCACTATGGGCTGGAATCATGAATGGTGGCTTGAGGAAATCCCAGATCATTGAATATACAGCTCTTTGTACTTCCAATAAAGCCTCCCTCTGTCGTACACATGTGAATGTCTATTTTTTTTCCCAGCAGTAACTCAATACTGACTTTCTTCCTAAGCAAAATTTTGGCCCTGTTTCACTGTTGTATTTAGAAATGATGATAATGAATATTGTTTCAAACTAAGAATTTGGAGTATTTGGCTTATCAGGATACTTATAACCATGTCCATAAACATGGTGAATACTCATCAGTATCTTATACTATTTCAAAGGTAGCACATGCAGTTTAAGAGCCACTGCCACTGATGTCTTCTTTGATTTCATTTATATTTTCTATTTATGTTGTATGTTCCTTTACTATTTCTCCTGTAAACTCCTCAGACTAGGTGCAATCTCTTAATCCATCTGTACAGTGCCCAGCACGCTGCAGATTAGTGCCTAAAGTAACAGTAAAGATGATTTTCAGTGGTTGCTATCAATCAGAAGCCATTTTAAGGCTTCCAGCAGAGGCCACAATTGCTCAGCAGTTCCCAGGAATGCTTTTCTGTACAGAAAACTCATTTCTGAAATCAAGGCTAGAAGATTTTACTGCATAGCTGAGACTTTGCTGCAACCAAACGTGCATTAGATTATTTATTGGTAAGGAAAAAAAGATGTATCTAATTAATAATTGCCTCATATTTTGGGAAACTAATGAAGTAGCTTTGGTCTCTTAGAAAAATAATTTGCCATAAAATATGAAGTCTCTGAACTAAAGCAAACCATTTAATAGATTAACTGCAAATCAGTACTAATTTGCTTATGAAAAGGACACTTGTATTAAAGAGGATGGCTTTAATTTATAAAAAGTTAAGGGTTTCACTATTGACAATAAAAAACTACTTAGAGTTTAAACTTGGGATTTTCATATTTGCTAAGAGCATTTTCTGTATTTCTCTATTATATCATATGCCTACTTTGACGTATACAAAGTCAAATTATTTTCACTATTACTGGAAGAAAACTAATTATTTCTGCAGTAGAAAGACTGCAGTGAAACAAAGTGAAACAAAGTGAAATCATGAAGAAAATGGCACCAGGCTTTTTTTAGAATTACAAAACCAAACCAAAACAGTACAGACAAGGGGATTCTACCTCAGTCAGTGAGTGCTGGGATAAAGCAAGATCAGAAAGAAAAGCATCTGTTTGAAGAGCAACTGGGAGTAAAATGGGGAATTAAAATGAAGGACAAAGATGAGTAAAGTAACCTGAATTGAACTAATAGTGCAGTAAGTCATACAGATCACAAAATATTTTCCTGAAATTTACACCTGATTCTTAATCCTGGTCAAGGCTGCTGCTCAATGAAGATGTACCCATTCATGCAGCCCTTGTGTCAGTAGAGGCTCTGTTGTGATTTTTTCCCCTCCATTATCTGACCATCTCCCTGACCATCATTTCTCCTTTCTGTCCTCTTGCTTTTCTCTTCTGGATAACTTCCCCTCCCAATAGTTTCCACTCCAATTTACTCAGTGGCTTTGCAATTCCCATCTCACCCTCTCCTGTTTTTAACAATCTGTTAGTCCTTGAAATACATTTTTAAATTTTAGTTATGCATAATTCTAAAGAAAACAGCAATGTGGATATTTCTGTGTGTGACAGTCCCCATTACAGAAGCGGAAGTATGTAAGTATGGATACAGTTCTTGAGCAAAAGGTCACTAGAAAGTAATGAGAGCTATGGAAACTTCAAAAAAATCCTGCCTCCCTGCATTTTATTTTCAAAATGGTAAAGAATTTGAGTGAATGAAATGTGTAGAATAGCTAGGCAATGGAATTCATATCACCGAAGTTAATTCCTTTCTTCCTATCACCACCAAAAGGCAAGCTTCAATTTTAATCTCAACCAGCAACAAAGAGGTTTTGTTTTTGGTTTTGCTTTTCGCTTTTACATTTTCAAGGGTGAGGAATAATTATGTACATACCTGCCACAGCAAAGGTAAAGTATCTGCCAAGCTCTTTTTGATATTACAATACATCGGGGAAAAAGAAAGTCTAGCCACATTTTATTATGCATTTATTTATCAAGAATCTGTCATGCATACCTACCCTACCCAGATTGCAGACTTGAAAAGTAAGAACAAAGCCTGTTTGTTTTGGGTAAAGTAATCTGCAGAATAACTCTATTGCTGTACTTAGCAAATGACTTGCATCCTCTGCAAGGGCAAGAAAGAAAAACAAACCATCAACTCAGAGAGAATGAGATTTATTTCATCATTTAAAAGTTTCTTGAATGTAGTTTACAAAGTGATTCAGTCTACTGTTATTTATTCAGTCCTCTCCCAAGGACTATCAGATATAATAAGCTGCATAAAACTGTTTGAATTTTCCTTCCATTTCCTTTATGAGTTGCAGTTTGAAATGTGCACAGAAACTTCACCTTTTTTAGGTATTAATTCAATGAAAACAGAGGTAAGCCCAAATCAAACTAACTACCAACAGGTATCTGAGTCTATAAAATACTATTGACAATTTGAGGGGAAAATGCTGAAAACTACCCTGGGGTAAACAGCTCATGGACCAGTGTCTAATTGCAATTTTCAGGACAGTTCTTGCAGAGCTGAATACTGAATATAATGGAACTGGTAAAATTCATCAAAGTTTGAACACCTCTATTCATTTGTGCTTACATTTTTTATTTTATAGAGAGCCTTATATCCATCTTGGAAAACTTCTACTATATTAAGCCCCCTACACTGATGACATTAATATTTTCTTGATAAATGAACCAGAAAATCAGCAAAAACTTATTTGGAGCTAATGATAAATGTTATTGTACAGATCATGAATGGCAATCTTCATACCAGCCCTAAAAATAACACAAGACTTGGAAGAAAACATTTCTCCCACAAAATCTCTTTGGCTACTTCAAGAGCAACAGCATATTCAACAAAATCCGAATTATTACTTGCTAGAGTTGTTTTACATAATAATAGAAAAAAAAATTGATTTTCTTTGAAAACTATCCTAACTTCAGGTGTTAATGTCTCACTGCGTTGATACCTGTCACCCACCAGTCTTCACTGGAACACGAGGGTGTGCTCTGATGGTGCAACAATGTTCTGACCAGAGAATGATGTGTAAAAATAGAATTTGGACAAGATCTCACATCTCCCTAGAGTTCTCCCTCTCCTTGTTGCTTCCCCCAGAAGTGCAGCTTAACAGCTCTTCAGGCACTTATGTAGAAGCACAAAGTAGCCTCAGGCATGAAATGCCTCAGGAGGAAGTTCTTAGCCTTCGGTACAAAGCTGGTTCTGTGAGGTGTGGGCCGGTACATCAGTCACTCTAGAAAAAAAGATTAATTCTGCTTTTTCTGCAAGTAGAGGGTTCTATCTGTGATGCAAGACCCAAGGAGATAGGCAATAATAACAAAACCAGACAGGGGAATGGGATTCCTCACCAATTCCTCAGGTGAATTGGGTGAGTGATTCTAGCCCAGCCTCTGTGAAGCTGCATCTGAGGGAATCTAATTCTGGTCATGTTGAAAAGCTGTAATGTGGAGTCTCAAATTCAAGCAAGGAAAGAGTATTTAATAAGAACAGCAGCAGAGTGAGAGGAAACAACTGCACATTCACATATCAAGTAATTCACAGACCTTTAGATGCACAGATTTTGATCTTGAAAAACAAGAAAGTGAATGGATGGAATACAGGTGTTTCTTATTTCTAAAGCTTATAAGGAGAAATCTTGCTCTCAGATAACTCCAGGCATTGCTGGCCCTGCTATTTTGAGCTGCTAAACAAAACCCAGCTGAGAGAATGAGATCTCAGTAGAAGCAAACTCTAAAACAAAAATCAGAGGGAGAAGAAGAAAAAATAAACAAGTGCCTGCAGCACTCTGGGCACAAACTAAAGGAAGTGTTACTAACATGACAGATCATTCTGCAGTGACTGTTCTTAGCAGGGCATACCCCACCAATGTGGTTTTCCCTGGAACAGCAGGGCTGTGAAGGGAAGTGTCCCCCGGGGAGGGGGGCAGCGCCCACAGGAGCGAGGAGTCCTCACCCCTCACTCTCTGGTGAGGGATTGTTTTTCTGATGGATCCCCCTGAGGGATTCTTTGGCCCTTTGACTGGAACAGCCCGATCTGCTGGCTACTCTTGAGTGAGAGGTGTCCATGTCTGTGTGAGACCAGCTTTGGGCCATGGTTCCTGCCCGTGCAGTAACTGTATCCTGGGCAAAGCCAGCCGGGAACCTGGGAGTTCACTGGAACATCACAGTGGATACTTCTTTTTTGTCAGTTTTGGCCACAGAATTGGGTTGTGAATTAAAGTTTGTTCAAGTCTGTTATCTGTGAAGCTGTTTTCCATGACATCCATACATAATTTATGTAGAGGATGACAAAACCCCTGTTTATTTATGTTCTTTTGGCTGAGAAACAATCTTGCCCATGTAGCATTCAGGTGCAGCAAGAAGTACTGATTAGCCTCTCTAGGTAGACAGACTAGATAGCCATGATTAGCCAAATTGACTTCCCAAGCCTGCTGTCTGAAAACATCTATTATTGGAACTCAGATGGAATTGAGGAGTTTATTTCTCATAAGGGATTAGAACTGCAAGTGCATCTACAAATGTATGTTTGTGAGACAGGTTAAAAAAGGGCTTGTTGCTCATTGCAAACAGAGGAACACAACTGAGTGGAGGAAAAAGGATCATTTCATCTCAGTGCTAAATCCCACATTCCTATTGCCTTTTTCAAGTGGTAACACCTAGTTTGATTTTTTTTAATTAAAAAGGAAAAAGTCAATTTAAAATAGGAGATAAATCGTAGTCATTCAAGACCAAATGTTGAACATTTGCTCCTAATTTTCACCTTCAGTTCAACATTCATTATCAATTATGGTGAATATGGTTGAGTGATTATACATTGAAGCCAAATTGCCAAATTCTACCCATTTCTTATGGTCAGAACTGGAGGCATGATGAGGAGCTGAAGCACTTAACCCTGAATGTTTATTATGTTTAAATACATTCTTGTGCAGTGATGTCAATACACATAAAATTTGATAAATTTTGGAAAAGAAATCTGTAAATGCATACATACATTTGCATATGTGTGTCTCTCTGTCCATATATAATGTATTCAAACACACAAAGTCACTCAGAGATGTTGTATGAAACACCAAAGCTCTGTGCTCAGTGGTCAGTCCAATCCCATTGCTGAGCCCTGGGCTGAACATCAGCTGATCTGAGCTGAGCATCAGTGGATGCTGAAGAGATGAGGGCAATTATCTCTGTATGCATGTTCAGCTATGTGTCTGCCAAGGCTTCATTTATTCTATTTAATCTTCCCTATTAAGATTCAAATCAAGATCACCATCCAGATCAAGACAGGTAATGATAAAGGGGTAGCTGTAACCATTACATGTAAGACTAGTTTTTCAGATACATAGACAAGGGTGAAAATGGAACCATAGATTGTCTAGGTAATGGACACTTGTTTTAAGTTCATAGGAGGATCCTGGGACAGCACTTGTTTTAGAAGTGACAGAACTATAGGTAAGCAAATTCTGAAACAAGTGCATTCTTAGTAACAAATCTGCAATGAAGAGATACCTCAGTTTTGCAGAATCCAGTAAAGTGGAATGACCTACTCATAAAATCCCTTTTAAAGCTGACCCTAGAGCAAAAATATTATTTCAGTTTAAATAAAAGAAAAAAAAAAAAAAAAGAAAAAGGCGTAAGATAGACTTAAATGGACAGTTATATATTATTTCTACCTCCAATATTGTGCTACAATTCTCTGTTGAAGAAAATATCTACCTATCTCAGGCTACCTATCCATCAGGCTTGAATAACCCTGATAATCTCTTTATGAGGAAAGCTGAAGACTGTGTATGTAGCAAGGCTTAACAAGGCCATGGGTGTCACAGCAGGGTATAAAGGTAGATTGGTCTTGCTGGAGCAAGACACAAAACTAATGGAAATACTGCTGTGGAAAGAATTAGCTTTATTAGACTGAAGTTTTAACAATATGTAGGCAATAAAAGGATTTGAGTTGTTCTTCTTAAGTGTCCTCTTTATATTGTGGCCGAACAAAAGAAAGCTTTCCATTTGAGAAGCAGCTTTAACAATTATTTTTAGCTGCATTAAAAGATTAAAATACAAGGATAGAAAAA
>VZRH01007527.1:38591-62876 GCA_013397555.1 Urocynchramus pylzowi
TTTTTTTTTTTATTTATTTGACTAAAAGTTGTACTGGTTGGTATTTCACTGGAAAGCTAAAAAGTTGGATACAATGATTAAAAAAGCCAAACCCCAGAACTGTTTAGTGAGCTATGAGAATGTAGAAAAATTTAAAAGGTAGCAGGTCAGGTACCAGTTTGCATTTTGAGCCATGACTCCAGCTTATTTCAGTGTTTCAGGGATATTTTTGGACAATACCTTGTCTCTGTTATTTCAAGTAACCTTGCACTGCTAAAGGAAATAGACTTGACTGATACCTGACTTCAGCATCACCTTTTGAATCCCATAATCTTCTTCAATTACTCCTACTGTGTCAGGTTATAATTGGAGCTTGTCTGGCATTGGTGTTGTGAGAAAAACCAAAACAACAACAAATCCCCTCTCTGCTTTTTTTTTCAGCAGCATTATTGCTTTTTGTTTTCCTCCTCCATAACATGCAGCACGAGGTGGAGCAGAAAATACTCCCTTTCTGATTTGTTTTATGGGGTCTAATGTCTTTTGATGAAATATGCTAATATATATAGGCAGATATTTCAGCAAGTATTTCTGACTCAGTTGATTGGAAGGCAGGGGTTTCATATCTGTCTAGAAAAAGTTTTGTTTCCCGAAGCTTCCCTGTCACCTCCTTGTTGTTCCATCTGCATTTATGAGATGATAAACCAGACTTTTGGGGAATCTTAGTTGTGCTAACTCTTGATTTCTGTTTTTGTCAGGACTATTAAATGTAGTTTTCTACTCACCTTCCCAGGCTACCAGGGGAAACTGCCTCTTTCTACCAGAGCCTGCCTCTTTTCCAAGCTTAGTAATATTTCAAGGGAGCCCTGAAATTTGCTGTTAATGCTGTTAACGAAATTAATATTCATACCAAGATGAACATGGGTTCAGAGTCTAAGAGATTTTGTAGTACCAAACTTTAAATTAAGAAATGACATATATTTAAATTATGTTGAAGAAGGCTCTGATTAACAGCCATTAGCATTAAACTTGGCATTTTATTAAAAACACATGACATGCTCAGGAAGAAGTCTGTATCTTCCTGGAAGTATTTTTCTGTGTACATTTGTCTTCTTCTTTATGCAGTGACATTGCTGAGCACCTTACAGAGGGTTTCATAAGTTCCTGCACAGTTTCCCCAGTGCCAGGATGACAAACCCGCCACTCCCAGCAGCTCTTTTGCCTGATGCAGCTAGAAATGCTTTTAAAATACTTGAATTTTGTGATTCTGTAGTGTATCATTTATTATGCATTCTCTGAATCCTATCCCTGTGCAACTCATCTTGTACTTTTCTTGCTTTCAGGAAATAAATCCTATTAAGTTTAGAGCAACTCATTGCCATGGCATGCCCCTGATTAGTAACTCTGGCCACAGAAATGGTGTGCAGTGCCTCCTAAACCTTGTTGACCTGTACCTAGACCCCAGTGAGGTAAAGTGGACTGTGATCTACCCTTTAACTGTGGCACATTTTTTTTTTTTCAATTTAAGATTTATATTTTATATTTACAAATATGCCTTTTAAGATGATGACCTTTAAAAGTATATGTACCTTTGTGAAGGTACAGACAGGAAAATTAACATTCAAGAAAGAGAAAAATAATCTGCAGTTTTTGTTTCCAGGTTTACCCACATAGTGATTGTAAAATTTTATTTATGTGTTTCTAAGAAGTTGACAAATATACTCCTTGGGTGAACAAAAAGTAATGAAACCTATTCCAGAGATATAAGCTGAAATGTTGCCTGGTTTTGCTAGTGGTAAGATAACTAAGCATTGAAACTAGAGGCAGCAAAGTAAATATTTCATATTCTAAGACATTAGGTGTCAAGGAGATAAGTGAAAGTTCAAATGAAACCTGTTAGCAGTGTGTCAACTTCAGAAAGTCCACAAACAATAGTAAGGTGATGTTATTACTTTGGTTTTCTGCATGTAAAATAACATCCTTTGGAGGGCAACTTGATGTTCACATGGCTGGCTCATAGCTGGGACTATTAAATGGGAATTGGTCTACTAAGTGTTGGTGGATTATGGCTGGTGCACATTACTCTCCAATTACATTTTCTTGTGGAATGAAATAAACAAAGCTCTGTATATGAACTGATCATATTTGTTGAATATTCTTTAAAAGCGGTGCATTTTTAGGAGCCACATCCCCAAACCAAAACACTTTAGGATACAATGTAGGTCTGAAAGCTAGGGTGAATCTTTAGGTTGAAAAGTTGATATTCTCATGAAAACCTTTGTGTGGTGTACAAATAAAGCATACAGTATTTGATTGAACAATAATAATCATATTGGCAAACCAAATAATAGCAGAAATTCCCTCAAAATGAAAGAACCAACAGAAAAGTTATTGCACATGTACTTTATTTAAAGATTACTATCATTATTTGTCTGTTGTTCTACAGACAGAACTTATTACAGTACAGTGTTCTGCACTGCCAAACAAAGAGATGTGAGTTTAATACATTCTTTAGGAACAGCAGTTTCATGCATCTTGATTTAGGAGGAGAAACTCATCTGTTCCCATGAATTGTGGGACTTTAAGTTGCTTCTTTAAAAATTTGGCTGCAAAGAGAACTGGCAGGTTATTGAGGCCAGAGTGAAGTTTCTACTGGCTGGTGATAAGAGGAGCCTGGCAGCACTGGCATCAGATGGAGGGAGGACAGGCTGAATGTCAGCACTGAAATGTGAGCAATGGCAGGAAGTCACTGAAAGCAATGGTTTGCAGAAATTTCACTTGGTTGTTGCCAGTGTGGCTCATTTTCTTCCATCTGCTCCAAGACATCAAAATGATAAGATGAAACATGCAATTATCTGCATATGTCATTTGCATAACGAGGATGTAGATGCAAGTTGTCCTGTCTAACTGTTCAGCCTGGACTAAACCAGGCTGCTCAACTTGTCAGTGACCTTTCTCTCAATGTTAACACATGGCTGAAATACGAATCAAACCTAGATACTCAGAGCTAGGAGTAAAGAGCTGTGCAGAGAATAAAGAGGGACAATTTCAAAAGTGCCATATTTAGTTTTGGGTTGATGGAATAATCCACTGTGTAACAGCTTAATTTCCCATGCTTTAAAGAAGTTGAGAACATCTGAAATGTGCACTGTGAGCCTGTGAGAGTGAGTTAAAACCCTCTACAGGTGTTCCCAGAGAGGCACAGAATTTGCCAGAAATCCCTTGCAGCATCACCAGGAAGCAAAGATCTGGGGGAAGCTAAAACTGGTTCATCAGGGTACCTGGGGCTGGAGTTGCCAGAGGTGAGGCAGCACAGGAGATCAGCCAGTGTCTGCCAGCAAACACCTTCCTTGTGCCTCGGGTAGGCTGCACTCATGGTCACAAGGTATTTTTATTTTGCTTGCTTAAAGAGGAAAAACTCCAAGAGAACTTTATCCTTAGTAGTTGTCAGAAAAAAAACCCAAAACAAAGCAAAAAAAAAGCCCCCCCAAAAAAATAAATATATCAATATCACTGAAAGCCCCACAGCTCCAGCTGTGGATGCAGGGAGTGAGAGAAGTGATGTTTTGAACCCTAACCCTTACCCTGCCTTTTTTCAGGCATCACTGCACTGTCAGTTGTCTCACTGCCCCAGAGTGATGCTGAGTTTGAAATGCCAGCGGTGTAGCTAGTCGATTTGAAAAGAAAACAGTGGTTTTAACATATTTTTGTTCCTTGTCAGTCTGTTCCAAAGTTAAGGGCTGGCAGGGCAGGGCGAGCCGGGGAGCTCCACACGGTGGCACTGATGGCTCGGCAGAGGCTGGGCTGACACTGCCGAGCATCATCCGTGCAGAACTGAGCGGAAAAACTCCCAGTGCCCTCCCTGGGGACACCAGCGCGGTGCCACAGGCAGGCACAGCCGGGGGGGCTGGCACTGAGCAATGCCACGGCCTAAGAGAGACCCCAGCACATCCTCAGCTGGGGGAGGGTGTGTGGGCAGGGTCCTGCAGCATCTGCAGGGGAGCAGCTGGGCTTCAGTGTCTGTATTTGTATTTGCTCTGTAGTAATGCCTTCTCTAGTGAGTTTGAAGATTAGGGAAAAAAACCTTATATTTTACCATTATTATGTTTTCTTTTTATCTCTCTCTCTCTTTTATTTTTTATTTTTTTATGCTGCTTTTCTAAAAATGTGCATCAAAATAAAATGAAAAAAAAGGATATTTTGACTCAGTTTTGATTAAAAAACTGATTGGCAAGGTGTTCAGACCTGTATCCCCTTTGGTCACTTTCTTAAGTGCAGGACTGAATAAGTTACCATCACATTTTTATAGGGCACAATGTGTTTGAATTACTTTTTCTTGTAATTTTGTTTTGTTTTACTGATTGTATTTCTCCCTACAAGTTCATATGGGGAACTAGAAAATAGCATTGTATTCTATAGTAATCTGATCTTATTTTCATCTCCAGTGTGCTTCCTTGTATGAGGATCAGAAAAGAGCTTACAACATAGCCAAGATGATCTCTTACTCTGATTGAATTCTTTGTACTTGGCCTTTAAAAATCTTCCTTTAAATAGCTGCCAGCATCCTGGGACAGCTTGTTCCCAGTTCTCACTTACTGAGAACTGTCTTCCCAAAATGAAAATTGTTTTTATTGCAATATTATTTTTTTTTGTCAGTGTTTTAGTGGTGTTTTATTATTACTTTGTACCTGTCATCCAAGTTACCATCCACTTTGACACCCTTAGCCTTTTCCTTGCACTTTGTGTGACATCCAGAGGACTTCCCTTTTCCCATCTAGACCAAAAAACCCAGGGACCTGTGGGATTCAAAAATCTGCAGATTAGTAGTGCTGAATTGCTTGTCCAAGAGCTACCCCTACAGACCCTGCTAAATCAGGGTTTCTGATTGTAGGATCTGATGTATACCCTCACCACTGATTGTATCTGGGACCTTTTCCTATTTTTTTCCCTACTTGGTCATTTTCAACTGGTACCAGTCATTCTTTATAAACTGGATCTCAGAGTAAACATAATCCCCTTTGCCATGCAGTTTTTTTCTGTTCAGTCTGAAGAAGAGAGGGCTTTGGGGAGACCTTATTGTGGCCTTTTAGAATAGAAAAGGGGCTTATAGCAAAGAAGGGCATTTTGCCAGGGCCTGACAGGAAAATGGGGTGAAAGAGGGTAGATTGACTTGGATATAAGGATGGAATTTTTATATTTGATGAGGGTGGGAAGACATGGGCTCAGAGAAGCTGTGACAGCCCCATCACTGGAAGTGTTCAAGACCAGATTAGAGGGGCTTTGAGCAACCTGGGATGGTGAAAGATGTTCCTGTCTGTGGCAAAGGGGTGGGACTGAAGAGGTTTTGGACTATAGTCTTTAAAAATTCCTTCCAACCCGAACCAGTCTATGATACTGTTAATATATCATCTTAATGTAACAGTTGAGAGAAGCATCCATAAAAAGTTAATCTGTGTTAGATCAGTAAGAGGGTTACCAAAATGTTTATTTCTTTTCAAATATCAAGTCTCATATATTTACTTGCTCTGCAGTAAGTGTAATTCATGTTTTATGGAAAACATGCACACACATTTGGAAGATCTGCGTATGTCACTGAAAAAAACCCTAAAGTAATTGCTGCAGATGAGAGTTAGTGCTATAATGTGTCTTGGGTTGTAAAGTAACACCAGACTGTTTTTCTGAGCTTATGTTTTGGAGTTGGAGAAAGAGTGAGTTCAGTAAAGGGTTCTGATTTATATGGTGATTTTTCCTTCAACCTGCTGTGCAGTCTTTAAACAATGTTAATTATTTTGCTGGCATGAAAGAGAGACAGGAAGTTGTTTCCCATACAGACAGGGAAGAAGTCTGAGGAAGCAGATTTGTATCCTTCTCCATGTTAAGCTCTTACATCTGCCCTTGCCTGGGACTGCTTGGGAAAAATTCTTCCAAGTGATCCTCTGGCTTGGCTACACAGAGGGGAAACGAACAAAATCATGGTGGTGTTCTGAGCTAGATAAGATGCTGCAATGGCCTTTTAGACCTGTGTGAGAAAGGCACAGTCCTTCTTGAATGTGGCAGCCTCAAAGGGGTCTTGCTGGCATTTTGCCTCTGTATTTTCTTTTCTGAGGCATTCCTCAGATGCTTGTAGGTCTATACAGCTCTTGAGTTTGGATTGTGTTTGCTGTGAACTTGCAAACATTTAGAAAATACTTTTTTATAAAACACAGAGGATTTTTCTAAACTGAACTGACACATCCCAAGTTCTTACAGCTTTTACTTACCACACTTATATTGTTTTCACACATCAGAGGAGGGAAATGTTCCTTCAGAAAAACATTAATATTCTGACAGGGCTTTTAAACCTTATAATTAATGAGGAAATTACTAGATATTCATGTCCTAGATAGATTGTACCTGGGCATCTTACAGACAACAACGTCTCAAAGCTGGTTAACTATTATATGTTGTTTTCTTTAGTGACAAACATATTTTCAGTCTTTCACAGGAAAATGTATAAGACATGTGTGATAAGAATTAATCAGAAAGCTGAAGATTTAAGGCTTAATTATAATTCTGTTCCAAAGCAATGGACTGTGTGAACTGCTGGTACTAAACTGTACTGTGCAAACACTGCATACTGATGGAATTTGCTTGTCAACCCCAGTGGCATTTCTTTGCACTGAGCTTGTTGTTCTGTCACTCAACTGCATCACGGGAAAAGATGAGTATCTCAGGGGAATGTGATCTGCATTTTTAAGAAGAAAGTCAACCTCAAAGATGCCACAGAAGGACTAACACAGATTAGAGATAGCTGGTTTATTGACTGTGGATTCTGCATTCTTCTTGGGTGATGACACACATTTAGTCGCTAAAACTTCAGCTGAATGTATCAGTTTTTCTGTTTCATTGCTGATGAAATGATTGGTTTAAGAGTGCTGTGAATAGCATAGGAAACAGTTGCTAAATCCAAATGATTCTCAAAACTTTCATAGCTATTCCAAGACTTGTTTTCTTTTTTTTTACTGCTCAAACCTTAAATTTGTGTATAATATTATCCTCCCACAGAAAGAGAAAAACAAGACTCATGACAGATATTTTAGCCTAGTGTGTACAACAGCAAACTAGATTAAAACAGTCAAAGTAAAGGAAGTAAGACTTGAGCAAACTTCTGCTTACAAGTTAGAGCACTAGCTTATCCTCAGAATAAAGAAGAAAGGGAAGTTGAGGTCGGGTTGTGACCAAAAACATTAGTTCAGAGCTAAAAGTCGATGAGGTAAAATGATACAGCAGCATCTCAAATTGGTGAGATAAATTCTTTTAAACTCCATTGGCATTAGAAGGACAAATGTATGTCCTCGGGTGTGGGCTGCAGGGATGTAATCTATCTTTTCAATGAGCACTTGATGATGAATACAAGCTTTTTTTCTGGTTTTCTGCTAACAACTATTACTTGACTTTTCAAATTTACCTCAAGACTTTCTTCAGTTATGGGTTTTCATGCTGCACAGTAGAGTTTCTAAAGAAGCAGCAGAGATGTTTTGAGAGATGTTTTGCCTCTCAGCTATTTATGCTGCAGAAGGGCAATTAAACTGGGAATATTTATGGTGAAGTTTTGTACCTTTGCTTTAATAGATACAACAGTGCCTGATTTTGCTTCTCTCCAATTTTATGGGAGATTGTAATTGATTTTGCTATTGGGAACAAACTGGGCCAGGCATTTTGAGCTGTAAATATCATTGGCATTTAGAAAATGGAAGTACTGTTAAATTGCAGTGCTGACAATGGATTATCCCACATTAAGCAGGTTTCAATAAGTTTTATGTGTAGCCTAGTCATTATAATTCAAGATTTCTATGTGTGTGGGAAGCCTAATATACTATGTTTTTTACATAGTCCTGTATATATGTAAATGGAATTGTGGAACTCCCTTAATGCTTCAATAAATATGCCAAATGTCTGTAGCAACCTGCTGTTCGCTGTGCCCAGATTGCTTCTTTGTAAGTAGGAATCAATCTTTAGCACTTGCTGCATTCAGCCTCTCCTGGTCCCTGATCAGGATCCATCTGTTCCACTGTATATGGTAGTGTGGATTTTTTTTGATAGATATAGATTTCAAAAATGTTAATCTCCAAGTGGTGCCTGATCTCTACTGGGTTGTATTTGTCAGCATAATAGTTTCAAATTACAAAGAGATAAAGTCAGGCACTTCCAGGTAAGAATGTGGTTTGTTGCTTGGTACATTCACATAGGCAGGGTGGATTTTTTTTTTTCTCAGTTATAGCTTTATGAAGCTTAAAAAATACCCCTTATTTTTATTCTGATTTACTGAAATAAAGCTGAAATGTTTTTTCTATATGGATATTGAATATTGGAAGACAAGACTGGATGCTTCCTGGGAAAACAATTTATTTGATGTTTAGACATTGTATCTTTTTCTTTGGTCTCTACTTTCTCCCAGAAGTGCTGCACCATGTCTGTTAACATGTGAAAAGTGTGGGAAATCTAAAGTGAGCACATGTATACATAACCTTTGAGGATTTATTTGCAAATAGGATTTTGTACACATTAATTGTTGAAGCATGGGCTCAAATTTAGAAAACATATTATAGGTATGCAAGTGGGTAAACATAAGGTTCTGCTGGGAAGTCTTACAAATGTAATTGTGATGTACTGCCTGCACAAAAATTCAGTTTTGTTCCTGATCTGATATGCTTGTAGCAACAGAAGGCATTATCATCTGCAAACAGGCAAATGTTATGTGTGATTGTGAGTTTGACACTGTCAGCATCTGTGCCTTGAATAGTGGTTCACAGACATTAAAGGCCATTAATGTTCTGATGACACTGGGATGGGAGGGCTGCAGCTGCCTGGCAGCGTGTGGCTGTGTGGAGCTCTCCATAACCGTGAGCACGCTGCAAGGAAGAGCCCAGAAACAGCCATGGGGAACAGTGCCTGACGTCTGGCCTGGTGTGAGAATGGTTTGCAGGTAGAGGTTTCGTTGGGAAAAATGGTATTAAGGATTACTGTGATTTAAAATTTAACTGATCAGTTTTTAAAAATGAAAAAAAGATAAAGACATTTACATGGGTGTATTGCAATGCAGATGTAGGAGTGTGTCCCCTGCTGACGGAGAACCAAACTCTTCCTTGTCTACCTTAAAAGGAAAGAAGCCAGAAGTTTCTCTCCTCAATTAGATAAAAAGACACCTCAGAGGACCTTGGGGACTTCACCTCAGACTTAAGGATAGCCAATTGGACAGATGACAAAAAGTCCTGCCTAAGCAGTTAGCTAGAAAAAGAAGAGAACAAAAGAAACCATTGACTTTTGGGGGGTGTTTTACCAGGAGCAGAAGCCTCCTGCCCTGGGCTCGGTTTTTCCCTGTAAGGGGTTTTGTTGTTTTGTCTTCATTAAAACTTTTCTGTTTCCAACACCACCACAGAAGCTATCCTGCTTTTTTTAAGCCATCAGAGGTAGCTGAGCTATCTTGGGTGTGCTATGTCTCTCTGAGAGCACATGGGAACTGGCTCGAGGAGAAAACGCAGCCTGCCAGGTAAGGCACATGTCTAAATGTTTAAGGATGCCAGAAGATAGCATTTAGTTAAAATTAAATAACCTCAGGCATTCATTTCATGCTCTGAATGGTCATATACCTGGTCTGGAGATACTTAGCAACCACAAGGCAAGAAATTTATCCTGAAGCTTTGTAATAAACTAAGCTTTCCCTTTCAATGAATTATGCAAATAAGCATAAAATTGAAATTCTAAATTGAATATATGCTTGCATATTTTAAATGTTTTCAGGTTAAAAATGAATATTTCATACTCACATATCCCTTATAAATAACATCTAAGACTTGTTTAATAGGATACATAAAACTTCTGAAAGGCACAGCAGGACTGGCATATCAATGGGAGGGACTAGCCATGAGTTCTTCTGCAATTTTACAGTGCTGCACAGCTTCAGAGAGGTGGAGTTATTCCTTCCCTAGCAAACAGCAAGGACAGGGTCACTACAGACACACTGTACAGAGCTGGGCTTTTTGTCTGTTTGGATGGGAGCTGATTGCATCATTAATTAACTAATTTACTCACATGTTCAGCATGGTGGGGCCAAGGAGAAGGAATCTCTCTGCTGGGTCTTTTTGCTGCCTTTGCTGGTGGGGCTGTGTGGGTGACATGTCCTGGGCTGGTTGTGCTGTTTACATTGAGGTTCTTGGCTCACACAAGGCACTGCAATTGCTTTAAGGCTTCTGAACATTTATTCTTACTCTTAGTTTTCTTACCAGTCACAAAATAATCTGAGTTTCTTCATCTTCTCCATCATAAACTTTTGTTTCAGGGACTTAATATTTATTATAAATCTTTGTACAACACTGGCACTTGAAATAGCTGCTTCAGCTGATAGATTCTGCTCTTGGGAAAATATTTTCATTTTTTAAAGTTTAGTCATAAACTTGGCATCTTCGTGGCTTTTTTGAATTGGCCAGAGCGGTAGCCTTATTTTTAAAAATGTTAGGACTCTTTCAATATCAAAATAGTAGTTTTATTTAGCTTTTATTAGCTTTTATTTCTAGGAAAATACTAAATTCAAGAATAAGATATTTTGATGTAAGTTTTTTAGGCTTCTACAAATAGTTAAATTATCAAAAAAACCCCAGTAGAGCTAACCGATATTAAAAGCAGAGAAGGATGTAATTAGAGCACAAAGAAAAGGAAAGCAAATCATCAACCCTCCTTCAAACTACAGGAGTGTTCTTTTCATACTTTCATTTTATTATCACCTTCTACTTCATCTGACACTGAAAAAAGGTTTTTAATGTAAATTTTCAACCCCCCCATCACAACTACACACTCAGATGTAATAAATACATGTAACACACATAAAGAACACAGGGAAATGATTTCTTTAGTGCTTTTGCTGTGATTCAGGTCAACATCTACAATCCCAGTGTATACACAGTATAGGCAAGCTGGATGAATGCTCACTGATACAGAAGCTGCTTGACTTTTACACCCCAGCACTGCTCACATTCATGTCAGCCCTGACTTGCAGCTTTGACCTCTGTCTGCCACAGCAGCAGTTCTTGCACTTTGCTTTGAAGCATCTGGCTCACAGGAGGAATAGGGTCCTGCCAAATGTGCCAATCTAATACTGCAATTCTCGCATCCCCTTTTTTACTGGGAGTAGAGTCAATCTATAAATAACTTGGAAATTTTGTGTTGGTCTTAATAAATGGTTAATCATATTACAAAAAAAAAAAAAAGTCCAGGTAGTATGTGGAAATTAATTTTATTTACTAGATTTCCTTTTAAAATAGAATAGGAAACACAACTGTTTTTCTTTTCCCTACCTAAGAGCGAGCACTGATGGCAACTGAATAGCTCTGTATCACAAACTACTAAAATATGATATTGATAAAGAAAATCAAGTATTTATTTCTGTGTGGCTGTTTTTAAGAATGATTTTCCCCAAGTTCAAAATTGCAGATGTCTGGTATAGTGGCATATAAAACCCAACTTTGAACGTGTTTCAATCCTGATATATCTCTAGAGGGAAAATGATAAAGAACCCACTAAAGATTATTCTGGAAATTCCCAGGAGCTTTTATAAAAATCTGTAATAAGGTGAGCTTGTGTGGGCTGAGTGGTAAGGTAAAGCATGCCTTGAAACTTAGCATGGAATTCTCTTTTGATATGGGGAATTTTCACTAATAGCACCTGATAAAGTCACTGCACTTTGTGATGCTGGCCTTAATTTTCCCTAGCATAAAAATAGAGAGAGTCTTTCATTTCCCTAAATACTTTGTGGGATTACAATTTTCCAAAGCAACAAACCTACTTTGTACTGCATCCACTGCTCAGACAGACCATCTATAATGTATTAAATGATTGGTTTTTCCTCTGTCATTTTATAGAAGCAGCTTTCTAAGCAGAAAATTTTAAGCCAAACCATTTTTTATAGTTAAAACCAATGAGTCTACCACGATTTGACCCTTCAAAAGTTCAGTTTTGCTTTACTTAAAATATGTTTATTTATGAAATGTTGTGGATGTTCAGCTCTTAGCTACCCAGTATCACTTTTTAGAGCCCTTTAAATTTATAAATGTCCAGGTCTGGGGCACCCAATACAGGAAATTGCTGGAATCATAACCTGCTGGAATGAGTCCAGAGGAGCCACTTGGATGCTCGGTGGGCTGAGGCACCTCTGTGGTGAAGACAGGCTGAGAGTCAGTGTGGAGAAGAGAAGGCTCTGGGGAGACCTTAGAGCACCTTCCAGTACCTAAAGGGGCTACAACAGAGCTGGAGAGGGACTTTTGACAAGGACAAGGGGGTCTGGCCTTAAGCTGAAGGAGAGAGGACTTAGATTAGATATTAGGACAAAATTTTTTCCTCTCAGGGTGGTGAGGCACTGGAAGATGTTGCCCAGAAGGGTTGTGGCCTCCCCATTCCTGGCAGTGTTCAAGACCAGGCTGAATGGGGCTTTGGACAGCCTGGTCTAGAGGAAGGTGTTCTTGCCCATAGTGGGGGGTTAAACCACATGTGGAGGCTGGTTCCTTCCAACCCCAAACCTCTGTGATTTTGCATAACTGCTCAACAGCTGTTTGCCCCCCAGCCTGTACTGATGGATTTTTCCATCCTCAGCAGAGGACACTGCATTTGTCTTAGTTTCAGCATGAGATTCCTGTCAGCCTGTAGCTGCAGTTTCTCAAGGTCACCAGCTGATCAAGCACTCCTCTCAGTTTGTTCCTGTAAGCCACATCTCAGGGTCTGACAGACTTCAACCCACAGGGAAATACTGGTCCAGTGTATTGATATAGATCCTGGCTGCTGTGGGCTTGCTCTTTTTCTCAGTTGCAATGAATGCTTATAGTTCAAATCTTTTTGAGTTGCTGTTTCTCTGCAGAAACTCAGAAAATCCTCAGTTGCTTTGTTCAATTTCTTCTTGATTCTGCTGATGCCAGGAGCTATAGGTTGCCTCTCTTTCCTCTGACAATCTGATTCAAAGATGCAGGGATGATTATGAGGTTTTATGCTACTTAGGGTGAGTCAGTTCATACCTCCTGAAAACTCTCTAAGCTGCTTCCTTGCCTCTGCTCTTTTTCCTTGGGACTCATAAACTGGGAGCAGCTGCTTTGCATGCCCAGTGCTCAGCAGATATCACCCACATTCCTGTGTGTGAGTACACATCATTAGCAGCTGTGTGCCAGGCAATGTACATCAAAGGGAGGGACAAACTATTCTGGAGTTTCTGGTATCAGTGCTTTCCCCAGTTTATCCACTCTTAATATTTTCTCTTCAAAAAGAGGTGATAAAGAAAATCAGAACTTCTGTGTGATTGAAAAGTCATCATGCACTATTCAGATGAGCAGTATGGTTACTGGATATTATGTCCTGGTCTTGCTGACTGAAACCACACAGCTGCCCTCACTGGGATAGTTTGTTACACTTTGGCTCCTTTAATAACAGCTTTTTTATCTCTTGCATTCAGTGGTTAATGGTATTTGTGCAAGAAAACCTGCTCCTTGGTCTTCAAAACAATTTTACAGTACTGTGCTCATCAGCACTGAAAACTAAATGTGAGTCACTGTACTTAAAAGATACTGAGAGGTAAAACAGTAACAAACGGAAATTAAAAGTGGTAGAATGTCTTTTTTAATAGCTCTGAGGGATGATGTGCTTATATAGTAATGAAAAGTTACAGCTTCTCATTCTTTTTTATTTGAGACAGTGAAATTGCATCTGGAATTTCAGAGCAAAGAGTGGAGAACCTCCACAATTCAGAGACACCATATTAAACCTTCCATCTCAGTAGCCACTTTTTCTGTTATTTGTTAGTCTATACAACATATTATTAGATTCCTTTGGGAGTTCAGGTGTGACTTCCAGAGGAATTTAAGAGTTTAGGTACTGGTGCTCTGGTGCTTTGGAAAGCTTAGGTAACTCAGAGTTTAACATTAAGAACTGAGCCATATGTTTTCCAAAATCTATCCCAGTGCTCCAACATACCTGATGCTAGAACTTTGTAACCATGTCACAGTGGTTCAAATTCAAAACTTGAATTCCTTCCAGAACCACATTTTTACCTTTTAAGAATGTTTAAGAAGATCTTGTTTTCTATCTGATAGAAAACAGGAACAAAGAAGGAACTCAAGGGAATATAGGAAATTTTCTTATGTTTCTACAACTTAGAGTGCTACAAAACAGTAAGCAGGATTTCAGAGTTACAGAGTAATAAGAATTAACCTGCCTCTGACTGACCAGGAACTCATCTGGAAGGCTGCACTTTATCTCCCAGGTTTAGTTCTGGGCCCCTCACTTCAGGAAAAACCTTAAGGGGCTGAAGCCTGTGGGAAGGGAACAGAGCTGGGGAAGCATCTGGAGCACCAGGAGCAGCTGAGGGAAGCTGGGGTGATTGAAAAGGAGTTTTGGGGGGACCTTCTTACTTGTACAAATCCCCAAAGGAGGTTGTAGACAGGTTGGAGTATGAGCTCCTCTCTCATACTCCAAGGTGTAAGTGCCAAGACCAGGGGGTGCTGGCTCAGTGTGCACCAGGTGCTGAGGGATGCACTCAGTGCAGGTGAGCTCTGGGTGGGAACCCCGGAGGAGAGGCTGGGAATTGCCTCCCTTTGGCTAACAAAGGGCATCTGTGGCTCACAGGACTGTGAGGCTCCTGTGCTGGGACTGGGAGGAGATAAAAGCCCAGGGGTTGCTTTAATCAGGCTCTCTCCTTAGAAGCAGCAGCTTGAGCTGTTATTTTATTATTTAGTTATTGCACCAAGAGTAAATAACTTTAAGGCTCTGGATGGCTGAGACTCTGCTGTGGGAACCCAGAACTTGAGTTGGTAAGGAAACCTGGGGTGGCTGTGAGTGTGAGGGGGCTTGGTCATGGCTCAGCAAGTGCTGGTTTTGCTCCTGGAAACTTGGATAGGGGAGGTTTAGATTGGAAGTTAAGACAAATTTCTTCTCTGAAAAGATAGTCAGTCATGGGAACGAGCTGCCCAGGGCAGTGGTGGAATCACTGTGGCTGGAAGTGGTCAAAAGCTGTATGGATGTGGCATTGTGGGGTATGGTTTAATGGTGAACACAGTGCTGCTGGGCTAATGGCTGGACTGGATGAGCATAGAAGTCTTTTCCAATCCCAAGAATTTTATGGCTCTGTACCAGCTTTCCTTTCAGATTGTGAGTAGTGCTAGCCCCACAATAAAACTGGTTTTAAATTGAGGAATTTAAGAGGCAATATAGTGCTCCATAGAAAATAATTTAGAGAGTCATCAAGCAAATAAGAGAAGGGTTTCTAGGGGTTTAAATTTTCATTGTTCTTTAGTGCTT
The DNA here is from genome assembly GCA_013397555.1 of Urocynchramus pylzowi. Classification (NCBI taxonomy): domain Eukaryota; kingdom Metazoa; phylum Chordata; class Aves; order Passeriformes; family Fringillidae; genus Urocynchramus; species Urocynchramus pylzowi. Next base: position 53,877 of record VZRH01007527.1, read on the forward strand.
TCCATTGGGCCATTTTTCACATCTGGTGTGAAATCCAGCTGAAGGCAATTTGAATTATTACATTTGCCACTGTCTGTTACCTCAAAGGTCTCCCCTGCATCAGTCTGTTGTCAGCTTCAGCTGAGGAGCTGGTGGGTTAATGAGGGAGACTGAAATATCTTCTGATCCAGACAGGTAGTATTCCCAAACCAGACAGAGCTGCCAGGACAGTGCAGTGAAGCTCTAGCTGTCACTGCCTGCAGCTGGAATCCTTTGGTACCCAGAGCTGTCAGTACAGAACTGCTCATGGACTCTGAGATCAGGATATAGAAAGGGAAGCAAGGACTTCAAAGACTTGTGCTCTGAGTTTTTACATGCAGCTTGAAGGATCCCAGTATTCCTGAATATGTATGTCTTTAATCTAAACACCATATAGTTTTGCTGACCTATACAGTGTTGATATTTCTATCCTAATTTGTATGTGTTTCTCTGTGCACTGCCTGGTTTAGTTCTAGGAAAATGGTTAGAGTGCTGCTGAGTCAGTGCAGCTGGGATAATGAGTCGACCTACTTTTCCTGTCTCATTGGGACATCCATGCATTATTGGAAGAAAAAATTAATTGCTACAGATAATCCTTTCCACGGTAAAGTCAATGTGGAAAATCACTTCACCTATCACTATATTTGTCCCCAACCCCATCCATAAAAGCAGCCTACAGCAATAATACAAGGAACAGCACTAGCTGAGAAAAATATTGAAGTAGTATTCATGTATAACAACTGTGCAGCCCAAGGTCATAAAGCAAGTACACAAAGCACTAAAGGGTGGGCTGCAGCAAACTACTTTTTGTAAACTTTGCAAAGGAATGGTGAAGAAGTGGAAAGTCTTAATTCATGCTGTATCTTTTGATACAAGCTATTCACTTTTAAAATGATCAAGGATCTATGCAAAAAAAAAAATCTTGATTTTTATCTGCAAGTCTTTTATGTGCTGGCTTTAAGGAAAAACACTGCGTTCTGTTATTCTGTGTGTAGAACTGTTGCAAAAACTAGAATTCATTTCAGTAAAATAGGTCTGAAATCAGGTTGACTTCCAGCTTCATGAAGTTTTATACATTTAGTTATACATTGTACTGACCATACCTGAATGGCCACAATTTACCACTTTATCTGAGAGTTTACCTGACTTTGTGGAGTCTTTTCAGCCACAGAACTCACCTATGGTAATGCTGATAGGAGAGAGCACCAAGATTTAGCATAGCTTTTTGATGGTGATAGACACACCATCAGTTTGGGGATTTCTGTGCTGTGTGCCTGCACAGATTCATCCCTAAAATAACCCTGGGATATTTGCCAGGTCCAGGGAGCCATGTCCATTTTCATGCAGAGGTACTGACTCGGGTCCTGGCAGCAGTGCAGTGTATCCAGCACACCCAGTGTGCTGCCCCAGGGTAGTTATCCCTCCAGTTCTGGAATGAGGTTTATGGTGGAATTACCTGAGGTGTCCTAGTGTGGTGCATCCTCACACAGTCATGAAATATCCATAACATGATCTGTGCAGAGATCCCTGCATCTTGACTACCCTGATCAGGCAAGGGAACAAAGCTGAGGTGGTGTGGAACATAGTGCTCTAGAAGAGATGACATCAAAATGATTAAAAAAAAGGTGGCCAAAGCACAAGAGTTTGTATGGAAATGTGGGCATGAAAATTACCTGGGTGGCAGCCATTTCACTGCTGAATTCATTCTGGTACCCTGTTTTTCTACTGCTCATAAAAGGGTATAAATTAACAATGCCAGCTGTCTGCATGGAGCACATTTCGGTATTTGCTATGTAACAATGTCTTTCCTACAAAGCTACTCAATTTTCTGTGCTATGGGCAGAGCTCTATGTTCCTGCCATGCTACCAGAATATCTGCTTCTGTCCTGCCAGCAGAGTCTGGCAGTAAACCCAGTGTGCCTGGCACAGGGACATCAGTGCAGATTTTCTTCCCTGTGTGGGACAGGTTTGCCTGCTGCTCTGAACACACCTGTGCCATGTACCCTTGTTATAAATAAAACTTTTGTAAGCCAATTAAAAAGTGAAAAAAATAGAATTTATTATCAATCGTTTACAAATCGTTTACAGCCAACCGACCGAGAGACAGCGCCGAGCCCGGGCTCGATGCTGGGTGAACCAAGAAGCCTGGCCTCTCTCGCACCAAGCCTCCCCTGTTCACGATTGTGGCATGTTGGAGCTGAGTTTTATACCCTTTTCCCACCCTCAGGCCCAGTTCTTTGTCTTCTCTTAGTGTCTCTCCATATTCATGTTAGTTTCTTTCAGTTTCTTCCTATATTCATGTTGGTTTCTTTCAGTGTTCCTCGTCTCAAAAAGTCCTTCCGAGAAGCGATGGATGAAATCTTCTTGGTTACTGGAACCTGGGCATTCAGCTGGGATTATCTGCAGGATATTCCTTGATCTCCCATCATCACCAGGTGCTCCCTGGGCATATAGGTGGTGATGGGCGTTCTCCTGTGTCGGGCTAGATTCTTGTTAAAATGTTAATGTGTTTCCCTCCACCCATTTCACCGGTTTCTGTTACACTACATCCTAGTCTGGCCCCGGGTGTTCAAATGTCAATAACACCTCCTCCACCCATGGCTGCTCCTTCATTGTATGAGCTGCAGCAGCCTGATAACATGTTAACTTGTCCTCCCAGCTGCAAGCTTCTGGCAGGGACTGCCGGGGCCCACAGTCTGTTCGAATGGAAATGAAAGGAATTTGGCTTGCTGCATTTGTTTCTGTGGTTTGTCTCCCCCAGTGTAGTTACTTACTATTTCTAATATTAAAACATCTATTTCAGCATGAATTATCAATTACCTATAACACCCTCATTGTGGGATCTGCAAGGAAGAAGGAGGTTGCTGCTCATCTGTTCTTTTAACAGATGTAATTTCATGTGTTTTAACAATTTAAAGCATATCTTGGACACTTTATGCCCATGTGCAGTGGTTCCAGGGCTACTGGTGTACAGAGTTTTGAGATACTGGTCCTTCCTGACTCACCCCATGATCTCTGTGAGGTTGTGTCTTTCTCCTGAAAGCCTTTACCTGGGTGGGGAGTCACAGCCTTCTCTGTTCCTATCAGTTACTCAATTTATCTGTGTGTTCTGCCCTCTCTGTGGTGGGAAAGGGGCAGATATACGTTTCTTTGTCTCCAGGGTCAACTTAACTGATGCTGCATTTCAGCATTGAATATTAAAGTTGCAGAGATGATTTATGTAGCAAAACAATATAGTGCTCATAATTCTGCCTCACATGAAAAATAAGACAGCCACACAATTTAAAATAAATCTTCAGCTAACTCTAGACATATGTAAAGTTGCTCAATGTTATTAGTTTTGCTCTTCCACAGCCCAGTCATTTTCTTCATTCTCCTCTGAGATTTCTGCCTGCATTTTCTGTCTAAACTCAGCATTAGATATTCTGTTTCAATGCAATGAAATTTGTGCATTTCTTTATTCTAACCCGTGTTTCAGACATGCTGAAACACACTCTTGGACACTACTTCATTTGGAAGATTTAAGGATCTTACAAGTGAACCCTCTTCCTGTGCTAGGATTGGAGAAAATATAATGGAGAAGAAAACCACTGGTTATTCATGAAAGAAGCATATTTCCAATTAAAATATGTGTGTATAGTGAATAATTTTAGATTTCAGTATTTATTTTCTGTTGATTTCTACCCCCCTAAAACAGGCATACTCTTGCAGTCCTGGAGCTGCGAAACTGTATTATTCAGTATTATTTGGGAAATAATGCTAATATTTTTGTTTGAATTCTGTTCAAGATTTCACTTGGGCTGTATGCTGGTGGATTAACATCATAATAGGAATGAATGCACACATCAAGTGCATAAAAGAAATGGCAGATAGATACACAGAAAATACATTGAGTTTTTTGAATGTGAATGATTCACACTGTCTGAAAGTGTTAATGAACCCCCACAGACCTCTCTGAGAAAAAGGTGGCACTTCAGAAACACAGCCAGAATTCTGTGTAAGGAGAAGATTCTGAAACTGACCCACATTAGGGAAATTACTTGAAGTGATATTTTATTCTTTAGGCCTGAGGGATATTTTAATCCTATGTGGATTTAATCTATATTATGGATGCATATGAGGAAATAAAAGATAATGTTGAATAAAAAATGCTCATGGTGTGCTCTCCATGACTTTGGCTAAATTCAGTCACCCTTCATGAAGGCTGAAGCTAATTAAGGTATGTTTTACCCCTTATACTTTCACTGGTCTGCTTTCATCTTTTAAGGTCAGTACAAGGTAAAGTTATCCTGCTTGTATGTAGAAATACTTGTACTTCCTCTCATGTATTTGCAAGAGAAATTCTTGTTTTCTTTGTTAAGTTTTGGACCTTGTCTTTATTTCTACAATATTTTTTCTTATTTTCAGTGATAGTTTGTATTTGGAAGCATTTGTATTTTCAAGAGCAACTGCAATGCAGTCTGTTTAAATGCATTGCAAAGCATGTTTGGCGTGATTGCAAAGAAAACATAGTCTAATTGTAAGATATTCCACTTATTTTTAATTGGAGTACTGGCTCTACAGCTATGGTGAAGTGTAGCTGTGAGGAGCTCTGATGGGTAATGTGTCATTATATATGCAATGAGTTTTCCTCAGTAAAGCCAGATAGAACAGTTACCAAATAGCTAGAGAGAAATCACACCACTTGTAGTTTCTGGGCACTAGAAGAGAGTGTTTCCTTCTAAATTTTGTTACTTATGATACTGAAAATAGGAACATCAGGCTTAGGTCTGATATATGCTTACCAAACATTATTGAAAATAACAGGAAATTATTGAAATGGAAAGTTTTTCTTTGCTTGTCTTGATTGTTAAGAAGTGCTTTTTATTTTGGTTCTTTTACTTTTCCATGTGCATCCAATTTTCAGTTTGCCTTTTTTTTCTCTCAATTACATAAAGTGTTCCTTTAGGCCTTTCAATGGCAGATCTGCTAGGGGATAAAATAATGTTTAAAATCTCTCTAACCATGAAATTGTCCATTTGTCCAAACAAAAGGCCAGTGTGTTACATTTGTTGGTGGTGCAGCATTTTTTTTTTAATGTTTTCATGAAAAGACCTGCTTAGCTAATGAAATTTAAAATGAAGACTATTTAAATCACCTGATCTTGAACTTTCCTACTCTAGATACATCTTATGCCCACTTCACTAGAATTCCAGTCTCATTAAAAGATTAATTTATAATGAAGCTGAAGCAAGCCTGCTATGTTTGCATGACAGATCTGTTTGCAAAGTTATCAGGATTTTGATGGATTTATCACAGTAGTTCTTGCAACTCATACTGCCACATTTTTGCTGTGGTTAGCTCTGCGAGGTGGGGCGGTCCCCAGGTGCCACAACGGGTGCACGGCTAGCCCAAGGCTCAAAAGCACTGTCTGTCTGAGACCCAAAAGCAGCTCCCAGTGCAGGCAAGCCTTAGCAAGAAATAGAGATTTCAGCTCTAAAAGTGCTTATTAAGTGATTAATCAGCTCATCAGCGATTTCAGGTCTGAATCTTGCTCGGCCTCGCAGTGCAGATCCAAAGAGAGAGGAGAGGAGCCGTATGGGGTTCCACAGGTGCAGCTTTACTCGGATCTTCGGTGGCAGCTATCTCCAAAGGGTTCCAGGGACGTCTCTTCTGACTAACTGGGCAAAAGTAGGGGTTTTTATAGGGATTGGAAACTGTCCAATGGTAAGGGTCAAAGGGAAGTAGCCTACAGCTTTACAGATAGATAAGCAAGGGTCTGAAGATGGAAGAGGGACTTCTCTTTGTCCTGGTCAGCGTGACTTGGCACTTTAGGCTGCTGACCACCAAGGCCTTGCAGGCCCTATGCCTGCTACACTTCATGTATAAACCATAGTTCCAGCTATTAGATCTATTCTTAGAGTAAAACATCTTTGTCTTTCCCCTAGTTCTATTTTTATCTTACGAAGGAAGAAGTTGTGGCATCCTGTTTTCCTTCTGTCAGACACCCACTCTGTGTGATCTCCTTCCTGTGCCACTTTGGTCCTGCCTTGGAGAAAGACTTTTCTCCAGAGCTTTAGACATTTTTTTGCTTACAGAAGAATTTATAAGGGAGTACTTCAGAAAAAGCTTCTGGACTCGTGAATCTCTTCCTGGATGCAAACTTAAGTTCCTGATTGTTGTGATATTCAGAATAGTATTACTCAAAATCAGCTTCATCTATTATTTAGGTATTGATGAGACCCAAATTCCTCCCCTGTATTTTAGTGGGCTGAGTGAAGAGTTAGTTATGGAGACTGAGAGGCAGAAAAAAATGTGGTGCTTTTATAGTGCATTGTCAGGAATACAGAAATGATTTCCTGGGGAAGGAGAATCAATTGCATTGTCTGAAGCCCCACACTGAATGACAGTGATTCTTCTGGAGCACACAGAACTGTGCAATTAACATTAATAATGTAGGGGATTAAACATTTTGAAATTGATTATACAGTACCAGATCTCAAGGCTTTTATTTTATTACTTCAACAAGTTCCTAGTTTAAATTTGTCTTTAAAAAGACTGATATTCAATTGTATGCACAGCTGGTCTGTGTAACAACCTGCTCCTTTAACGTGCTTTGCCTCTCATTCCCTTGTTCATCACTCTACCCCTTGCATATTTCACTTTAAATTAACTTCCAAACTCCTGAGGGCTAGTAGTGAAACAGAACTTGTATTTGGATTTTTCAGCATCATCCAGTAAATGTAAAACATGTAAGGGCTGTGTGTGCCCACTGTGAAATGATGAGGGAGAAATGACCAGGAAATACTTGATTTAAATAAGAAGGAATGACCTGTGAGTGAATCCAAAGAAATGTTATGCTGTTTAACAAAGTGTTACCCTCTGATGTGACTGAAGATATAACTTGTGCAAGTTTTCCTGTTCAGCAAAGCAACAGGGCAGTTGGTATGTTAGCTGCTGCAAGAGCTGGGATAATTTGCTGCCTGGAAGGAGAATTTTGAAGCACTCATTAAAGCTCCCTATTTTACAATCTTTTCTATGGTTTTATTTTTAATTTCTGTGAATGTACTAAAAACCAAAAACGCTTATCTTGACATTGTAGCTCATATCTTGTAGAAGATTTGAGAGTGCGTCTGATACTATCCAACAGCTCTGCCAGCTGAAGGGGATGAAGGGTCTTGGCTGGAGTGGGAAGTTTAACTTCAGGTTACACAGCAGCCCTGGAATAGAAGCAAAGCTGCTTCTCCCAGGATCCTGGTACATTGCTGTTGTTGCTTTCTGAAGGTATTGACTACCACGGCCAACCTCTTTTCTGGCTGTTTTGGGAAGAGGTGTTGCCCCGGAGTGATGGGTGTTTTTTCAAACGTGGCATATTTGAGTGTGATTACCATGTTTGTGCTCCTCTTCCTAGTGAGGAACTTAATCAAAATCAGCAAATGTTTAGCATTTCACTGTTTCATAAATTGTTGGCAGGGATTCAGAGGTTGTGCAGGACAGCTGGGAAAATTGAAGGTGTTCAAGGGCTAAGAGAAGAACAAGGATAAGCGAGCTTAGCTGTCTGCTTGAAAATGCAGAGGAAATGTACAGGAAAAAACAATGGTGCCATATGGGGGCTACACCATATAAGTATAACTGTGCTGAATTGCATTCCAGAATAAATAACCCACATCTGCTTCATGATGTTTGTAGTTCAGTGTGGCCACAGCTGCATCTAGATGTTTAGAATTCTGGTATTATTTTTAACTGACTCGAGCAATCTTTAAATTGGGTAAGTATATGAGCAGATTGAATGTACTTGTCCTGCTTTACAAGGAAAATTGTTCTTCAGCTTTAAATTTTAGGGATATGTACTAGGATTACTTTACCAAATTACTATTATAATTTATGAAACACAACAATATCCTTCTGCTATAAAGTTTATATTAAAATATAGTTTGTATTTTCTTTCTGGAAACTTAGTGTAACTAGACAAGGCTGCAATAGCTGGTTTCTGTTTGCACTTTTCTTATTTTTATTTTTTTTAGTGAAAAATGCTGCCTAATCTAGACTACTCTCATTATAATCCAAGTAGATTTTTATTTTTTTTTCAGAGTATCATGTAAGGCAAATGAAATGATGAAAGGAACACCCTATCTGAGTGTTAAGGTCATGACTTTTATACAGTGCTTTCATTTGAACAATCAGAATTTATGCTGTATTTTAAAGAGCTTATTTAATGATATAGTTTGCAATTTAGATTAGTTTATCCCTGAATTTTCCTCTAAAGTTTTATAATGTCTTCAATTACACAAAAAGCTAATAAGTAATTAGTCCATTTTGCACATATAAAATCTCTAAAGGAAATGCAGTAATTTGTAAAGTACTTGTAATAAAGCCTATATTACACTAATGAAATAATTAAATGAAAATATCTCCATTATATAATTAATCAGAGTATTTTTAGTGTACTTCTTTTTGCTGCATACAGGTACTAATGGGAGAGGGCATTTGTTAGAAATGAGAAGCTTGACTCAGCCAATATATCAAGCAGTAATTCAATTTATTAATTAATATGGTAAAGTATGAGCAAAAACAGCGCTGGGTGCAGTGGTGGAGGTTTCCCCTCCAACTGCACACTGATGGTTGGGCTTGCTGGTATTTATTGGTCATTGTTATAAATAAAACTTTTGCAAGCCAATTAAAAATTAAAAAAATAGAATTTATTATCAATTGTTTACAAATCAGATAGCCAACTGACCGAGAGACAGCCTCGAGCACGGGCTCGATGCTGGGTGAACCAAGAAGCCTGGCCTCTCTTGCACCAAGCCTCCCCCATTCACGATTGTGGCATGTTGGAGCTGAGTTTTATACTCTGTTTCAGCCCTCAGGCTTGGTTCTTTGTCCTCCTACAGTGTCCTCCATATTCATGTAGGTTTCTTCCAGTTTCTTCTTGCATTCATGTTGGACCCCTTTCAGCGTTACTCGTGGTGAAAAGCTTCTTCCGAGAAGCGATGGATGGTGTCT
>VZRH01007527.1:63333-229667 GCA_013397555.1 Urocynchramus pylzowi
GGGTCCAGCTTCCAGATATGGGGTCCAGCTTAGGACCATTAATCTATGATAGCAATGTCCAGCTTCCCTTTTTGAAGTCTTTAATCAGCGACATTGATCTCCATCTTCCTTTTTTAGGATGTTTTCCCTGTTTCGTTAGAGCTTGGGATAGATTCACTTCCCTCTTTTGTTTAAATCCTAAAGCAACAGTTTAAAAATCCTTAATAAAAAGTAACATCTTAAATCTATAATTCAAAGGTTCTTATTACAAAACAGCTTAAGAGTTATTAAAGTTAATTGCAAGCAAAAGATTGGTTCAAGGTCTTCTTCTTTGTTTTACTTTCTTTGGTTGTTTATTAGAACTCATCTTTATAACTGTGCCATGCCTGTGTTCCACACATTTCACAATTACAATTACATAGGTTATTTTTATTTACCTGACACGAAACATAACTTTGTATTTCACACATTCCATTTTGCCACTTTTTATGGGTGGATTTTTTTTTTTTAGATTCTGTAAGCATGCTTTTCTTAGATTTTAATTAACAACATATTTGAAAACTACAGGTGAATCAGGGATGAGCTGAATAGCTGATGAAACTGTGGAGTGAGAAATTACTGTTTCTCATGGAAATCGGGGGCAGCTCAGGGTGCCAATTGTCCTGTACAATAAGAAAATGCAAATATTCCTATATTTAATCATTAGCCTGGAAATTCCAGCACAAAACATTGAAGCCCTGTTCAGGGCTGGTTATGCTCACAGCTACCAGAGTTGAGCTGTGTGACTTCACCTCCCTGCCCTGCTGCATCTCTTGGGTATTGGGAGATTGTTACAGGGAGAGGGGCACGCTGGTGAAAATGTCTCTTCAGGTTCAGGATGATAAACTGTCTCATCAAGTGAGAGTGTGGTCTGGGAGAAATGAATGTAGAGGCCTTTGAGACATATCACAAAATGCACATGAAAAACAAAAGTCATGGAGGTGTGATGGATATTAGAATAAATTTGTGTTCATGAAGTTATATAGAAGAGAAATAAAATATGTTTTAAAAATAGCAGCAAGGATTAGAAATCTTACATAGGAGCCGAGTGAGAAACTGTTTCACTAAACTGGAATAGCACAGATGGTCACTGAATAACTGAATAGAGTTTCAAATTTACAAGTGAAGAGAGTAGCCACTACTGAAACGTTGGGCGATTCTGGGAACACCCAGGCCATCAGTGGCTGATAATGACTCCCAAATCAAGATAACCAGAAACCACATCTCAACCTCAATGTTGGGTAACTTCAAATTAATATGTATCTTTCCCCAGGCATTGCTTTTTGTCCTTCCAAAGATGGCTTTGTCCACTCAGAAACAGGTCTCTTCCTGCGACCAGATGGAGAAAGAAACCACATGAATATTCGGGAAGAACAGAAAGGAACAAGGGAAACCTCACTCTGGGCAAGAAAAAATGTATAAAAACTGGAGTTCCCCAGACAGACTTTGTGAACTTGGGAGATTCGATGCGGTAGAGGTCGGATCTACGTTCACCCAGCGCCCAGACCCAGGCTTGACACTGTCCTTTTTGATTGTGGCTGTCTGAGATTGTATTTTGATCCACGAAATAAAATCTATTTTTTTTTTTTTAATTTTGATTTGGCTTTCTCAATTAATGATTTGGCCATTATTGGGGTTTTTACCCATAACAGAGGGATTGTCACAGGATGGATTTTATAACCTTGATGGGTTATATCTTCTAACTAGAAGACTGAGCACTCTGATATTTTTCTTTTTTTATGCACTAAGTAAATATTCTCTGAACTCTGTAAAAATTTTTTTGAGTTGGAGCCAAAAACCAGCTGAGCAAAATACTTTGCTCCACTGCTGCCCTTATATCAGACGCAATTCAAGTGCCTTGCAAAGCAGGAGCATCCTAATTACCTGGAGAATCTCTCAGCTGCTTGTAGGATTTCTTCTGCTGGACAGAAGCAGGTACAAAACCATCCCTGTCCCCACTGCTGCAGCTCTGGTGCACATAGCAGGGAGGTTATTTTCTATACCTAATTCTTTTAACCCCTGTCCTTTCTGGGGCCTCTGAATAACTCATTTCCAAAATTTAAATCTGTAAAAGCATTCTGTGCTGCTTTCCAGTTCTGTGATCACCTTGTCACTGGTCCCTCTGCTCCCCACACTGGAGGGTGCAGCAGTGCTGCTTTCTGCTCAGCCCTGTGATGTGAGCTCCTATCACTGGCTGGGGATAATGGAAGGGCAATCACCTCCCATGCCCCCATCCTGCAGTGAATCCACTCTCATTCAGGTCTCTTTATTCCTGCTGTGAGCAGATTCCTCCCACACAATACCAAAGCTATCTCAGAGTGCTGCTCATTTCATCAGCGTTTCCTTTTTGTTGCCCATTTGGGTTCTGCAACTCTTCTTGCCTCAAAGTATTTTTTTTTTCTTTTCTTTTTTTAGTTCTCTTTTATACTGCTCTTTCTGTTTAGAATGGGATGCACTTCTCAGTCCTTTGGGATACATTCCTTTTCTATTCTCCATTATTGCCCCCAAGCTCAGAATTTGATGCTGATAGCTTTAGCCTTAGTACTTCATTGTGCTTAAGCAGCTGCTCAGATTTAAGTATAAGAAGTTAAACTATTAAAATTTTAACGCATGCTTTACCCAGTTCAGAATGGATGATGTCATCTTTAGCATCTTCCTAAATGGGAGGCTAAAAGCCTCAATACGAATATAAGTTGAATTAAATCTTAAGTGAATATTGAGCACACACCTATAATATATATGTGCTTTCCTATGTATAGATATTTTACCCTGATTTGAAGTTCTTCCCAACAAGAAACAGATTCTTGTTTCTCTAATTAACTGCAGTTACTGACTGGAAAAAAGATATAGTACTTTTACTGATAATTAGGGGAGGGTGTTTTGCTAGTTCACTTCTCTGTTTTCTCATTAGACAGGCATCTATTCATCATTCTTGGGTTCTGTAGACAAGATTTTTCTGCTGACTTTGTACAAGTGTAACTTATTCTTATACAGAGCTGGTAGCTAAACATTAGTTATAGCATAATTTTGTTGTTGGATGCTATTCCTGAACTGCTCTTTTTAAAGAAAGAGTGTATATACATATATTTACTTACCTCTTTCAGTGATGTAAGAGAGAGCATTTGAAAAATAAGGGCCAGAACTGTAAAATTAATGTTTAAAATTAGATTTGAAGACAGTCTTATTACACATTATTTTTATATGCACTAAATATAAAACTCTCCTACCCCAAATTTTTGGAATACTGTGCTTTACTTCCTTGAAAATATTTGTTTATGGACAGCAGAAAAATCAAAATAAGTTCATACTATAGCAATAGAATTAATAAAAAACTCAAGATGAAAAATTCTCTGAAAATATTTCATCTTGATTTACTTTGAAAATCTTGCTTGTCTGAGTAGAATGACTGGAAAAGGGTATTGTGCAAGAAAAGCACTGTTATGAATGCATGAAATTTTTGAAGTTATTTTTGAATAGATTGATTCATATTCAGATTAGCTTCGTGCCAGATGGAGGGAATTTACAGTAAATCTGTTCTTGGCAGGAGAGAAATAAAAAATTAACAACATCTCCTTATTTATAAAAGTAGTCCTATTCTTTTTCTATATTGGTGGGGCACAAATTACCTACCCAAAGAAAGTTTTATGACCAATAAGCTGTGGAATGTGAAACCTTACATGGATGAGCAGGCATTTGTGTTTACAAGAGAGGCTGACACCAGAGCATGTTTACAGATTGTACACAGCACCTTTGCATAGCACAGCCACTGCTGCTCAGCACCTCTGTCTACTGAGCTCCTGTTCCAGTTCTGGGTCTTGGTGCAAGAACAGTCTTGCAGTTGCCAGAAGTTATTTTAGGCTGTGATCTTGAAGATGTGTCTCTGTAGGCAAACTCAAAGTCAAACGTTCCACATCCACAGAGGAGGAAGGCTCATGAGTATGTAAATCCTCAACAGCCTCCTTTTGACCCATGCAGATCAAACTGTCCTGTGGTCCTATTAATAATTCTGTTCCCAAGTTCATACTTGATAAGTTGGATATTGGAGAGCTCAGATATTAGGTCAATATATTTGACTGCTCCTTTGTAATGACCTTGCTGTGATGGGTGTGCCTCGGTTTTTAATAAGCAGTTTGTTTACACTATTGACATTTTAATGTACATGTACATGAAAAGAGAAAGCTCAGGCCTTCTCAGTGTCATTGATGTCCAAGTACTGGCTCAAAGCTGCTGCAGTCAGAGGTTAGATGACTGAAGCAGGAGTTAACAGCATCCTTCTGGTATGGATAGCTCACAGTAATCTTCTGGTAATTGCAGCTCATGATCAACAAAAGCTGGAAGTGACAGGCAATGACAAGGCACAGTCATATTTCCTATACCTAATTTTGTTTACCAAAAATACCACACTGTTCTATACCCACATATTTCTAAGTAGTGTTATAAGTAATTGATAATTCATGCTGAAATAAATATTGTTTTATATATATTAGAAGTAGTAAGCAACTACACTGGGTGAGGTAATCCACAGGGAAAGGAATTCCAAGTGTCTGCATCCTAACAGAAGGCAGGGTTTCTGGCCATTGTCACCAGAAGCCTGCAGCTGGGAGGACAAGTTAACATGTTATCAGGCTGCTGCAGCTCATACGATGAAGGAGCAGCCATGGGTGGAGGAGGTGTTACTAACATTTGAACACTCGGGGACAGACTAGAATGTAGTGTAACAGAAACCGGTGAAATGGGTGGAGGGACACACATTAACATTTTAACAAGAAGTCAGCTGACACAGGAGAACGCCCATCACCGCTCATCTGCCGATCTGCCTCGGGGACATCTGGTGTAGATGGGCGATCAAGATGTACCCTGCAGATAAACCAAGCTGAATGCTGAGTTCCAGTAACTGGGAAGACACCATCCATCGCTTCTCGGAAGAAGCTTTTCACCACGAGTAACGCTGAAAGGGGTCCAACATGAATGCAAGAAGAAACTGGAAGAAACCTACATGAATATGGAGGACACTGTATGAGGACAAAGAACCAAGCCTGAGGGCTGAAACAGAGTATAAAACTCAGCTCCAACATGCCACAATCGTGAATGGGGGAGGCTTGGTGCAAGAGAGGCCAGGCTTCTTGGTTCACCCAGCATCGAGCCCGGGCTTGAGGCTGTCTCTCAGTCAGTTGGCTATCTGATTTGTAAGCGATTCATAAAAAAATCATAATTTTTCAATTGTTAATTGGCTTGCGGGAAACTTATTTATAACAGTAGAAATAGATGTAGAATGGTATTTTGTTGTGAAGTGTAGAGATAAAACATCCTTGGAATGTTGGTAATTTATTTCCCTTACCTCACTAACCAGTAGATTCCCAAAGGAATGCCTGGGCAGAGGAACAGAGTGGAGACAAAGGCACCATTGAAGCTGGTCCATCCTGGAGGATCACTGGTGGCTGTTCAGTGTTTATCAGGGGTGATCCCCAGCTGCAAATCACTCGAGCATTTTAAAATCCTCAGCAACCTCCTGCTTTCAGCCCATTTCTTCCAGCATGACCCCCTTCCTTCTGTGTATGCTGTTGGCCATGGGCTGTAGGATCTGCTGGCTCTGAGTGGATTCCACTGCTCCTCTGTTTTTCCCCAGCTCAGGAAACCCCCTGGTGCTGCAATCCCCTGCTTTGCTGTGGGATGCAGCTGCTCAGGATCTGGTCACCTTGGTGAAAGAAGTCACAGCTCTCATGTCTTTGTGAGAGTTACGTGGGAATGTAATCATCTATGGGCAGATTTAAGATTGAAATTTTTTCTTCTCCCCTTATTTGTGAAATTCTATCATCCTGACCTAGAATGCCAGACATTTTGATTTCCCCCAGTTAAAAATGTAATTATGTCAGATATTTTATCAGCAAATCTACCAGGAGATATTATTGCTTTCTATTTTTCAGACACTGCCTGTCAAAGGACTTAGAAATTGGTGCTCTTGTCCTTGGCCAAAAAAATGCCAAGGTAATAATCTCAGTGATAGCCAGAAATGCTGATGAATGAAGTCTGAAGTAACACAGTCATTAGATTACATTTCCTCTTTTCTGAATGTATATGTATAATACTGCTATTTCTTCTTGGGTAGTAGAAAAAATGTGCTAATGTAATTTGAAAATTACACTGGGAAAAATGCATATTTTCAAATAATTCCCACTTTATGTTGGTGGTTGATATGTAGGAATTGTAGGTGTTCTATAAAATGACTGTATTTTGGAGACTAAATTTGAACTTTGAAGTGAATTAAAAGATTAGGCCATGATTAATGTTTAACTTATTCTGTAAAATATATGTCTGTTAAGAAAGCAGCATTATAGAGTAGTCATTTAGCATGAAATTCAGTGAATTTAAATAGGTATAACTCAGCAGGGTTACAGCAAGAAAAGACCATGACTATCAAAAGCAAAGCAGAAAAATTTTGTAAGGACCAAAGGACAGTGGTAAATGAATAGAAAATGAAAATGTTGTTACTTTAGTTTTAAATTGCTTTGCAGGCTAAGGTTCTGTGTCTTTTAAATACTCGGATAACAGGGGTGTTCCATGTGGTGAATGCTGTAGGGAAGTGGAGCTAAGCGGGGTGTCCAGTGTTTGCAGGATCATGTAATCTGAAATAGAACCTATTCTGCAATTTCTCCTTGTAGATTTAAAGCCTAATCCTGCCAGATCAACACATACAAACCTCACAGCAACTTTTCAGGGGAATTTCCTACCTTTTAGAGTAGTTAACGGAAACAATTTCAAATATGTAGGTGTTCAAGGCAAAATCAGAAAGAGGTAGGCAATGCTTCTCCATCATGTATCTTCAGCCTAAAGCTGCCAATATTATTCACATTTTCTGGCAGTGAAATGGAGTCAAATAACTACCCTGGAGCATCCACTTCAGTCAGAGCTGCAGGAGTGTGTCTATTGAGCTCCAGTGTGTGGTTTGGTTGGGCTTTTTTCCTCTATGTCCTATTTTCTTCCTGTTTCTCAGCCAGATCTTGAACTCCTGCAAATCTCTTTGTTTACAAGAAATGGGTTGAAACAATACTTGCACTTAAATACTGCAGGTGATTGTTTTTGCCCTCCTTAGGGACAAGAGAGGTACAAACAGTTGGTGCAATCAGCTCCTGAGCACATTTTCACTTTCACAGTGTGTAGTTATGAACACAAAAGAAAAGGGGAGGAAGCTGGAGACTTTCTGGTTGATAGAAATTACAATTTTGTGTGTGTTTCTCAACATTAAATTTTTGCTGAAGACCAAGACACTGTAGGCTGTGCAGTAATTATTTAGTATTCTATCAGGGAACACAAAACACGACATTGACCTTGAGTATCTTAGCAATTGTATTCAAGAAAATGAAAATTCATTTATGCAAATAATAAAGGACAAAAATTAGATAACATATAATTTTATGCTTGGAAGACTTCTAAAAATTAATTTGAATTTACTAATGGTGTAAAATGTCAATTGCTTTTCACAAATGTGTATTTTCTTACAATTTGTTTAAGGAGTTTAATCTATACATTTTGCATATAGTAACTCAGATCTTCCTTCAGTGAAGTGCTGGAGCACATCAGCACTTTAATTAGTGAACATTCACTGATATCAGGCAATTATTTACCTGAAAAATCTCTCATAAGTGTTTTATTATAAATTTTTTTGAGTGGCAAACAAGGGGCAAGGTTCTGCAGTTAAGTTTGAAGCTCTCTGTCTTTGTAACTACTCTCTCAAACATTGTTTGCTTCTTCAGACTCTCCCTCCTTGTACTTGAAAGAGAGCTAATGACTAAAACTGAGTAATTTTGCCCTCCTCTTGGAGGGCAGGGCTGAGTCAGATGGAGTGATGTTCTGGTTAATGTGAATCTATCAATTTAGAATGTTTCAGAGAACTTACTGATGATTAGAAACCTATCATAATATAGGGGCATATCATGCCTCAAAGAGTTTAAACACATGCTGGAAAACCTTTAAGTACTGTGGCAATTTCTACTAACTTTACATCTTTGTATGGTGAAGCTATTAATGTCCAGCAGTGGCTTTGCATTCCTGGGGAATATTTTTATTACACATCAATGGTGCAATAGAAAAAGACTGAACCTTCAGGAATAACTGTAAGTCTGATCTTTTAAGCAGCTGTCCCTCCTGTCACAGTGTTGTCTTCAGCATCTGAACTCAGGCAGAAATCACCATGAACAGCAGGAAAGTAACTGAAGTGCAGTCCTGAGAAGGACGTTGAGGCATTGAGATCTGAGTCTTACAATGCATTTACAGAACAGCACTAGTCTTTCAACAGGAGTGAGGCTTCAAAGTTCCCTGAGAGAAACCAGTAAAACTTCAAAGGACAGCTGGCATAATTTTTCCAGGATCTCCTGATTATATGCCATTTGCTTGGAGAACTCATAAGTCCCTTTGAAAGAGAGTCTGGTGTGGCAGTAAAACTTTTTTTTTTCTGGTGGAAAAGATCTTTCCCACTGCATATTCAGTTCATTACTTGCTTTTAAGATAAACCTTGTGTAATGTAAGTGGAAGAGGTCGTGCTTTTAAGATAAACTTTGTGGAGTGTAAGTGGAAGAGGTTGATTTATGCCCGATCTCTGTCAGATATGCAAAGAGCTTGTGCATCTGCACTCTGTAAACATTTGGAGCAACAGTTTTGTTTTCTTTGTTATAGCTGTGTTACATGAGTACTGCAAACACATTGCCAGTAATAAAATGTTAAAAGCTTGCCAAAATCATTAGGTTCTATACACTTATTATTAAACTGAAGAAGTGCTGCATGTTTATCACCAGCTGCTTTTCTGAATGTAGTAATGCACTAGAGAAGCAGAGTGCTGAATCCAGTAAGCGTTGAAGAGATAATATCACTTGTCTCATAAAGAATCACAGATTGGTAGAAATGTTTTTGATTCAATTATGGCTTCCAACCTCAATTACTTCAAGAATTTTTCCTGTTAATTTATGGAGATGCTCAGAGACAAATATTTTTTTATGTAATTATTTTTCATTCTATGAGAAACAGAGGAAGCAAACCCAATATGGTCCAAATTTTGCATGCATAAGCCAGGTGGTAAATACACATTACTCTCAGAATACCTGCTTACCCTTGAGTTTAGGAACAGTTTATCTGTAATGACACTTCCAGACTAAGAAATTCTTTCCTCTGGATGAGTAATTAGTAATCTTGCCAGAGTGCACCTTTGGGGATCAGCCCTTTCAGATACGATGGCAGCACAGTTCCTGTGTCTCTAGGTAGGATAAGGAACAGCAGAATTTCTACTTTACTGGTCATCCATCCAGGCCTTATGCAACCACTGGATGATGCTCATTTCCTGCCTCGCTGGAGAAA
Organism: Urocynchramus pylzowi; assembly: GCA_013397555.1. Taxonomy (NCBI): domain Eukaryota; kingdom Metazoa; phylum Chordata; class Aves; order Passeriformes; family Fringillidae; genus Urocynchramus; species Urocynchramus pylzowi. The sequence goes on from VZRH01007527.1 coordinate 72,697, forward strand.
AATGATAAAGTGTAAGGTTTTGCTTTTTGCATATGCTGATAGAGAAGGTTTTAGTGAGGAAAAACAGGGGAAAAATGTTTGTTTCAGCAGTTGCAGGAAGGGGTCTCTGTGTAGTTCCCTTTTGAGAGCTCTTCTCAGCCCATTTCTGAATGGAGGTTATTCTGTCTGAAACTAAATGGCCTCTGGAGCTCCCTAAAGATGTCTGGGATCTGTGGATCCCTGTGCTTTTTCACTGCTCCAGGACAGCAGCTCCTCTTTCCAAGACTGGCAGTGGTGCTGCACTTGCTGCTGATGGAGGATTCTTGAACATTAAGGCAGATTCTTGTGGAAAGCAAAGGTCTGGATACCATGATACTGCTAGAGTTGAATATTCAGAATCTGGATAAATTTTTTTTATGGTGAGTTAGCTAAGTTGTGAATGTGGATGGTTTTCCATATTTCTTTTTTTATTTTTATACCTTTCAGCATTTTTGCTTTCCTTTTAAATTTTTTCTCCTTTTCATCTTGTTCCTTCTATTTTTCTGATAGCATCTGCACTTTTCTGTGGAGTTTACCCTTTGGCTGAATTTGATGGTGAAGTAACTAAGGGCAAAGTGTTCTCTAGATTATCTGAGATAAAAATAAAATATGTGCTGGCAGCATCTTTTCTTATGATAAAGTTAGTTTAAAATGTGTTGTTGAGAAAAATCAAAAAAACTTCACTGATAGTCCTTTATGAATGAGTTGCTTTAAAAAACCCAACCAAACAACAACAAACACCCCAAACAAAAAAAATTATCCACAGCTTTTCTAAACATTTTATATTTTCTCCTTTATCTAAAGTACTAAAAAACCCCAAAAGGACAAAAGGGCAACTTAGAAGAACATTTCAAATAGCTCATAGAATATCATGGCAATTGTTTGGATGACATATAATTTGACTTCATAGAAATTTGACCAGAATCAATTAGAGAGTTCTTATGTCTCTGCCCATTGCAAAAGAGTAATTTTGGATGTCTCCTGTTCTATTAAAGGATATTTCAATGGAATTAATAAAATTTCCATTTACAGACATGAACTGGGTCAAAGCCCTCTCAAATGAGTGCCTTGATTTTGAACTCAGTAGGTGTTGAGTGCTGATTGTCACTGCCCTCAAATAATTTCCATGGAATAAATGTGTAGCCATAGTGGAGTGTCTACATGCACCTCAGGCCCTATGTAATTATTTAATTCTTAGGAGATCAAATGATCTTACTCAGAGGTTTTTCATTTATGTTCATTGCTGGACCAAAAACAAGGGCACACCAACCTGTCAGGTTCCACCTCTGAGTGGGAAATGTGGGTGGAAACTTCCCAGGCACAAATTATCCTAAAAGCCATGCTCTTTTGCCTTCTCTACAAGTCCTAACACTACAAATTACAAGCATCATTCCCACATACATGAAACACCTAGGTAGCAGATTTGGTACCTACTATCCAAACCCTTGGAAAAGCAGTGTGTGATGTCTCATTTTTTGGCACTCAAGGCCCCTTCCCTATGCAGAGGAGCCATTACACCCCTCCCAGGAAAGATTGGTGGCTGTCACAGGTGGGGAATTTTGAGGGCAGATCCTGCTCAGCATCCCACTTGCAGGAAATGAGATCTGTTAATGCCTCTGTGCTTCTCTCTCTACCTTTGAAAGTCAACACTGAGGAGCCAGAGCATGGATAAAGCATTATAGAAGTGCCTTATCACAGCTATCATGAATAATGCATCTTGGCTTCACTGAATATGTGTAATGGCACTGCTAACATTTTACAGATATGTTTTAAAAACATTGCATTAATAAACATAAAAGGTATTTCTCACCTCAGTGATAAAGACTATACTGCTGCAATGCACTTCTGTGACATAAGCCATATTTCTGCAGTTAGATTTATTAGTGTGAAGAAAATTGCTCTTCTGAAAAACAAGTAATACAGACACATTATTACTGTTGCAGGAGATGTTATTAATCCATGCCCTGCCTCTCTAGTTGCATGGACTCTGTTTATTATCTGCAAAAGGAACATGACTGTAGCTTTTTCTAGCAAATCCTGTAAGCAGCTGTTTTATCATGAGACTTCCTGCTTCCTCTTTATTTTCATGGGGTACTTCAACATCTTGATGCAATTTTAGAAGGGCTTCACTTGTTATACATAGATAGAGGTGTATGTTGATAAATATTTCAGTTTTTTTTCTTCTAAACTTTCTTTATGGATTTAAATAAAATAAAATCAAAATGAGAATGTTACTGTGCATGGTACAGGGTTAGAGAGGAAGAATTAATGAAACATTTGTAAGAGCTGCCAGAGAAATAGCTTTGAAATCTCAAACAGAGGCTTAGTGCAATTAAGAGATATAAAAAATAAGTGTGAGCAGGAGCAATAACATGAGAAAATAATCCCATTTACCAGATGGTTAGGTGAATTGATTCTGGGGTGGCCTGTTGAACAGAAATACTCCAAAAAAGGTCTGGTAATCCATGTGTGTGGAACAGGAGATAGTGAAGCACCTCCTGTATTTCCACTGCAGTTCTCTGCAAGTTCAGCAGCAGATTCCTGTCCTGAATCCTCTTCTCTGCAGCTGAACTAATTACACTTGCCAGAATGTTCTCAGCATTAGTGAGGTCCTGTTTGGGTAGCCTTTGCTTGAAATGCAAAGACCAGAGGAATTTGATGAGGTTCTGACAAAAGGCACATTCCTGAGCAGCCAACAAAGTAATCATGCTTTACTTGGGCATTGATTTCTATCTTGTGCCTCTTGTAATTCAGCATAAGAAATGATTATTAGTCATGTCCTTTCGTGGTGTGAGGCAAATAGCACTGCACATCTCTTTCACTTTTTTTGATTAGTTCAACATTTTGTCCACCTTTTTTGCATTATTTTAGTAATAATGAGAAAGAAATTGTTTAGGGTTCAGTTCTTCTACAGGTACCTTTTGCTGCTCATGGCTTTCTGTTTTCCAGTGGCATCTGAGTGGCTCTTCCTGAGCATTCAGTCTTCCTTCAGGATTCCCAAGGTAGAACTCCAGGCACCAAGTCTGCCAGTGCCTAAATTAAAATGATGGGTGAGGTTGAGCACAGCTGGTCACATTTATTTACTGCAGCTGGGAGAGAATATTTCTACCCAGCTAAATTTTGCTGAGTATAAAACAGACAGGATCAAAGTACTTCCAAACAAGACCCTAATGGAATTCTTTGAAGTGAAACTGTCTGAATTATTTATTTTTAGTCTTATGTGGCATAATTGGCTTGGAGAAGTAATGTTGTATCTAGTTGTAATTAAAATAAGGCAACGTTTTTAACATTAAATAAATAGTTTCTCTATTACTATGATACAGTGATTAAATGTGGTACAAACCTTATTAAGACTTGTTTTTGCTCACTAACAATGCATGGCTGTAATTAACTCTTGTTTGATCCAGTGTTTCTCTAAATTACAAAGGACAAAGCTATCAGATAAAAATGACGTAGCACAGAATGTATATTTCACAATCCTTTTTGAAATGCAAATGTTAAAAAACATATTTCTTATATGGTCTCAAGTTATGTTTGATATTTGTGACGATTGCCCGTTGTTGCTTTCAATTGCAAGTCCACTTATCAAGGATAACCTCTGTTTTATTCCTACCATAATTGATAAATCTAATCCTTCCATTAGGATGAAATGAAGCCTTCCCTAATAACAGTAACAGTGCCACATGATTTCTGAGAGGACAATATAGTGCTCTTGACTGTTGTTTTGACTGTTATAATTTTAACAAAGACACACAAACCAAATTTGTCGCAAAAATATGAGTTGCGTTTTCCCTTCACCAAAATGTTTGTTGCATGGAGGTAAGAGTAAAGTAAAATGCAGCTGTTTCAATGGCAATAATTTTGGCTTTAGTTCAGAACATTTTTAAGAAATGTCACAAATTTAATTTTGATGTGGCCAAAGGAATACACTTCCTTCTCCCCCACTGTAATATGTGGGAATTCTACCATAGCTTGAAAAGCATCTGCACTAAGATTTGCAGCTTTACTCTTTTGCTCTGTTTGTGTTGGAAAGAAGGTGTAGGGGACAGCCAAGCTGAGCTGTGGTACCTGCTTGCCATGTTTGGCTCAGCAGGTCTGAGCCACAAAGATGTGTTTGTAGTCCTTGCAGGGAGAGGCTCTGATCAGGATGTGTTCTGCAGCTGGAAGTGAAAGCCCACAGGAGATAAGTTTGATTTGACATTTCTGGCTACATCTGAAAGTATCACTCAGGGATTTTATATTGTAGAAAGGAGCCTGTAGGAATGTAAAGTTGGTGGTAGAAAGAAAAATGATCTGAACAACAGATAGTTTGTAGTATGCCACACATCTGCTAACCCAGGTGGACACATTCCCAACTCCAGAATTACTGTCAAAAGAGAAAGAAGGATCACATAGCAACACTGTTATTGTTTGGTTTGTACCCGACCAATTGTGTCATTTTTGCCAGAATCACATCCAGAAGGTAAATTATAATATTTACACAGCAGAGCAGAACACACAGACTACCTTAGAAAAGTGCACAGTGTAACGGAAGATTAAAAGTTCACTTCACTTAGTGAAGTGCTTTGTATGTCCTAATGCCTAGTTTCCCTTTATTTTTTAATGGAAAATTTCCCCACTCATTAGTTATTTTGGTTCTTATGCTCTGAAGCTCCCAGCAAGGCTTCTTATTTTGTCCAAACTGTTAATATGGTTGTGCAACTGCCCAGTGGCAGCCTAGTTTGACATCTGCTGGCATCTATCTATGCAAGCAAACTCATTTTGCTGCTTGCATGTGAAGAATGTGAATTGTCTGCTACTGAAATGTCTTCTATCTGCATGCCATTCCTCTCCTTGCAGATACCGTCAATCACTGTGGTTCTCTGAAATTCTAAAATATGTGTTACTCAGCTTTCTCCATCAAATCATGAGTCAGTTTTTCTCTCTGCAGTATCAGTTGTCTGTATGATGCCTTGTTTTAGAAGCTTTGGTATGAAAATGAGGGCTTTAATTCTTGCCCATTCCCCAGCACCTGCTGGTGAAAATGTGATCTTTTTGAAGGTTTGGGAAATGGCAAAGCACACATAATGATTTTTTTAGCAGCTTAAACCAGCATTTGCTTCTCAGACTGCAGCTTCACATTGATTAGGTGGTAGATTTTCTAGATTAACTCCTGACCACTAAAGCAGTTTTGTTCTCTCCCATGCTGTTGGGAGACTTATTGATTTAATTGAAGGTGTTCTCGAGTTTTTCAGCTGTACATATATGTCTTTTCCTCCTTAAGCTGTTCACTTTACTCATTTTTATCATCCTGTGGGCTATGACTGTTTTTTTTTCCCCAGAGGTTATGAACTAAAATAAAGGCTCAACTACTTTTCAAGAATCTACTTGTAATTAACTTGGCTTTTACTCACCCTTAACAATAGATCTATAACACCTGTACCTGCCACCTAGGGAACTTCCCTGGGGCTATATACAGATTAGACACCAGAATATGAAGGTAATTTAATTTAAAGAAAACAGAAATGGGTCATTTTAACAATGCAGTGGCATCTTTGTGTTGTATTTACTTGGAAGCCTTGTATGACTGTAATATTTTTACTTTTCTCTCCTGCCAGGTATTTCTGAAAATTAATAAAGCACAAGTTAATAGAACCAATGAAATATAAGGATGGTGTTACACCAGTACAAGACTCTCTATCCTTGCTCTCTTTTGTCTTTGTTTTTCCAATAGTAGTAGCGACATAGTAAAAAAAAAAAAAAACCCAAAAAAATCCCACTTTTTTTTTTTTTTTTTTTAGGCCAGGTAGTGGAATTATTCAGAAGTTATTTGCTGTTCCTCAAAGTGATACTTCAGGTTGTATAAAGGTTGGACAAATGTAGTGTAGGATCTGTGGCAGTGGTTAAGATCATGCAGAAAAACATTGAGTTTTCTCACTACTCTGAGCAACGTTTGAAATCATACTGGCTCATTTTGAAACTCCACATTTTTGTTCTTAATATAGAAATCCTTAGCAATTTGTAGTTAGGCAAAATTGCCAACTGTAATGATAAATAACAGCATATGGGTGTATGCAAATACAGCAAACACCCTTTCATTCCATATGCAGTATGATACAATTCCCATCATCTCCATTCCATTAGCATTGCAGATAGAAAACTTGCTGTGCTCCCAAGACAGTTTACACAGTTTTGGTAAAATCAACAGAAACTGTGCAGCTGAAGTTTTAAGAAATCCTGAGTTTTTCTGCTCAAACGTGCCTGTTGTTTATTTTTCGTATTCCAAATGAGTCAAAGGAGGACAATTTGGATCCCCGTTATCAGAGCACTTTTCATCCCCCATGACTATGGTTGGTGTCCAGATTTATTTAGACTGCAAAAATGTTTTTAGAAAATCTTATCCCTTTTCCCCCAGTTGAAAGAAAAGCAGGGCAGAAGCTGTTTTTTTTTTTCCCCTGTGGTGTATAATTATGAAAAAAAATACAAGAATCTAAGGGAACAGATTAACTGAAGGCAGAAACTGGGAGTGACAGTTCCAAACCTACCAAAGAATTCAAAATGGGAATTTCTGGGTAGCACTTCAATTTTTTTTTTGAATTCCCATTGCTACAAAGAAATTTGAAAAAGTTCCCTATGATGTAAAAGTATGTTGTTAATATGCTTTACTAACGAACAAAAGTGATTCAACAGGAAAATATATTTACTTGTTGGAAATTTCTATGAAAGGAAAACTGAAGTATAGAGAAATATGCCAAAGGTGACAATCAACAGCAACAGTGAAATCATCTGCCAGACAGCTTCTGGTGAATCCCTAGAGGAGGTTTAAAATACTTTCATTACTGTCTCTGCCCCACTGAGGGACTGCTGCCCTCCCTGCAGAGCTCTGGGCTCTTTTGGTCCCTGGTCACAGGTGATGGGTTAAATCACCACACAACAGGATGAGCTGAGACCCTGGGGATGAAGTGTCTGATGGAAAAGCACCTTAATCCCCTTTTTCCAGGTCCAGGAAGAGGATTGGAAGGTAGATGAAGGTAGTACAATCTTGGGCTCACAGTGTTAAATTCTTTGTCTGTGACACACAACACAAATTTCCATAAACTTAAGAGTCCTCTGGATGTATCTAGATGTTTTCTGTACATGTGTGAAGTGGCTTGGAGCCTCATTAGGAAATTTGGGAAAAATGCTTTGTTTAAAAAGATTATCTACTATGGATTTTTCATATTGGTTTCTGTCTAGAGAAAAACCTTATGTAAATAAATAAGCATGAATTTCACAGATCCTGCAGAGTGTTCAAATAACTCAGGATTACCCTGGGCACTGTCAGGGCTGTGATACACAGGAAAAGCTCTAGTGTAAGTATGTTCTGATGCTCTCCCACACCACTTTTCCAGCTGCTGTGTTTGCCTCAGGTCTGACTGACCCAGAAACAGTGTGGTTAGAAACTGTGGGTTTTTCATCTGTGAATTTTCTCAGTTGGTTCTTGAAGTCAAGTGAACATTTACCTTCCTCAGCATTGTGCAGCAGAACCTTTCCAGGCTTAAATGTATTTGATTTTTTATTATGGTTGCCTGTCCCTCTGTGGTGTTTTTTTTGATGCTGCATCACATTATTTATCCTCAAGCCCTCTGCTACAGAGGCAAATTTAAGTGGTAACTACACCCTGTAGTCACAGAATATTTATTTTCTGTTAAGTTAGTTGGGATTGCTGGGTAAATACCATCTGGTTGTGGCAATTTGTTACTGTTCCCTTGTTCTGAAAACTCTTTGCATTAATATTTCTATTTGGGGTAAATCCTTGAGTGTGTTGTGTTGAAGCAGCCTCCTCAGTAGGAGTAACTCCCAGGTTGAACATGGTGAACATGGCTGTGTCTTCCACAAACATTTGTCTTATATCGTGATCATCAGATCCTTCTGCATAGCTGCTGCCAGGTTACCTAATAATGTACTTTAAAGAAGTTTCCTGTTTAGTTTTCATGCCTTCTCCAGAATGTTGCTTTGTTTTATTGTGATATCATGTATAACTTGCTAAAATTTGTTTCTTATATGGAGAATTCTTCAGATTTTCATGGGGTTTCTATTAATTTGGAAATATTTCATGTACCATTGTGATTAATGGTGTCATATTTTTCCCCTCATTTTTTTTTTCTTAGAAGTTTATATACTTGCATTTGAACTCTCAAATGTGCAGTTTTCAAATGCCTCCTAATACCTGAAAACAAGACAGTAAAATAGATTCTCAATGCTGACTGCTTTACCTTCACAGGGACTAGAGCTGTCCATAAACTTCTGATGTTTGCTCCGTGCTGTTCACTGTTATTTACTTATTATGTGGATATCTGAGGCTCCAGTCCAGCAGTATTTTCACTTGCAATGAAATTTACATCCCTGTTGCCTGAGATTGTTCCAAATACTGCCTTGAATAGATCATGGAACAGTGCTGGAGAGTGCTTGCTATTGTGCCTCCCATCTTCAGCTCTGAAGGAAGAAATTCTTTATAACTGAGATCTGAATCTGATTCTATGAAAATAACCCAGGTTACTTTAAACACTTTAAATTCTTCGGTTCCTCTGTTTATAATTCAGGTGTATTTGGAAGACTAGCTTGAGGGATCATTCTTGGCTATGCCAGCAGACTGGGGCATTATTGACCCCTCACAGAGGATATTTTTATAGATAGCTGAAGAATGGGCTGGGCTTGGAATTTTATACTCCGTAGCAGCATGTGTGACCATAAACTTGTCATTTAAAGAATTTTCACTGTGGCTGGAATTCTTCCATTTGGAAAATTAGAGTAGTTTATGCTTGATACTCAAAAGGAAGCCTCCTAAAGACACTTGTGCAGTTTGTTGTTTTATTGGGCTGCAAGTTGTCCATAGACTGAAGCCAAGAGACAGAAGAAAATTCCAGTTTCCATGCTGCACTATAAAACTCTCTTTTGCACTGTGTAACTCTCTTTTGAGTGGTGAGTTTATCAACAAGGTTATTGCTGAATACTTTTAACAACTTTTTTGAAGACATCCCTGACTGCCAGAAAATTGTACACCATATGGGAAAAAAAAAAGCCTTAGATGATTTAACATCAAGGACAGTATCCCACATATTTCTGAAGATGTCAGCAAATAACTGGCTACAAGTTTCTGTAAGGTTGCTGTGTTCCATATTGAGCATTAAAGTGGCTGCTAACTGACAACAATGGTTTCCTGTGCTGTTCATCAAAAAGGATTATGCAAGGCAGTGACACCTTTAGTGCAGTCAATGAAGTTTGTGAAGACATTACCTTGAAGAAACTGTTTTTCAGTGACCATTAGTGGTGCACTGAAAGTGGTTTGTGATTTGTTTTTGTTCAGGGAGTAAGGAATCCAGTGTCCAGGTTCACTGACTCTTTGCTAAGAGGCACTTTGTCTCCAAGACAGTAGCAATAATTTGGAGAATGTCCTGGAAATAGTTGCCAAAACTGTAAATTGAACTGTGGACTGAGAGCTGAACTGCTGCCAGTTCTGGGCACTCCTTGATGAAGATCAGTCACAGTTCTTAACTTTGCTGTCCTCCAATGTCAGATGGCTTAGCAGGAACAGGGGCCTCATGGGTGTGCAACATGCCTTGATAAAATAAGACCTTTTATTTTAAATAAGGGTTGGAAATCATTATTAACTGAAGAAATGACAGGTTTTTGTGAGTCTCTGTTTTACCATAGGGATGTGATTATGTGTAAAGTCATCAGAAGTATAAACTTTAGGAAAACACCCAGGGAGATACTTCAATAATATGGATGACATTCTTTAGATCCTTGAGAGCTGATGATTAAACAGCCTCAAGCTTTGAGTTTTGTGTTAGAATTTTATCAGAAAGAACTGGGAATAATGAGATCTAGCTAAAGAGGAACTCTTATTGCAATATTACATATTTTGTGATTTTTCTCCCAAAGTCTTAAATTTTATTGAAAAACTTCTATTTTGCTCCAATTAAATTAATTATTTTTTGAGAAACAGCTAAATTTCTGAAAGGTAGAAGTTAATTTTGTATCCCAGATGTGCAGCTTGGTACAAATCAGTGTAAAAGATGGAACCACAAAACTTACAGTGAAAGAAAATGGACTTTGCCTTCCTGTTCATGTGTTGTGAGGTGTTACATGGTTGTCAGGCTGTACTTCTTGGCTTATTCTTTCTCTGTATATGTTTCCAAGTTCTTTCCTCAGTGTTTGACTTCATCAAATTGAGCTTTCAGAAGCATGTCAATAGCAGGCAGGGAACTGGGTGTATCTATCAAAAAAAGCACAGGAGATTTTTATTCAAGTCAAGTCTTCAGTGAAATGTGAGCAGCAAGGAGAATAGTGGCTGCTGAATGTGCCAGTGCCATTTTAATATTGTTAACTCAATGGTTTCTTCAAATGACAAAGTTATTGCTTAGAAAGTTTATCTTTGTAGTGCTAAAGGTTATTTGTTTCATTGGGAAAGGATCCAAAACCTGTTTTCTAAATGGCTCTTTTGTTCTGCACAACCTACCTCCCCGTATTTTAGCTTGAATTGGACTTGAATGCAAAGTAATGCCATCATATTTACTTTCAAAATGGAAAATCTTTTCAGGTGTAGCAGATTATGTTGGAGTCATGGAACTCAGTACTTCACAGTGGTTGGATACATCAGCATGCAGACCATGATATATTTCTTGTGATGACTGCATACAACTATTTAAGAAATATATTCCATAAATTTATTAACTTCATAATTATTTAATAGTGGTGTTGTGAGAAGTGGCAGTTGGGTTAAAAGTGAATTAGAGAGGCAAGGGTGTCTAGTAGATTTTTGCTGTCCCCTGGAATATATTTTTTTTTTACCATACAGTTTTTTCTGAAGTAGAGATGTTTGCTTAACATGAAAGTTTGCCAACATTGCTCCCACTTACAAACAGGGAGAGGGACTGCAATTTGGCAGCTATCAGGCTTTTTGTGACCCACTTCTTATGCTTTGCATAAATAATTAAACATCTGGTAAATAAATGTTTCTGTCCTGTCTACTGTGGCTTATAATGTAATACATTCTTATTATTCTTGGCTTTGTACAAGCCAAATTGTATCCTGAGCTGCCTGCAATAATGGTGTTGCTGCTGTATTCAGTCTGTGAAGGGCACTAGGGTTGGACTTAGAAAACCAGGATTTCCCATGTCAGCTCTGCCACTCAGTTACTATGGACAGGCAATTTTACCTCTTCACTAATGTTCAGCCTTTGTCTATCTTGGCACAACAGCTGTATCTTGTTATGCTCTTAAATCTGGAATGTATTTTGACATACATGATCAAGTAGGGCCTTTCAGATTCAAGTCTGTCTGAAAAGGGCTAATGACCTGATTTGAGTTAAAATAAATACCTCCACCACGTTACAGGCATGAGTGGTTTAAGAGCTGGATCAAGTACTTAAAGTGGGAAAGGCTTGACCATTCTGGGTTTTTTTTAGGGTTGTGTGTTTTTTTCTTTTGTCTGTTTTTTTTCCCTCCTTTTTAAAAAATATTTTTTCTTTGATTCATAGTAGCTCTCCTCTGTGGCTTATCACCTCTCCAGCTAAAGGTTTCCAGCTTTTCACAGCTTGTTTTTAGGAGTCCTGCCTTTTCCAAATGAACTAGAATGAGCCTGCTCAGCTGGAGGGCTGGGGCATAGTCCAAGTGAGCTAATCTGCCATCTGCACCTTCCCTGGTGAGGAGCTGTGACTCCAGAATTCCTGGCAGAGCTGTGAGGCTCCAGGATCCGCTGCCCCACCTCACTGCCTGCCCACGTAGGGACTGGACCTGCCTGCTCAGAATTGCTTCCTCCTGGCTTTCCTCTCTTTCTGCACAGATGTATCTTTTCACTAAATGTGGCTTTGGTTTTACTTATTAATTATGTCTTTTAGTATATGAATTTCTTGGTCGCTGGAATATTTGACATGGTGAAATCATCTTATGTCTTCCATTCACTATTGTCAGTTATTATCAAGTCAATATTTAAAGAAATGTTTACACATAGTAATAGCACCAAACAAATTCATCAAATTCATGGGTGAATTTTGAAAATTCAGGTAAAATGATGAAATAGTGACAGCATATTTTAAGAACATTAACATTGTTCTAGGAAATAATTTCAATTGCCATCTACACTGGAAAAACAGATAATTCCTGAAGTATTACAGTAAGTTGCAGTAAATTATTGCAGTAAATATTATGTGTTCTTTCCAGCAATTTAATATAATCTCTGCATGTGTAAATGGATGTTATAGTTCTATAAAACCCGTTTTTCAGCTCACATCTTCATGTCTGAAAAACCAAACCCTTCCCAATTAAATGTTCTGGTAACAGAATGTATGAAGAATTCAGCTACTTTTTCTTTGGCAAGTAATTTATTACATGGGTAACCCGAATTAGTTTACTGGTTGATCAATACAAGGATAAACAATACACCGAGAAGGGAAAGATTTTTGTAATCATTATCACAGTAAAGTAAATGATGTGAAATTGCAGTCAGCAAACAGGCTATTGTTCACACACTGTGCCCTTGAAAATAAATGCCAGATATATCTGAAACATATGAACAAATCTGAAAGCTAATATGGACCTGGTCCAAGGGCCACTGAAGGAAATGGAAAGATTCCCACTGACTCCAATGGCTCTGGCTGGGGGCCAGTGAAAGTGACATTCAGGTTACCAAAGAGCCAAGCTGCCAAAATGCAATTGGAAATTTTTCTTGTCCCTTGCCAGGCTCCATGCAAGAGACATCAGTTGTCTGGATTCTTGCAAGAGAAAGTATATATTTGGGATGTCCATCTACACCTGTACAGGCTATTTATAGGTGCTGAGGAATCACAGGCTGGTTGAGGTGGGAAGGGACCATAGTGTGTCACCTGGTGCCACCTCCCTGCTCCAGCAGGGTCATCTCAGAGCACAGGGCCCAGGATGGTGTCCAGACTATTCCTGAATATCTCCAGTGTAGGATTCTCCACACCCTTTCTGGCCAATCTGTTCCAGTGCTAGTTAACTGCACAGTGAATAAAATCTTTCTCATGTTTACGTGGAATTTCCAGTGATTATTTTTCTTCCTGTTGCCTCTTGTCCTGTTTCTTGGCACCACCTTTTCAATAGGCCTTTTTTTTCAGTATCACAAAATATGTCTGCCATTGTGCTATAGGTTGGTTGTGTTGAAAATTTAGTTTTCTTTCTCTGTCTCATTACTCTGTCTCAATAACTGTGTCCTGTGACACTGATAATAGCTGCAGGTGCTCACTATTAATAGGCCACAAACATGCACACCTTGCTGATGGAAATTCTACCTACTTGGTGCCTAATCAGCTCTGTTTTGGAAGTCAGGTGGAAAGGTTTCCCATTTCATTGCTAGTTGCACTTCTTATGGGACCATCTGCCAGGTTTGGTGACTCTGTTTTACCAATAACCTCTTTGGAAAAATGTACTTTCTTGATATTAGGTAGTATTTGAAGTGGTTGTTAATTTCTGGCACCTTATGAGCTGAAGACCTTTACTGAGCACTCAGAACTGTGGCCTCTAAGTAGTGGTTGAATAAAATGAACCCTTAGTGAACCAATTTTTTGACTAGAATTGTACTTTTCCATGAGCGATGCAACACCATGTTAAATATAAACTTTGTTTACCCTAAAGAGCAAATTTTGCTTGTTATGCTAAATTATGCTAAACAAAATTATATGGAGAACCCTTTATTTAAGTTAAACTCAGACAAAATGCCAATCAAGTTCGATTCAGTTTTTGTTCTTTCGTTCTTGTATTCTTGCAAAATCCTCACTTATGGCCAGCTATCATAATAAGATACATCACAGTGCAAACATGTTTATTTCAGAACATGGAAGAAAACATAGAAAAATGGTTTGTTCAACCACACTAGAAGAAGATATAGTATAGCCATGACAGAAATATACAGCAATGATTTCATTAAACAGCTTCAGATTTAAATTTTTAAATTATAGAGGGATTTTTATAATAGTTCAGGATTGTCTATTTGTATTTTTTTTTTTCTGGCAGGTTTCTTCTCTTTGTACAAAATGGAGGGCTCAGTTTCTGTCAAGGAAATCTACAGTTTACCTAGTAATATGCAGGATTTAAAATCTGTGGATGACTCATGGATCACTCTTCCTTGTGGCCTACAATATCACATTGCTATATTTTTTCCTGTTAAGTTGGAAAAGAAAATCTTTAAGACTTTATTCCTGAATTCTGCCAAAAGAGCAATCTCCAGCTGTTTGGTGTGTTGAAAAATCAAACCTGAATACAATGCCAAGAGCAGAAACGTGTGTGGAATATCATTATCTGAAAGATAAATAATACTTAATGGTTTGCCTAGTGCTTTGAAATAAGGAATGCCCACTTCACTTACAAAAAACTTACTATAATTTATATACAGCTGACATATTAAGCAAAGCTGTGGCTTTTTTTGGTGTGTGTGTTTTAAGAATGGTGTATTGACACATCTGCAAAACAGCCATCAGAGTGTCTTCTGCTTGGGCTGTGAGAAACCAGTGATCAGGCTGGTCTAACCAAGAATGGTGCTCCTGATCAACTGGGGTCTCTGTTCACCTACAGATGCTGAAAACAAGAACACAGAAGAAATGGTGAGAACAGAGGGAAGCAATAACCCCAGCCCTTTGCCTGTGCATATATGAACAGCCTGTACACTTACTGAAATCTTTGCTGTGCCCTCGGGCAGCCAGTTGCTGTGTTGTACAATCATCAGGTGATGATATTGTTGAACAATGATGATATGAGTTGCACAATCATCAGGTTTATATGCTGATAAAGCTGTATGTGCCCTTGATTTTATTGCAAATCTTTACTGTCACGCTTGTGTGCTGATTGAGTACATAGTTTTACAGTCAAAAATTTTCTACACTTTGCACATTTTATTTGTGAAAAAATACCTTTTTGGTTCACTGCAACACTTTACAGATTGAGCTATGTATCCTGCTGGTTAAGCTACACTTGTTAGCAACCATAAATGAGTAAACAAGAATTTTATCAGCAATTGAAGGGTGCACATTACTTCCGTTGCAATGCTAATTTTATTTTGTAAACACAGGGCTTTTTAAAATTCACTTTTAATGCTGAATATTCTTTCAGAGCCTCTGTTGGGTCAGGAAGATTACACTAAAAACAGGTCATGGAATTTAAGAGGATATTATTTGTGCTATCCTAAATTTGAATAAAGCCAATTATTCAGACATTACTGAAAAACTTGCCACTTTCTTGTATTTTTTTGTGTAAATTGGTCTTTACTAGAGTAAATGAAGACTGCTAAAGATTTGTATGTTATCAATTAATGCAGTTCTTTTCTTCCTCTGAAATTGGTTATTCCTGGAACCAAGCTTAGGCATTATTGCCTTACTGAACTTGTTACAACACTGCATTTTGACTGCTTCCATTGAGTTTAAATACATGTTTCTAGTCTATATTAAAATCCTAATTTCATTGTTCCCATTTTTTAATTTTTTTTTTTTTTTAAAGCAAGTGCAATTCAGCATAACTTTTCAGTAAATAGCTTTATAGTTTCTTCTTCCAAAGGTTCCTCTTCCATAGTTTATTTTTTTTTTGCTGGCCAGCTAAGATTCTAATGTGAAAAATGAAACAAGATTGTTAAAAGAAACTGAACATGGGTATCAGAAAGTTGTTCCTTAACAAGTTTTCGGTTTTACTGAACCCTTTGCCCAATTAATTGTTTCAGTATCTGAGACATCTCTAGATCAAGAGTGAAGCAGCTCGAATTCTCTCCTTGTTAACAGTAAAGTCTTTTATCTTTACTCAAAGAAAAGGGTTTCATTCTCTCCTTTCATTTTCTCCCAGCTGGGTTAAGAGAGATGAGAGTGCATTTGTTTGTGTATTTTAGCAAAGCTGGAAACTCTCAACTGTTCCTGGGATTGACACAACTGTAACTTAAGGACTTGCAGCACAAGAATATTGGCAGCCTCATTTGTTAAAAATAGCTCATATAAAACATATATATTGGTTTAGATGTTGTTAGCACAGAGGCATCCAGACATCCCCCAGAATGGGATTTTACCATGGTTCTTGGGATGGCTGAAGGACAGCAAATGGCAGTAAACTGAGAACGTATTAATAAGTTGATAAGAATGCTGATAAGCACTACTTCTTGCTCTTTCCCTGCCTCTTCTGCAGTCCTGTAATAATTCTGAGTGTGAAGTAGAAGGATTTTGACATTTGTATTATGGTCACTGTCAAGTTATTCCTCCCTCTCGCCTGAAAATGCAGCTTCAAAAAGTCATTATGGTGAAGTAAAGAGGCCAGATCAGGCAGCTCTTGCTGAGCTTTCAGACAACTCTTGCCATCTTCACACTGATTCATCTGCTCTGAGTTACACACTGTTTAAAAACCCACACAGGCTCTGGGTGACACAGAGAATGCAAAATATACTAAGGTTGCTTTCCAACCCCTTACAGTTATTTTCTCTCTTTTGGCCTTGGTAAGGCAAATCTAAAGTAATCTACCTGAGAAAAACAACTGCTTGAGATGCCAAAAGCAGAGGGCATTCTAGGGCATTGAAACTCTTGTTATCACATGCATAATTTCCACAGGAAACCTAAAGCTCAGCCTGGCTATGTATTCAAGCATGGGTTTTAATAAGGCAGGTGTTTTACTGACATGCACTAGTTTGAAAGTGACATAGGCAGAAAGATGAGACATTGTTTCCCTCAGATTATTTAGGTACAACATTTACTATTCCTGTATTTGATTTTGTACCACGATCAGATCTGCAATTACCACACTCAAAAACACTTGAAATATTCTAGTGAATTCTATTGTCTAAAAATATGTCAACTTCTGTGTCAAATGTGAGGATTGAAGTTGTCATTTAAGCAACAGAAAAATGTCTCTGCTTATTGCACATTTAAACAAAAGAAATAAGTGAATTACTTTAACTCAGGTTTAATGAAAAGATGTGATTTGATTCATATGACAACATGTTGAGTTTGGTACTAATAGTTAATTTGACTAAGACATAATCATACAGTCAAATTTCACAGACCATTGAATAGATGGTTGAGAGGACAAGTAGTTCAGCACAGTTCCTGTCACTTCTTGATCACCAGGAGGTCTCAGTGACTTTATAAAAGGTTGAAAGCCATTCTCATTCCAGGCTTTTTGGTAACTAAAGCCACTTGACAATACTATGCCAGTTCCATTCCAAGAGATCCAGTGATTTCCAATGACAGTAAGTGAGCTGTCTTCCTGGTTAGAGAAACTGTAAAATTTTGTGGTGTTTCTATACCCACCAGAGCACTACAGTCTTTGCAATTGTACTGAGCTTTGAATGGGCAGTTATTGTGCTGTATATTGATTGTGGAGTCAGGATTGAATGTCATATGAAATCAATGTCTAGTGTGCAGCAACAGCAAAACATTCTGGGATATCTGGATTAAAGTAGGATTTGATTTGTAGATGCAGTTTATGTCCATGTTTAATTGTTTTCTCTGAAACGAATCTTTTGAAGTAGGATTTCTCTAAGCACCCTGCAGGTGAGCATCTTTTCATCCAAATGGACTCTGGTGCAGGAAGGGGTTCTCTTAATTAGACCTTAACTCTCAGCTAAGGATTCACAAGATGGAATGCTACAGCGAGGCCAACAGAATTGTCCTTGCCTAGGACAAGGGCAGTTAATTTGCTGTGACTAATTGGAAAACATATTTGCATATTAATATGCAAAATGAAAGTGCAAACTGTGATTTTGCCAAGCAATGGAATCACGTAAAAGATTGATGTATAAGGTAGCATACTCGAACTCTACATTACTTTGTATACTTTGTTCTGTCAAAATGAGGAAAGTTGTTGAATTAGGGATGAGATGCCACGCTTATCAGCGTAGAAAGTGAAAGGATGAACTGAGAAAGGGAAAAACATGGGCAAAAAGTAGGCAAATCCATAAAATTTATCTATTTCTGTATTCACATAATCCAGTACTAAAGAAATGAACAATAAAGAAGTAGCCTTGCTGCTGTGGCAGGGGCGGTGGCGGAGAGGGTGCCGCGACCTTCCCGAAGAAGTGTCCTGAGAAGGACTGCTCGGGGGCACAGGCACCTCCTTCTCTGGGGTGGGATTTATACAGGAACTGTGGAGGGTGGGGAGAAGCAGGGATACATGCAACAAAGTGGGGAGAGCCAATGGGGTACAACGTGTCTACATAAAAGTGCCAAGGCCTCTGGCTGGGAGGTGAACTCACCCTGAGTGCAGTACCTTGCTTAGGGGTTGGCTCTCCAGGGGAGTGCCATAATCATTCCACTGGCCACCTCCTCAGCCCCCATACCTTGCAGACAGCCCCTCCAGGCCATTGTCTTTACACCAAAAAGTGGATTTGAATGGCATCCATTCCTAGATTTGTGTACAACATAGGTAGGCAATGGGACACTACAACCACGGTGTTTTAATAAAAAACCTGAGAGGTAGAGTAGACCTTATAGTGTCTAGGAAATATTTCCTTTTCTTTTACACTGAGACCTCTAGGTGTAGAAAGGTAGGAGATGCATTTGAGAAGCACATTTTTTAATCTGGTAAGGCTGCTAATTTGGGTTTAGCTGAGACTCATCTGAGATGGGCACATGAAACAGTTAATGAAACAGTTACTGAAACAGCTTTATGAAGCTGAAAAACACTATGACTTGCAATTTTCCTAAGCTCTTTTTAAGTAGGGAGAAAAGGAAGTCCTCCTGCACTTCTCATCTGGAACACTGAAATTGCTTACTTGTCCAAAGACTCTCCTTGTTGTGAAAAAGGGGTAGGGATATGAAATCCTATTTGTTCTTTGAACTACTTCAGGAATATTTCCCTCCCAAATATTTTTGTTGGAGCAGATTGCACCATTTGATGCACCTTGTTCCCAGGTGCTGTTTGCCCCAGTAACAGGTGGGGATCTGTTTAAGCAGATGAAGGTGGTGGCATTCATTGAGGCATCTGCAGGTACAGAGACTGCCCCCACAATGTATCTCCCTTCTGCTTTGATCTGCTTTGCTCCAATCCCCTGATGGGTCTGTGTTTGTGTCTTTGCTTTTCTGTACAGGTGCTTATCTCCTTCACTTGTATGCTTAATAGAAAACAGATCCTTGAGGTGATATTTCCACATAGAAACTTCCTTGTTCTCCCATGAACTACTGCCTACACCATGAGCTGTCTGTTTTGAATCAAAGGGTGGAATACTCCACTCTGGTTTTCCTTTTCAGGCACCTGTCAATGCTACTGTCAGCTCTAGGAGCTTCCTTCTGCCTCTTATTCTGCCCACATCTCTGACTGACAGTTCTGCCCCAGCTCTTCCAGCTGCTCCCATTCTCCACTCAGCTAATAACAATCTTCCACAGAGGAGGAAAGAAAATCCTCAGATCTCCAGCCACTGGCATCACTGCAGTTTTTTCTGCAGCTGTGTCCTCAGGACAGCCAGTGGCAGCAGGCTGACATCACTGCACTGCTCTGCGCTGCAGGAACTTGCAGTTTGTCCTTGGTGCCACTCCTCTGTCCCCAGCACACGTGTCCAGCCTGTCCCAGTGTCTGTGGTACAATTTCACCTCTGCTCTCAGCAGCCATGCTGGTGCTTGTTTGCTCATTCAGGTAACTTGAGAGGGGAAGAGATGGTAATGGAAATAATGGTAATACACTGAAATATTAAATAAGATACACAAATATATATATATATNGCTAAAGGGCTCAGATTTCCCCCTCAAACATACAAGATATTTTGAAAATATTGTGCAATCTAACATGTATCCTTCAACGTTTATATAGACATTCAATTCATTCACCTGGAAAGTAACTTACCTATATTATTTATTTATTGTTATTTTTTGTCACTAAAAGAAACTTGAAACAGGACACTGCTAAGGCTAAACCACTGGGGTGTTTTTTTGTGTTTTATTTAATAAACATTTGAGTCTTAAGCTGTTATTCTTTATCATCTTTAGAATTTCAGTTGGTATTTATATAGTTAGATACCAAATACGTATCTACACATATACACATATATATGTGTAGATACATATTTGGTCTAATGAAGGTCAGTGAAAGTGGAATTGTCAAAGGCTTGTTGGACATAATCCAAGGAAACATTTTCAATGCTACCAGGCTTTAATATACAACCTGTTCTTCCTGCAGTCACAAAATTCCCC
This sequence comes from Urocynchramus pylzowi, assembly GCA_013397555.1. NCBI lineage: Eukaryota > Metazoa > Chordata > Aves > Passeriformes > Fringillidae > Urocynchramus > Urocynchramus pylzowi. Next base: position 92,840 of record VZRH01007527.1, read on the forward strand.
TCTCTCTTCATCTATTTGCTTCTTTATTAGCAACCTAGAGTTGGATCAGCTCATACAAGATTATTTCTGCTCAGATTGTAGTACCTTAGATAAATTTATGTCTGTGAAAACTTGTAATTTTCCATGTTTTGATCAATGTGCACATTCTGAACCCATCCTTGCTAAAGCACCCTTTGCTGAAGGGCCCATGAGCTGGAAATTATTTCACATTGAAAAACATCCAGTATATTATTAAAACCATTTCCTTTGTCATATCCCTACCCTGTTACTCACTGTTCTCTTCACAGGGGCTAATTAAACGTTATGCTGCTAATCAGTGTTGATAGATACAAAGTACTGTAATGTTTTCTGGGTTTATGTATTATGCTAATGGCCATCTGCCTATTATTGATAATTTGTTCTTCAGTTACTGGAGGGGGAGGAAGGAGCTGTTTGGTTAACTGTAAAAGGGAGCTATTTGGTTTATGATGCATTCAGCTGTATCACCAGTTGTCTTTGGCTATTAAAGTTACTATAACTGCAAAGAATATAGTTTCATCAAGATCTGAATTTTCTCCAGTTATTGTATATGAAATTTATATGTTCATACAGCTAGTATACATCATGAGTAATAGGAGCCTGACAGCAATGAGCTTATTAAGTACTAAATGTGTTAAACCAAAGGTGGATAGATACATGATTAAATTTCATACTGCAGTTGTCTAAAATGCTATTGACTATGAAAAGTAAAAGGCCATGAAAAAAATCTAACTAAATTCTATAACACAGAAATCTCTATCAAAATCTGTGTGTATAGAGGCTGCCTCAAATAACAGAATCTGAGCATACTCCATCAGCAGCTGGAAATTGTCAATTATAAGAATTTGGAAGCTCTGCTCAGAGAGGTAAGGTGCACTTCTGTTTTCATGTAGTGTAATTGACAGGATCAGATATTCTCCAGTATGAAACACTGTTGGATAACAGTTCTTCAGCAGCCTATTAACATTTGCAAAGCCATCTCAGGTTGTACTGAAGTTTTCCTCAGCTGCTTTGACTGTTTTATTTCTCAACCAGAGCAGAGAGCTCTGACACACAGTGAGAAGAGAGGAAGCTCTGATGCTGTCGGCAGCAGAGTTAGCTGGAAAATATACCCAGCTATTTCAAAACATGAAAACACAGTTCATGTTTCTGTAAAATATTTTATTGCTTCTTGATGGGCTACTGCAACATAAGGAAAATCTGAACTCAGAAATTTGAAATATTTTGGTGGGAATTTTAAATACAATACAATGGAGTTTTTCAACAAAATCTTCCCTAGAACTATTTGGGAATCCTGTCAACACTTAAAAATAAAGGAAAGGTTCTAAGCAGTAACCACATTAAAGAGCTTACACATTTGAGTTTTCTTTCTTGAGGAATTATGTAAGTGTGAAGCTTTTGAGCAGATTAAATTGCACTTTCTTCCAAGACCTTAAAATAATCTAGAAATACTCAGTACTGAGAAAGGGAAGCCTTCCAAAAAGAACTTGAAAATTCACTGAAGGAGACAGAGTTTTTATGTGGAAGGGCATAGTCTGACTGATGGAATACCAATTTTTGGCAAACATATTCAGTGGTAACCACTGAATGTTCTGTAGCTCCTGCTTTTCATTTGACTTTACAAGCAGTGTGTGTGAATAGCAGATATCAGTAACGACCTCAAGACTCTTTGCAGTAACCAAAACTTCACAAAACCAGGAGTTTGTATCAGGATGCCTGTCAATGAAGGGCACCACTGAGACTTCCCCCAGGCAATCTGAAGAAACTCAGCTTGAGTTCTGTGAGTGCTTTGAAGAGCCATTGAAATGCTGTAGCAGTAAACTGAAGCACTGAACAGTGCAGTTTTCTCTGAATACTGTTCTTATAAACCAGGAAGGTATGAATGGCTGGATTTAGCACAAAATGAAATTATTGCCATGTATATAATCTCTTTAAAATTGGCTAATATTATCTCATGCAGCAGCAAAGCAGATTTCCCGTGTATTTCTCACAAATTTAGACTTCAATTAATGAACCAGCCAAACAAATTTGCAGAGATTTGGTGTGGATTTCCAATCCCTGATGGCACTAACAAGCTGGCACACCTGGAGCCTGATGACCCTCCAGCCCTTCTGACCCTGCCCTCACTTTTTTCCCAGGGTCCTTATTTAAGCTCACTCTTTTCTCTATTTTGAAGGACAAGCCCAAGAAGCTGCTCCTTCAGCCTGTAATTGTCCTTGTTTTATTTTTATTTCCTTTTTTTAATTAATTAAAAAGTTTTTGTTTAGTTCTGTAGGTATCTTATACTCCCTAGGTGCTTGTAGGTGGAGTATTGCAATTTTCAGTTATACCTCATATTTGTCTATTATGGCTAAAGACAAAAACACAGTCATCAGGGATTCCCCATGACTGATAACAGGTTTATGTCCTAACCACACTCCTATTTGCTTCCCTCAGGGTCACTCCTGAATCTAGCACATTGCTAGGACTTCCACAGGGGAAAAAATATTCCTTAGGCTCATATTGTTATATCCAGTTGCCTGTTTGAAGACTACCCTGAAGATATTATTATCTGCTTCTAGAAACCAAAAAAAAAAAAAAAAAAANTAAATATTGTTTGATATAAAAAAAAAAAAAAAAAAAAAAAAAAAAAAAAAAAAAAAAAAAAAAAAAAAATCAAGAGGTATTGTTTAATCATATTTTGAAAGAACTGACTTTGGAAAGATCTGGCATTATTATTATTTATTATTATTATTATTATTATTTTGTCTTTTGAGTACTTTCCTGCTTGTGGGTTCTTATTTTCCTAAGCAGGTGATATTTTTTATAGGTAATACTTATTATAGACCTGCTCTAGGAAGTGTTAAATGACAATATGTCATTAATGTTGCAGAATAGTCACTGACTCAACAGTGCTGGCACTGCTTTGCTGTTCTGCTTTGAGGAACAGATAGGAGGATAACGTGCACAAGAAGCATAAACCATGATGCTGAATGCAGAGGCCAAAGGCAATTGGGTACTCCAGCAATGGATATTTGTATATCCAGGGGAATTATGTTTGTGTGTCCAGCTCTTTACAGAATTCTTTACAGGAATTCTAGACAGACTATCAGGATGCATATTCATGAGTAAAATATCTCAGCATAGTAACATGGTGCCTGCTAACCACTATTATAAAAAATTATATCTGGCTTCTCAACACAGCTCTCAGAACAGTTTCTAGATAGAGCTGCCAATAGAGAGGAGGGAAGTAGCTCCTCACTGGAATTCCACAGGAGCCTCTTCCAGACGGGAACTCCCTCCATTTGCTTCTTCAAGTGCTTTGATTGCAAACGTGGTTCACAGACCTCTTGTCTGCTGGGGTGGGGAATATAGACACTCTTTTGAAAAAATGTTCTGGGTAGCATCAAAAAAATCAGCTCTGTGGTTGTGAAAAAGACCATTGCCAGATGTGAAAGGCTTACTGGCATGAGAAAAAGTCACTTCAGTGGGTTTATTATAGAAAGTTGTAGCAGATTATAATCTGAGTGATCAGAGCAGCCACGTTCTTGTGTGCTGACATGTTTGTTATTAAATGCAGTAGTCCTCTGAAAATAAGCCAAGCTGCAAAACATCCTTGTGAAGGTACCACACAGATGATGGGGCAGCTGCAGAACTACTTACTCAATGTTTTCATGGGGGAAATAAAAAGACACATTATGCCTAGATGAATATTTTTAATTACTTATGACTGAAGTGGGCTACATCTGTTTTCTATAGCAGTGTAAGGAGTGTCAAATAAAAGACTGCAAAGTTTGCAGTCCCCTGTGCAAATGAGCATCTTAGGGGATTAAGAGAAATTCAGTGTTTAAACTAAAGCAGAGTCACAGGAGAATAGACGTGAAAGCATTGTAGATGGCAAATTTATCTGGACATGCAGCATCTTTTGCCCAAACCCAGTGCATTTCTTTGGATACCCATGAAGGGAAATAAATGTTGAGTAATTGACTTGAAAGCAATTTGTGCTGGGAATGATATTTGTGAAGTGTAGCTTTGAAAGGACCTTGCAACTTGTCAAGGAACAAATAATGCTTTAGTTGGCCAATTGGCAGTAAAGTTTAAAAGCAGTCGAAGAAAATGAAATAAACTGAGTGTTGGTATAATAACCTCATGACTTGTGTTTATCACAAAAAAAAAGTTGTTGGCTTTTAAATGAGGCAACACTTCATATGACAAAAGTGTGGTTTTAGTGCAGTTAAGCCTTAGATTAAACAGTCATGGGTTGTTTAAGCCTAATGAAAAAAAAAAAAAACATCCATGCAGTTTTTAAGAGTATGCTCCTGTCATGCCTAATTTCTGTGCCAGCCAGTGTTGTCTGTGAGAAACTGAGCAGCTCATTGGGAACACATCCCTCTGATTCACAGATCTGTGTTTCATCCTGCAGTTTTTGTTCGCAGTCATCTGCAAAAGAACCTGTTTGCCCTCTCTGGGGGTAGCAGCAGGAAACAAATCTTGTCCTGCCCATTCCAGATTTGACTGCAGTTCCACAGGGCAGCCTGTGTTAGTGAGGGAGTCTGCTTTCTTACCACTGCTCAGAATATTGCAAATCAGACTGTCAGGATTCCATGGATTTTTAAAAAGTCTTACTTTTCCACCAAAGTGAGCTTGGTGCTCCTGTTTTCTGCTGTGGTCAGTGTAGGTTTGTGGCTATTTGGCTTTGTGGTGCTGAGCTAGATTCTTGCAAGCACAACATTGAATTTTAGTAGGAGTTTCTACTTAGTTTAGATGTCTGCTCTGTCTGAAGAGGAGCAAGGCTGCAGAAACTGCAAGGAATGTGATGCTGAGGATGCTGAACAGAGGCACATGGAGATATTTTTTGTCATGGCCAGAGCACATATCTCAGTGTAGATCACAAGTTGATTACAGGACCACCAGAAGATAAATTTATTTAACTTCTGTAAACATTACACTACCAGTAAGTAATAAACCTACCAGGGAACACTGCATTTTGCTATGCATGGTTTTGTACCAAGGGTTGAGGAAAATGTGTGCAAACCCTGAGGATGTCAGAGTGAAAAACAACAGATGAATCCTTAGATTGAAGTTTGCTGTGAGGGCAGGGCTCAGGGGCCACACCTTTGCAGCAGTGAAACCTGTTGATCCCAAGAGGATACAGCACTTTACCATGATCATAACAGTTCCCAAATTCCTGGATTCTCCTGAAACAGAATGAGGGAGCAAATCACACTGTACACACTTACACTACAGTACTTTAGGAAGAGAGACCCCCCATTTGGTAATCTAGAGAGACAGAGCTCTGTTAAAGAGTGGGTACCAGAAGAAGAAAGTATCCAAATACAATTTGATGGCAGACATGAGAATATGGCAAAGGTGTAAAGGATTCCTTGCGCAGAGTTAGATACTTGCCCCTTTTTCCATGTAGTCTCCTTCAGTTTAAGAAATAGTTTCAAATGTAATGTGATCTTTTTTTCTTTGTCACCTTTTTGTGTGTTAACCCAGGCACATTTGTATGTGTTTAACTCTGGTTTTGATGGGAATTTGATGCAGCATGAAGTTAAGTGCATGTGCTTTACCAAGCAATGACCTTAGGGAAGGCCCTGATCTGTAATCTCCCTGCTGATCCAAAGAAGGCAAACTTGGTGCACAGGGTGCAGAAAGCAGTAGAAGAAAGCAGTGCTGGACTAAGCTGGCCAAGCCTGAGAGAACACACAGAGAGCCACCCAAGGGGTTGGAAGCAGTCTGTAGCAGCAAAATCCCCTCCAATGCAGAACTGGAGTATGAAGAAGTTCATCACCAATTTTATCTGATTTCAGCAGAAGCAGACAGGTTGCAGGAGCAAAGCCAGCTATGCAGCTTCCTGAAGTGTTGGAATCTGTGGCAATGACTAAACAATTTCCTTCTCAGATGAGTGACCAAGTTGTACACAAGCAGCTGGTCACTAAGAACATGTGGTCTTAGCTATTGTGGCTGTGTGACAGCAGGGGATGAAGCCATGTCACCACTGACTAGTGGACCTGAACCTTGAAAAGATTTTAATCATGTACAGTTTTTCAGGTTTCAATTAGTAATAGCTCTGGCCTGCTCTAATAAAATATCTCACAGCTCATTCTCAGGACACTTTTTTGAGTGGAGGACCACATTTTGGTCAATACTAATCTATTGGCAGTGTATGAACAAAATTGAGTTAAACTTTTCTTGCTGCTCTTCCTGATCAGAGGTTTTGCTGAGGTGTTGCAGCTGAAGGCCCCAGCAGAAAATTATGTCCCTTTCAGGTCTTGTGTTGGTACTTATTCTTTATTACTTTATCAGGAAATTGCATCACTTACCATGTTGACTTTTTAAAAGATGAACAGTGATGAAAGCTTAGGATGCTAACAGAAAATATAATGATGTCAGTATAGTCTTAATTTCTAAGTAGGTCTTTGTCTGACTTGCAATGACTTCCACTTTTAAAAACCTTAAATACTGTTTTGCACAAGACAGCTGCATAAATATTTGGGCAGAAAAGTGAAGAACAACCTGAAAACCACAGGGGGGCATGTTAGGCAGACTGAATGTTATCAGTTAAAATGGGATTTGGCTAGGACACTGGAATTGATTAAAAAAGTATTATGCTGGGGTTGAATGACCAGAAGAAGTGAGGATGCTGGTGGATGCCAGACTGGAGTGAGGGCAGGGCAGGCAGAGCACTGATCTCCTGCACTGGGCAGGAGCACTGGCTCAGAACAGACTCACAGGAGGAAGGGCAGTGCCTTGTCTGTTTATGTTGAGGTGTGGAAGGTGTGACATGAGAAGTAGTTTTTGGACTGTTGTGAGAGTGATGCTTTCTTAGTCTGCTTCTTCTGCACTAGTAAAAACCCACAATGAAGCAGGGAGATTCCAGTAGATGAGATGTATAACTGGAAATGAGAATAACTTGGCTTTTCTTTATTGCAAGGCATTGGGGAAAAAGGTACTTAAACCTGGTTTGCTTTGCCTACCCAGAAAATAGGATAACAGCACTTATTAAAAATGATCTGAAGCTTAATTCCTTGCAAGGTGCTGTGATATTTTGGAAGAAATTTTTCTAAGATGTTAAGTACACCAGTCCTGTTCAAGCTTGAATACCTCAGAGTCACAAGCTGTGAAGTGGTGGTGTCCCCAGGGAGCTAAAGCACACACTGGGAAACTGCTGATGTATTCATTTCAGTTTCTGGAAGCATTTAATGAGGCACCTACTGGTGAAATGAGAAAGAAGTAAACTCCAGACCTCTAGAATGTCATTTTTCCTGAACTCGTAGTTGGAGATTATATTAAAATCCATTCCTCCCTCTGCCCTATTTTTTTTACCAACATCTCAGAGCTAGAGTTAACTTCAGAAGCATAAGTGTTTTTTTCTCATTTTCCTTCTCCTTATTGAAACACAACTTGGTGAGAATGCAGGGGCCCAAAATTTGGTAAATCATAGAAAAGATTCAGAGAAATCCTATATTTTTCTTCCAAAATTCCTCTCCAGAGGAGCAAGGCAGAAAACTAAGTCACTATAATTCCATTTGTCCTGTGATTCAAATCTTTTGTAATTCCTTTATTACATTATAAATTTTAGAATCAGGCCAACAGGCTTTTTTGGAATTCTTTCTGCATATGATTGGGCATGGCTCTGCCTTAATGTAGGGATTAGGGCATGAAACGACTGCCTTATTTCTCTTTCCTGCATGTGAATTTCAGGATTTTCTGTTTTGTTCAGAGCAGTAGCTCAAAGGGATCTACTCTGCTGCTTTTGCTGAGCACCAGCAGAGCCTTTCAGAGCAGCAGAACATCTCTGACTTTCTAGGATGCATAAGTGGGTACGGCTGAAATGAAATAAAAATTCATGCTTTTCTAGAGAGCTCCTTCATGTTAAAGCCAAATAAGAGAATTTTGTTTTTTCTTTCATCTGCCTCCTATAGGTAATGGATCACACATTAAGCTAAATAATATGTATGTATGTCAAACATGTGGTTAAGGTTGTACTATCTTTCTGTTGAAGCATACAGCAAAGTTGATTAATTACAAGTTAACATCAAAGAAAATTTAAGTCTTCTCTGTAATGCAGCTTATCTATTTTCTCTATTAGCCTCAGGATTTAACCACCTGGCAGGTACTTATCAATTGAGGTCTGAACTTGTACCCTAACACTTATAATAATTTCCAAAATATAATTTCATCTTATCTACTATTGTAGTTTTCTGTTTTGTAAGGAGATTTTGTCAGAATATCTACAAAAGAGCTCTTTTTCCTCCCACACCAATTCTTGCCACTGCACAAGCTCAACTCAATCTGCTCCATGAACAATTGCTTCCAAATGCATTGAGGTGCTTTCAGTAGTTTCTTTGCTTATAGCATTGAAATACAGGTGTTTATATTTCCTATATCCTCCTTGGAGAAGCATGATAATGCTTGGTTTAGAAAATAAGACATTCTTGACTCAAATTTTTTTTTAAACCTTTGATTTTTGTCTTGAACTTTTGCTGTTTGATTTTAAAAAAGAGGACTCCATTTCTTAAGGGGAATGTGTAGTTGAGTAGATGAACTTACCAGTAAGAATTTGAACCTAAGTGCAATCAGATATCAGCAATTAATAAAATGGCACCTTTTTCCTGTAGGATGTATTAACTGCACAGCAAATATGAAGCAAACAGCCACTATGGCAGGTCTTATCAATCAGGCAGGAATGAAATAGAAAAAGGTCATGCAGGTTGTTCAGCTGAAGCAGTGCTCTCTCCTACTGTAAATCAGTGAGGGTGGTGTCAGATTTGACATATATGTCAGATGCACTTTTTTGGACCTTAAAAATAAAGGAGAAATCAGGGTCTCCAGAAAGAGCAGAGACAGGGTATTGTGTGTGGGGAAATAGAAATGGGGGTGGGATTGGTACTTTGTGTCTCTTATTGGGTTTATGTGAGCAGCTAAGCAGCTTGGGGCAATATGGGAGAAATAAAAGCTTGACAAAACATTGCTAAAATAGGTCTAGAGGAACAGAGAAATTGACAGGTGAAGAGAGTAACCAGACTGCCAGAAAATGTTTCATTACAAGTGTATTTGTTTTTTGGTTTTCAAAACTGGGTGTCTTGAAGACACAAGATACAGGGCAGGTTATTGTGCAGTTGCTGGGGGTAAGAGAAGGGAAAGGTGAATTGGGACTTTTTGTGCATAGCTTGTGTGGGACAAAGCCAGCCCTCTGCTTGTGGATCAGCCTGGAAATGTATTGCTGTTGGCAAAGATTTCTCTCAGCGTAGAATCAGAGAAAATAAAATTTCATATTCCTTTTCACTAAAAATCACTGAAAAAGCATTGTGACCCCGAAAAGGAGTATTCTTAAAGAATGTTAGGAATTCTTAAAAATGGTTGTTGAACTTTCTGCACACCTGGAAGATGCCCTTTCACCTGGACATTTCCAAACTTAGTCCAGAATAATGTCTACATAGAAAGGAAACCATGTCAAAACAAACAATACATTATATTTTCAATCTATCCCACCTATTCACCTTCCAGTAACAACTATTCATGGACAAGCTGAGACAGAAGACATATAATAGAGCACAAAATACTACCCACAAAGGTATATAAAGTTATTTGTTCTGGGATTGGATGCTATTTGGTTACTGGGCAGTTGAGCTGTCTGTGCCTAAAGGATCTCACACATTTCTGTGCTCACCAGGAAGCACAAGAACCAGAGACTGAACTGTGACAATTTTGAGAGTATATTGAAATTTTTACAGGATTAAGGAAATTTTCAAAGGTGAATGAGGCTTTATACTGAAACTTTAAGAATCTGTGTGAAAAATAAACTGTTTTCCAAGATTTTAGTACTCTTGTCCCTAGATGTTTTTGAAGAACAAAATGAAGTGTTTTGAGATGACGCCTATAATTTTATTTTGATAAATCCCCTGTGGTAAGTGCTCTGAAGTAGAGAGAAACACAGTAGTAAAGAACTGTTGATGGAAAACACAAACAGCAGTGAGAAGATGGATGGACTGAAGCTGAAAACCAGACTAGATAAATCTAAGGCAATTTAAAGGAATTAAGAGCATATAGTAAAATTGACAAATGAGTGATAGGAAAATCAGATTAGAGTTCCATGCTGGGAGGAGATGTGGCCTTGTGGATAACTGATAATATGGAGTGTAATGTGTCTGGTGAAGCAGGGCAGAAGAAAAGGTTTTATTTCTGTGATTTGATCTTGGTGTTTATTGAACCAGTGTTATTTGACAAACTGAATGTGAGAAATGACAGTAAAAATAGAGCAGTGTGTAAGGGGCCAGAGAGGAGGAGTACACAAAGCTGATGAAAGGTAGAAGCAGCCAGGAGTGCTGTAGTTCTCACAGTGGAAGCAGGGACATCTCAGGGACTCCTGTCCTCAAAATCAGCCTGTGTGGAGCTGGGGTGGAGCCCTCCAGCAGAGCTGGCCAAACCTGCACAGGTGAGAGCACCTGAAGGGGTATCTGAGGCAGCACAGGCTGGCTGAGCAGGGCTCACAGGGGAACTCAGCTGAGAGCTCATTCTGCAACCACTGGAGCTCAGAGAAGCCTGCAAAACTTCCAGGAATCCCTTTGGAATTGCAGGCTGGCTGATAAAGTCCCCAGGGTCCCAGGGCTGCAGGGAAGAGCTTTCCTACAGACAGGAAAGGTAACACTCCCCCCAGGGTGTAGTTGTTTTCCTCAGCCTCTCCAAGGACTCAGACTATTCTGAGGTGATTGGCTTGCAGCTGGGCACTGTATCTTGGCAAAAATATGTGAATATTCCTCATACTGCTGTCATGAAAGGCATGCTTTAAAAATTCAGGAGTTTGTCACAAATAGAAGCAGCTATCTGGACTGCTTGATTCCATGATCTATTTCAAACATACTTGACAGAGAGGCACACTATGAATGTTTTCAGGCTTTTCCCCTAATTTTTGATGCTGTCACCTTATTTATATAGCTGAGGTTGGCTGCTCATATGTTTCCATGAAAGTGCTATAGAAAGTGTCAGGAAAAAAATAGTATAATTCAGTTTAAAAAGGCAATTAATCAAGAGACTTGAATCTACTGGAAATGAGACTTCTTTAGTTCCAGTGCTCAGGAAATTTGTTCCCTACTAAATTTTAAAATATAAGGCATTTTATGTTAAAAGTGGCAGAAAACAAGGAATGCCCCACTGGACTGAAATTGGTCACCCCCCTGAAAAACCCTTGCCTTTTCACATGCCAAATGCAATGCAGGCAGAACAAAACAGCTGCTGGCTGAATGAACTTGAGGTTACCCATGCTGGGTTAGCAGAGACAGAGATATTCCCAACAGGACATGCTTGTTTTCCTTCTCAGCCATCTCAGCAAGTCATGAACCTGAAAGAGAGCTCCTAGGGAGAGCTCATTTTTCAGGCATTCTGCAATTGTCATTTCACTTTTATATGTGCTGTAGAAGTGTTCTACAGTAGGAAAAAATTGAAGAGCAGCTTTTGAAGTGCAAGGACAAATCAATCAATTAAAAGCTGTTATGAAGATAAGAGCAATGCTGCCTGCCTTTCATGGTGTCTTTGTTCAGCACCTAAAAGTGAAAGGTTCAGATCTTACTAGTCTCAGGCACAGTAATTTGAATTTGTAGTTGTTTGTGGCTTTGTGGAATCTGGCTATACATACCATTTGAAAGGAATCCGCTGAGGTCTCAGCATAAAAATGTGTTTGGAGAAACTGCCTTTGTATTCCATGACAAAAATGATTGTGTGCAACCAGCTTTTAATTCCAATTTTGACAAATTGTCTTGATTTGTCCTTCTAAGGACATTAAAAGATGACCATTAAAGAACTTGGAAGCAAAGGATGTGTTTCAATGTAAATAAATATTGAAGTTATAATTATTAAGTTTCTAAGTTGCTGGAAAATAAAGTAAGCACAAATAAATGAATAGCACACTTTTAGTGTCAGGATTTACTGCCTTTACTATGATTACCTTTCAACAGTAAATTTGAGAAGAAGAAACAAAAACCATACATGCAGAGTTCTGCTTTCTGTACTGGCTCCCAGGTTATTGCCAAGCATTTTCTGCACAGATTATAAAATGAAAAAAGTGCTAATTAATTTTATTTTTTGCATATTTTAATGCCATAGGACATGTATTTAGTAAAGTTTAAAAATGGGTTTGAAGAACAAAAAAAAAATAATGTGTTCATGATCATACATGTGAAAGTTACAAATAGGCACATACCTGTCTCTTTGACACTGAGAAACCTGGCAAATAATATGCAACAAGGTTGGTTTTAGTAAAAAAACCCACTAATTCAGGCTTCTAAACAAATTCTAAATTTAGAATACTTAATTTTTCAGGGGGCTTCACTTGAAGAAGCTCTATAAGAATACAGCCTGCTCTGTTCTGAGAGCACATTTTCAGTGACATGCTTGCGTGACACGTGTGATGTTTGCACCTGTGTGTTTTGTGGAACCAGCTGATTTGCACCATTTATTTCCCAGTTTTGTATCTGCTGGTGCTAATAGGCTTTTTACACCCCCAGCTTTCTGGTGATGAGCATCTCCATCCATCTGGGGGTGACCTTGCAGAGCAGGTGTCTGTGAAATGGGGTGACCTAAGGCTGCATCAGTGGTTGGCAGTGCTGGGGCCCTGGAAGGCAGAACAGTTTGCATGAACACATCCCACAGCCATCACTGCTCTTGCCAGGAAACTCTTTGCTGAAGTGTTTGCTGAGAGTTTAATCCCATCAGCACAAACTGCACTAGATCCTCCTCATCTGAAAGCTCAAATAAATCCCTTTTATGTACTTCAGGTAGATAATCAGTGATTGATGTAGAGAATACTTCATGGTCATGTTAATTTTCTATTATCATTTTTTCAAGTTTTCTGAGTGACTTCAGGATTTCTCACATGGAGCTGGAAATAGTCATTCTTCTATGAGTTTTCTGTGGCAAGGCTAGCTGGTTTTATTTTCAAACTAGCCTACAGCAGAACATGCCCTGTGCAATATCACTGGGTGCCTTTTCAGCTTCTGCCTGTTGTAATTTCAAAAAGCAGGGTAGGAGGGGAGTATATTGAATTTGTGTGCCTGTCAGATTAGCCAGGATTGCCTCTTGCCCTTAAACAGAAAATGTTCTGAGTTTGTGATGCCATCAGAGACTTTCAATTCAAGCATCTTGCTCAATTGCCTCAAAGTATTACCATGAAATGAAAAGGTTGAGAAAGAAATAGTTTCTTAAATTCAGCTGTCTCCCAAAAAATAACCAAATGTAAGGTACCATAAATGAGGTTCTTCAGTCAGCAGCAAGGTGATGCCCATCATTCTTTGATCTGGTGTGATTTATCATATCAAGAGGGGATATATCAAATTAGAAAACTATCAAGGAATTTTGCTCTTCCATGGGGAAGACAGGCAGAGTGGAGATGAGTCATGTACATCACTCCTTGATTCTGCATTTTGATAGTTCACACTTCACAAAGCAGTAACAGATTCTAGGTAATAGAATTGTCATAGCCTTTATTTTAGGAATTGCTAGGTGATTGTGGACGAGTGTACACCATAACCCCTCTTTAGGAGAAGTCACTGGAATGTGATACTTTCCCTGGCATTAAAGAGAAGAGGAATTCAAGCAGATTTTTCCCCTGGTGGGCTGCCTTAGGCACTACAGTGCTACAGCAGACAGTGATGAGCTGGTGGTTTAAACATCTTGAATTTTAGGACGATTTTTTTTTTTTTTTTTTGGTCATTCCATTAAATTTGATCTCTCTGGGGCTGCTTAAGGATTTGATCAAGAAGCAAATAAGTACTAGAGAATAAAAAAATCATGCTGAAAAGAAACTAAGCACTCAAAATATATTGAATTTTTAGGTCACTCTTAAGTTTTGGCCATACTTTTTCCTACTTTGAATAGCTAGATGCCTGCATTTGATCTGATTCCCATGTTTTGCTATCAACATTTTCTGGTCACAGCATTGAGCAGTTTGTTACAGGTGGATGTCTGGAGGCCAACTAGTTGTTCAAACCAGAGTTGACTTACCAATTTAACAAAAATTTTGACTTTTCTTGATCCCATTCTTGAGGCAAATGTAGAGTAGTCTCCCTACTTGTAATTTTCTCTAACAAAACAGTGCCAAACTTCCTTATTGATACTGCAAACATAAAATAAAACCTTGGTAAAAACAGTGCTGTGATTTTTAAAAAATATTTTTTCTTTATTTCTTTGGTCCCTTCAAACTCGCATAGTTATTATTCCTAAATTTTTTTCCTGTTCACCTTAAGGTTCCTTGGTTTGTGAACTGGAGCTTATAAGAAGTAAGAAAATAGGAACTTTTTCTTCTGCTTAGAGTTTTCTGAGTCCTCACTTCTGCAATAGTTGCAGAATGAGGGTTCTGCTTTTCCTGGTAGCAAATGCTGTTTCAGTACTGATATTCTGCAATAAGGTAGTTATTCATGGTGCCATACATGCAAAAAAACCTAATTCCATATTTCGCAGGCTTAACAAATAGCATATGAATGTGACTCCTGAGAATAAAATCAAACTTTATATGCTTCTGAAGTTCTTTTCCATTCTGACTTAGAAACTTAGCCATGAGCTTATAATTGCTGGTTTATGTTGATTCACATAAAAACATACAGAAAAAGCAATCCAGGGCTCAAGGAAGTAGAGAAATAGCTAAAATAGAAGCCTGAGATACAAAGAAAACTAGAGTTAGTAGTGGCTTTAGTTACCTGCTTGTTGTAGAATATTATGAAACTGAGACAAATACTTTATTCAAATGAGAGTTATTTTATCAACCAGTTAAACCAATTAAAACTCCACCACCATGAGAATACAGATCCATGGTGTCAAATGGAATTGATACTGCCCAAATGACTCAAGAATTCCCAGATTTTAGAAAGGGTGCTCAGCTGATCTGTGGGTTATGGTAAAAACAGGTTTTCAGTTGTACCTCCATATCTTTAGCCATAGAACAATGGAATCCTATTTCATGGGAGCATCCAGTCACAGTTTAAAATACATTTTTAAAAGGCTTAGATTAGAAAAACTGCCTAGGGGTGAGTACTCCATTCTTTTTTTTCTCACAGTCAGATTGAATCTGGCTCTTCTGACTGTTTCCATGTATGCTTTTTTTTTACTAGTGGTTCTCTAAATATTAACACTGTTAGAAATCTAATAACAGAAATATCTGTCAGTATTTTTAAAAATCTTTCCAATCTGGTTTCTCTGCTATATATCTGAGTTATTTCTCTGCTAAACTGCTTCTGCTTTCCCTCACTTGAATGTGGTGGTTTAGTGACAAATTGTTAATGAAGTTGATGTGATTCAGTGAAATCAAGAGGAGAGAAAATGGCTTTATGAGGATTACATGTTTTTAACACACTAAGGATGGATGTAGTTCCCAAATATGTAGTTCCCAAATTAGATTTAAGCTGCTATTTCAATGGTTTGAGACTTTCTAATAAGGTGATAGCTAACAGCAAAGCCCAACCTAGGCTCAATCTTGTCTGAAGCAAATTTTTCTGACAGTGCATCTACTTGAACTCCATCCAGACAGGTTGAACTGACAATTTGGTATCAAGTCTTTTTTAAGTGTGGAGAACCTCTGTGAACAGCACGGTAATAGTCACTCCTAGTCACTTTTAGTACTTTCCTATTTGTAAAAAGGCAGAAATAAATTGTTAGTTAGAGCTACAAGAAGAATGAACTAATTTTGGCCATGACTTCATATTCACAAAAGATAAGACAGAATTAATGCATTAGTTTTTTTTTTTAAAGAATTTGTTAATCTTGTTTTCTCCCTTTTGTCTTTCTGGTTTCAAGTCTATCTGCACATAACAGATACACAGAACAGCACTTGAATGTGAACTTTATCTTAGAACAAATACCTATTTATATTTATTCCTAATCCTCTCATTGTGTGCAATTGAAGTGTGATTCATATAACAGCTCACAGTAACAGGTGTGGTAGGAGAGGCACTGTAACATTTGTGATAGTGTGGGGAAAAATGCCTTTACATTGTTCTAACGTTTTTCTAAAAGAATGCTTTTAAATTTCGTTTTTTCAGACTTAATTTTATTGAAAAATTGACCACCCACACATCTCCTGCTAATGCATTTCCTTCTGTGAAATACTTGGTTTAGTTGGTGTCATGTGTGGAGGATGCTGATGTCTTCTGGTGCTATTCCACCTGTTTTACAAAGGAGAGAGCAATGATCTCCAGTGCTCTTCCTTTTTCTTTTTAATGTAAATGTCAAGTTTTTCCCTTGGTTTTCTAGTGGTCCATCCATTTCACTTTACCCCCTATAAGGTTCAAGAGCTTTTGCCAGCTTATCCCTTGCATCAGATAGCAGCTGGCATGCTTGAGGTGCTCTCCCAAATGGGTACAGCAAGGTTGTGGCTAAAATGTGATGGCTCTCTGCTCTGCTTGTTCTGCTTCTACAAAAATAACCCAGGAATGCTCAGCCCAGGTGCCTTCAAATGAGTTTTCTTTGGTAGTTAAGTGACAGAATAAGACATTAGCATATCAGTGAGGCACTTGGTGATTCATTTTCTTCTTGAAACGTCTTAATTTGCATATATCATATTGTTCTTTTTCACTCAAATTAAAGCTGTGAAGAGACTGGAATTTATATTGCAGTTGATGTGTTTATTCTTACTCTTGAATGTTATTCATACTGTTGATGTGTTTATTCATACATACTTGGCTCTTTTTCTTCTGTCTTCCTCATATAATAAGTGGTTTATTCACACAGTTCTGCTGATTTTTTTTTAGAATGTTGCAAGGTGTCTGAAAAATTATTCTGAATTTTGAATCTGTCCTTTGAGATCTCCAATTCATTCCAGACCAGACAGTCTGAATTCTGAAAGTTTGAGTGCATTCCTGCCATCTCAAAAGCTGAGCTGCAGCACCTGTGCATGGCCTGGGAGAAGTTTAAAATGTTTAGGACAACAGAGAAAAACCTGCTGCACACAGAGGAGAAAAGATTTTGATGTAATTCCTCTTGATGTAATTTCCTCTTGAGCTCCCAGCTGCATCCATAGGCTTCAAGAGAGTTGCAGTGTTTTAACTAAGACTACTGCCTAAATGGCAAAGTAATCTACAGCTGGTACATGTTTGTTTTGAGGGAGAGTTTTGTGCCTCTCTAACACACAGATTTAGCAAGAATTGCACGTACTGATCCCCTCTCCCAATTCTCCTTCAATTCACGTTCTTTCCCTTCCTGAGTTGCAAGTTGTTTTTTGGGGTTTTTTTTAGGCCCTTCCCACTGGGCTAGATGATGCCAATTAACTTTAACAGCATTCCTAGGGGGATTTTTGATTTGTACTTTGCCCCCAGCTATCTTCCTAGACGGTGCTAGGAAGGAGCCAGTCTTCAAAGCTGCTGAGGGCTGAGAGTTCCTTGTGGAGCAGGGAAACAACTGGGGAGTTAGTCACCCTTTGAAAGCAGGGCTGAGTGTTTATCTCCCCTGTTTGATCAGCGATCCTTCTGTCAGGATACACTGCTATTGACTGCTTACTTTGGCTTGGCTCTGAACCCAGCCTGACTCAATTAGCCAAATTTTACTTCCCTGGGTTTGCCTGCCTGCTTTCTTCTCTGAGCTTCCTCTGTAGATCAAACTCTTCTGAGCTAAAAAGCTGAGCTAGCTAAATCCCCCCAGTAGTTTCATTCAGGATTTTGCTATGACTCACGGGACTTGACAAAATGAAAAACAAACAAATAAATGAGCTTTTCCTCAAATGCTATTCCCTGAGTGACTTGTTTCACCCCTCACAAAGAAGGTGCAGAGATAAAGGAGAGTTTAGGCTGACTATATAAAAGTCTGAATTAGAGATAAAATATTTTATTCTGCTGTCCCTTCTCCTTCAAAGAAGCTGACCTGCTTTGTCTGACCTGCTTAAAGAAGAAGATATATATCCTCATCTATAGAGTAAGGAGACTGAGTAACCAAATCATTTATTACTAAATAATAAATGGTGTGCTTTCTTCTTCAGCCATATTTGGGTGTGTTCTTGTTGGGCTGTACATTTAGAGAGAGGTCCTTGCTATTCTTAGAAACAGATGCAAAACATTTAAAAAAAGCCTGTGTGAAATCTCTGGTTTAGTGTTGCTGCAGCCTGTAGGATAGGGAGTTCTCCTGGGGCTCACTGGCATCCTGGGTTGCTCGTTATAGAGGAAGAGAACCTCCACAACATCAAAATGCAATTTTTTTTGCCAACTTTGTGAAAAATGTGGATCAAACATATGCCTGCTAAGCCTTCTGAGGATTCCTTCAGTGTAGAGCTCCATTTGGGAAGTCCAATCTGCTACTTCAATGATGCTTGGGGTGCCAAAGGCAGCACAGCAGCTCCTGTGCCAGGTGTGGTGGGTATGAGCAGGCTGTCCCAGAGATGTCTGTTCTCTCCAGCAGTTCCTTGTACTGTCAGGAGAGACAAATTCTCTTGTTTCTCTGACACTGACTGGGTAAACAAACATGCAGCTCTGGGATTATAGCTCTGGGATTATAGCTAAAAGAGGAGGAATCAAAATCCTGCCCTGTGTGATATATACCTCCCTCTTGAGGAAGCATGGCTTGTCCTCAGCTCTCACTGGAAATTCTGTTCTTGTAGTAGGAAATGGGCAGTTTTACCTGCATAAGCCTTTGGCACAATGGAGGAGGAACTGCAGTCATATTTTGCTCCTTGCTTTAAAAACATCTGGCTAAAAATTTATAAAATCTAAAAATTTCTGCTCCAAGAAGATGTGTTTTTCTTTAAAATGGCCAAATTTAGCAGTGGCCCATGGCAGGAATGGGCAGGCTGCAGGAGTTGAACTCCACCCTGTGGAGTATCCTCCTTGTGAAGTCTCTTGTGAAGGTAGAGAGGCTCTGCCTGGGAAAGGGGAGGTGGTCTGCTCCTGTCTGACTTCAGCCATCATAAGCCCAAGCAGACTTGGTCTCCTGATCCCTTGCTGCACCTGCCACAGCTAAAGCCCTCTTGCCACAGTGCCCTCTCTTTTCCTTTGTATTTCCTTCTCCTCAGCATTCCAAGTGGGAGCATGAGCTTGGAGCATGAGCATGCCCATGTGTGATTTGCAAAATAAGAGTGGGAAAGAATAAGGGTCTCCAGACCCCCTGAAAGGTCTGGGTCTGAACTTGAACAGGCTTCACCACTGTCTTTTGTGGAATTACTCATCAACAATGTATAAAAATTTATATAAATAAATTCATAAAATTTGAAGCTTTCTTCCTTTTTTTGCCCCACTGCCTCTTCTCCCCAGATTTGAGATGAAGAATCAGCAAAGAGAATGATGGTAGCCTTAGGCAAAGTGCTGTGGGGATGAGACTGGAAAGGGAGAAAAGAGAAAGCTGAAAACTTTCAGCACAGTCTGTCAGCCCTGGGCATGGAATATGAACCTAACAGATCTGGAAAGACTTCACCAGTGACTAATGGTTGTGCTCTTCTCTGCAAATACTTTGTAATATCTGCTGCAAATTATATTTTTATAGCTAAATAATAATAATAATCATGTGGGGCAACTGAATGTGCTTTCTGAAATCTCTTTGTACATGCACTGCCTGTATTTTTTCACTTGCCTGTGCTGAACAGGTTCAGCACAGCTGTTAAACTGCAGCCATGTGGGAGCCACTGTAACCCAACCCTTAGATATATTTTTCTCTTTAAAGTAACCTTATATGCAGGCAAGCCTCAGGGTGAACTGTGAAAGTAGGAGAACTGGCTAAAGTAAGAAGTATTTCAAACTGAGGCCATAGTAATAAAATAATTATATCTGGTATTGGTTGACTTAAACTGCTGACTAAAACTGTGCTGCATCAAACTGCTGTGACAGCAGAATATCAAGCTCCTGCCTTTAAAATAAGGAGCTTCTGGACCATATTCACTGGTGTGTCACTTCTGCTTATGCTGGTGTGAAATTAATTATAAGCAAGCATTTATTGCAGTATGGTAGGATAGGACAACTGTGTCTTCATTTATTACCATGCCAGTGAGACTGCAAATAAAAGCTAATTCCTCCCTGATGGAGAAGTGCACAAAATGCACTGAAAGTCTCTGAAGGAGTTCTTACAGGCCTGAACACATTAAACAAGTGAGTTAGAGAATGCTATTTGTTTTTTTCCCCTGGAGATCATGCTGTGTAATTTCAATATGGTCCTTCTGGAAAGCTCCTAGGACCTGGTTACAGCACCTCTGTGGTGATCTCCTCTGTTTAAAGAGTGTCTGAGACAGACACTCATATGAGACAGAAGGTGGGGTAAGAAGTGCATGCCTAAGCAAAAGTAAAGAAATGGATAATTTTTCTTATCATATGATATTATATGTTAACTGTTTGCCCAGAGGCATAAGAAATAATTTTTTTTAGTATGTAGGTCAGATGTCTAGTGTGAAAATGAGATTTTAAAGATTGCATGTTTACTTTAGTGATATTGTGCAATAATAATTCATTGAACATTAGGTGGGTGTTGTTAGAGGATAAAAAAGGCAAATAAAGCACCATAAACTCATTTAAACATGAATATTCAATGGTTTCTCTTCACCTGAATATACTTGAAGAATCATAAATTCCTAAAAACAAGCACTCCCCCAAATTACCCTCAAAATATTGTTACCTCTTCTTTCAAATCCATTAATTGGGTAGCCTAGGAAGTAAATAAGTCAGCTGTTCTGTTTCATGGTGCTTCCTTTTTGTTTCTTTGGAGTTACAAGCAGTTTTACTGGAGTAGAGGAGGGAAACCAGGAGGGAAACCTGTATTTTATATTGTGATGACATGATCTGGTAGGTTCTCAAATGCAATACATATGCAAATCAGAAGCACTTGAAAGGGTTTCAGCCACTTTTAGAATTACATCAGGGAGAACAACATAAGAAACTTGCCCAGATTCACTGCACTTATTAGGAAAAGCCTCAGAAACCTCCCTGGTGAAATGCAAATGAGATTCATAAGTCAATACAGGAGATGCAACAGAACCAACTCTGTGAAGATCAGCTTCCCAGAGACATCCTGACATGTCAGTGTTAACGTCCCTCTTTTAACTTCCTGCATTATAAATTTATGAGTCTCAAATCTGTTGCATGTTATGAATTTGTAAATTGAAACCATGACCTTTTTAACTTACAGCAGCAAAATCCACACAAGAAAGCAAATCTTTATAGAGCTAGAATCTGGGACGTAGCACAGTGATGAAAATAAAAGTATGACATGGTCTTTCATCTCCTTCCAAAGGAAGCCCTACTGTTTTTCAAACATAACTTTAGAATGTTTAGATTTCTATTGTTGTGTTGGTTTCCAACTTTTGTGACAGATGACTGTCAAATGTCACATGAGGCTGTGGCCAGTAACTGGATCCTGCTGTAGGCTCAAAACAAATGTTAACAAGACTCTTACATGTCTCAGTCCCTTATCTCAGCAAAGAGATTGCAACCTTTCTCTGCCTACCAAGATTTAACAGCCAGTTGCCAAGTTCAGTCTGAGCTGGTTATTAGAACAGCATTTCTGCTTTTGTTCTCAGGAAAACCTGTCTCTGCATAACTCTGACAACAGCAGGCAAACAGGAAAACAGATGTAGGCTTCTCTCTGAAGACATATCTGGGATTGGTGCACATCATGTGTTTACAGAATCTTTTAACCTAATTACTCTATATGCATAGCTAAAAGAAGAGTAGAAAGGGATATATAATATACTTCCAGATTTTTTTTTCCTGCTGCAAGTACACTGCAGAAGTAATGAGATAAAAGGGTTTTCCTTCTGTCTTTGCCTGGGTGGAAAAGTTGTGGTGGGATGAAAGGTGGTGGGAGATTCTTTTGTGAACCTTGCGTTCACCTGCACTTAAGCACTGAATCTTGTGTAGTGGGTTGCAGCATTTTCAATTTCTTTCATGTAACTAAGAGTAATGGTTATTTCATGTTTTCATTTGAAATCTTGTTGAAAAGAATTCAAGTTGTGGATATATTGTGACTTGTAGATACTTTAATATTTTCCAGAATGGCTGCTACACTTTTTCTTTAAACAAGTGTTCCTTTCTGGTTCTTTCTGCTTGCTGCTTTCACTTGACTTTAAACTGCAAATTTTTGGGGTGCAAGTAATGCATTTCTCTGTGCAGATGGGATCAGTACACAGAGATCAGTCTGTTGGCTTTGGGGCTCTGAGAAACAGTCAGCTTTAGCTGATAATTAGTAAAGCAAATAACACCAGAGAGATGAAGTGCCAACACAATTGGGTTAAAGACGTGGGAAGGAAAGAAAAGAGAATTAAACAGAGAAATGAAACCCATAGGCTGGGCAGGTGACCTTCTACCATGTGCTGTAGCTGTACAAAGGTGTGGAAATAATAGCTTACAGGAGAGTCAGACTAATCTAATGGTTAAACAAATCAGAGCTCATGCTAGCCAGAGTCTGGATTGTTATGTGTTATCTCACAGCCTTTCCCTGCTGCTGGGAGGACTGGAGGATGTATGTGGAGAAAAGGACATGGTCAGACTTACATTGCTTTAAATAACATCACATTTATTCCCTTGAGCTGTCTCAGCTCTGCTAATGCTGAGTTTATTTAATGTTGCTGTGGACATCCTGGTGTTCTGATCTTTGTTGTAGGTGACAAAAGTAATATCTTTAAACTGTTTAGAAGAGTGAATAATTTCTGTGTGCTTTCATCTAGGTAAAATTTCAATACAAGTTAGTATCAAATATGGTTATTTACCCCTTAAGTTCTTTTAGAACATAATCTGTTGCTTCTTATTAGTCCCCTAAAGACAATATAAAGGAAACTTCATTGCTATTACTGTACTTACTATGTATAAAATACCCACATACACTGAAACACTCAAATGTAAGCCTCTGTTGCTGGAACCACATATTTTCTGACTCAGGAAAAAGTCTTTTCAATAGATTTTGATAGGTAAATAAGTGTCTTTGCACAAGGGGCTTTGAATATACAAGATTTCCTTTTAAAATACCATCTTATTGTGAGATTTTTTTAGTTGAATAGATTTTTTTTTTTCCTCTCCCAAAATATTAGCTTAACTTGAACTTTAGGATAGATTTTTTCTTGGCAGGGATGCATTTTTTTCTGATTACTAGTAGCAATTATGTAGTTTTGAGATATATTCTGGATTTAAAGGGCATTAAGCACATCATATACTCCATGATGTGTGTTGTTCAGTAGAGTATAGCTTCTGGAACAATGTCACCTTGATTGCAAGAAAAAACTTTGAAAATAAGATTTCTGAATGTACAAAAATCTGTAAGGAAGACTAAGAAATCCTAATGAAATCTGAGCCAAAATGTGTATTTTAAACAGTGTACAATTACAAATACAATTATTCTCATGGCACACTTAATTTGATTTTTAGTTTTGGAAAGACCAGGAAGTTTGGCTGATTTACTTTATAGAAAACAAATAATGACTCCTAAGAGGAAATGCAGTACAATGTTGGAGGAGGCTTCAGCTTGAATCTTCTCCCAATCCTTCACCTTGTCTAACAGCAGACAAGCTGGAAAGCTTTGTGCACATTTAACATAAGTGAATGTACAATTGGAAATTCCTTATGGCAGAAATCCTGTCTGCTTCTGTAAAATATTCTTCATAGCAGTGGGTCTGTGCTCTCTAAATACCAACAGGGCCAGTAGTAGCAACAAGAAAACCCCTCTTATTTTGGGTGAGAATCCATCAAGGAAGTCCAATGAAAATGAGAATAAATGATGTGCCAACAGAGAGCTTTTAATGAGTCACTGTTCCATGGAATCTGCCAAGCCATTTCAAACTGGGGAAGAGAAGGAATAAAGAGCCCTTAGAGAGATGGAGCAGAGCCATGATAGTCTGGGTCTCCAAATGAACACCCTAAAACTGCAAAGGTTCCTCCAAGTCAGGCAGGGAAGGAGAGTGGCACACCTGAGAGTTGTTGATCTGCTGTGTGGGAGGGAGATACTGGCTGTTCCAGGAGCAGAAATGCTTCCCAGCTTCTTGGAGAGGGGCAGCTCTCTGGGCTTGGAGCATCCAACACAGAAACTGAGCCTCTTACTTGTGTTGGACAGTGCTGTCTTTTGTAATTAATTCCATTTATTACAAAATTAATAAATTTTCTATGGAATTAATCAAATATTAAACCAATTAATTTTCTATGGAAAGAATCAAAATCCTCTGGGCCTGTGAGAGCCAAAGCTGTGTGTACCCTGGTTATCAAAGTTTGCTTGAGTTTCTTCTGATTAAAAAGTTGATCAGAGAAGGCAGTGAGAACCAAGCACTGAAACTCTCCTTGTTTCAGGCCAGGTGTTGTGCCTTGCAACACCCAAAAATTTCCCCAGGCTGCCCAAAGAGGGGGAACCTTCCTATGGCCAAAAAGGGTGGTTTTTTTTCACCAGAATGGCACAGGGACTAAAGATTTTCATTCTCCCTCTTACCAATAGGCAGAATCTGAAGTAAAACAGGTCTTGTAAGGGGTGCTGCTCCCTACTGACAATAGCACTGCATGGAATTGGCCTCTGATTGCAGAGCAAGGGACCAAAATTCACATAGGGTGACTTAAGAACTTTAAGAAAAAATGTAATTTCTTTTTTGAATTTCTATAGAACAACCTGATTCTTCATTAATTTAGACTTTTTTTATTGTTGTTTTTTGGGTGGCTTTTTCTGAACAGATTCAAACTGCAAATATCAAAAGTACAAATGAATTTCCTTTCTGATTAAAATTTCATAGAAATTAGATTTATGCATACATCAGTTATTTAAAATATAACCTCAATAATATTAAAGGTACAGCCTACACTCGAGGAAATCAATAATAATAATTTAAGAACACCACATTTTTGTCTTCTCTGACATGCATACATGCTAATTACAAATGTATGACTTTTGTCCTACAGAAGACTAATTGAAGGAACTAGTAATGTATGCATCATGTTTTATAAGAAGTTTAGTTTGACAATATAGTGAGGCAAGGGAGGAAAATGGATTGCCAAATGTTACTCAATAAACAAAGTTCTGCAGTTCTAAGCAGAAGGATGGACTAAGGGAATTTTTAAATTGAGCACGGATAGATAAAGGCTTTGATTTTTGCATGGGATGTGTGTGTTTCAGGATGTTGGTTGTCCCCAAAACACTGGTCCAAGCAAGATTTGTAGGACTGTAGCTCCTTGTGGATCTGACACAGACAGCAGAGCTGCAGATTTTGACTCTGCATAGACTCAAAAGTCTCATGTCCCAGTGATTCTGTGATTCTGAGTCGGTGGAATGGGTATGAACATGTCTTTAAGAATTTCCTCTGAGCTCTCAGAATATTAGGAAGTCTCTGAGTTTAGGAAGTTTCATGAGACCCTTATTTCAGATGATTTTTAATGTTTCAAATTATAACAATAATAAAAAGAAACAACTGTCAGTGCTTTCTGATGCTGCCTTAAGGCAGTAGCTGTGTATGGGTTTGAAAAAGAACTCGTAACAGATGATACACGTTGGTAAGAATTACTCGTTGAAATTCACTCCAACTCACAGGGATCCAGGAGCAGCAACTCCAAAGTCAAACAAACTGGCTATTGAGTTCTAACAAAGCAAAACTTGAAAGAAAAGTATTGTCTGTTGGAAATTGGACCTTGTGCAAGCAGGTGGCTTGATGCAGAGTGAATAACTAATCAACAGAAGATTTGGACTTTGAGGCTGCTTCCCATTAGGGCTTTTCTGTGTAAGCACTTATTGGCTGACCTCAAATAAAGCAAAGCATCCCTTTGAAAGAACAGCTTACTTGCAGGGCATTTTATCCCCAGGTGACTGGTGTAATCAGAAATGAATAAATCATGTATATATCATGTAGATTTGCTTGTATTGCAGTATTAGGAGTCTTTAAAAGTGTAAGAATGCTCTTATTAGTGTGCAGGAAGGGCTGTGTGGGAGAGAAGCTGACATGGTGGGTAGCTAGAAAAGATGAGAAAGGACAGAATAATATGGCTGCTAGACACATGGGTAGAAAAATGATCATGCTCATTACATTATCATTTATCCTTGTCAGCAGCAGTGAGAAATTTACTTGTGCTTACTAATGTAAAGACTCTGAACAAAGGAAAACAAAAATAAATAACACAAGTTTGGATATGATGTTACCTGGTAGTTTTTAGCGTGTCTTCTGCAACTTTTTTCAGGGGGTTTGATTACATTTATTTCAATTTGGTGTCACTAAGAACTAAACCTCAGTCTATGAGTTTCAAAGTACCTCTAAGCAGAAATGTGTAATGCTTTTCAGGCAACACTGCTGTCCCACCTCTGCTTTGAGCTGAAAGTAACAGATAGGAAATAAGAAATGGAGAGAAGGAAACTATGGAATTGCTTAATGCAAGAAAGGGCTTTTAACACAGTAAAAGTAAGAATTGTATAAGGGTATGTTCTCTGGAAGCCAACACCCTTTGCTCTCTTGGGAGCTTGCACACCCAAGAGCAGAAAAAAAGACACTATGTTATGGACAAAACAATCTGGAGTCAAAAGTCTGTCATTCCAGAGATGGACAAAAAGGTTTGAGTTCTCATAAGCCAACATAACCTATATATGGATTGTGAATTTGGGCACTAAGTTAAACAGCAAAATTATGTAAACCTTACTTTAAACCACATCAGAAGTTCAATGTAGCCTTAAGTAGTTCCATTACACTTACCTTGGAGGGAAGTAGAAGAATGAAACCTTAATCTAAGATCTGATTTTAGCCAAAATCATAGTGTAACCAGTGGGTTTAACATTTTTGAAGGAAGTTTGGGAATTTTTTTTCCCTTTAAATGACCTTTAATTTTTTAAGCAGTATGACTACCTGTTAGGAAAAAAATAAAGCCTACAGCAATCTAGTTTTAGAAGCTGCTGTAAAGAATATAGTTGATTTGAAGAGTTTCTCTGAAGTACCTTCATTATAGGTGACCAAGGTATGGGGTTATTGTTCTGGTTACACCTTGCCCTGTCTGTGGAATGGTTTAGGGCTCTCCTACCTGGACACTCTCTCTCTCAACTGCACCCCCAAACATGATACTCAGCCTTAACATACACTTGAACCTCTATAACTATCTAAGAGAAGCTATTAATCATCACTTTGAAATTTTTCTACCTCGGTGAGCCTTCTACCTCCTCACCGAGCAGGATGTAATTATATCAGTAAAACAGCAGCACTATAAATCTTTCGCTTTGAAACAATTTGCTTCAAACAGATATTTTAGTGTTTCAACAGAGAGGCAAAAGGAGCCAAGTCTCTGTAACTTTGTTATCTAGAGCCAGCCTGTCACTATGCTGAGCATTATGTAATGTTAGCAAAATAGAGGCAGTGCCTACACATCTTATGCTAGCTGCTGCACTTCATAGAAAAACAAATATCAGTTTACAAAAGCAAATATCTGCGGAACAAAGAGCAAAAGCTGTAATTGCCACTTAGCAATGCTGGTAAATAACAGCAAAAGCATTTCAGAGCCATTCCAATGCCAGTGCAACCAGGTGTGAAACACAGAGCAGTGAATGCACCCCCTGAGCAGTGGTTCTGGGCTGGTACCACCAGTTCCTGCAGCTACTCACTGCTGCAGGCCAGCCTTCAGTGGGTTTCAAGTTTAGGAACCTCTCTTGTTACCCACTACTCTTAGATTACTCTTAGTTGGTATGGAATAGAAGAAAAGAATTAGAAATGATCATATAAGTGCAAAATAATTCTAATGTTACTACAGGAGTCTTGATTCTTTCTTTCTTTCTTTCTTTCTTTCTTTCTTTCTTTCTTTCTTTCTTTCTTTCCCTCTTTCTTTCTTTCTTTCTTTCCCTCTTTCTTTCCCTCTTTCTTTCCCTCTTTCTTTCTTTCTTTCCCTCTTTCTTTCCCTCTTTCTTTCTTTCCCTCTTTCTTTCTTTCCCTCTTTCTTTCTTTCCCTCTTTCTTTCCCCCTCCCCTCCCCTCCCCTCCCTTTTCCTGAGACTATTGCCATCACCTTTTCCTGGTGACTCTTTTTGTGTATTCTCACATTCTGCCAGCATTGGTATATTTCACTTCACATCTCTAGGATCGTTGATCATTATAATGTAATACATAGAAAAATGTAAAATTGCAGAAAAAAAAGGAAGGACTTTGAAGTTTTTTTCTTACCTTTTAATGTGTTCCCACTGCACATAAGATAAAAGCAGCCAAAAATATTTCTACACCCAGTTGCTTTGTAGAGTTTGCTTGATCCTCATGAGAAAAAAAAAAGCTTCTGTACTAAGTCCCCTTCTCCTTTTTAGGAAATGTAACAATATTTTTCTAGGATAATCAAAAAAATAAACAGTTTCTAATAGACTGAGCATGATCTTGAGGAGTCCAAACATTTTTTTTATTATTAATATAGGGCAGAATGTAAAGTTTAAGTATAAAATGAGCTACCCTGAATCTAATTTTCAGACTACCTTACCAGTACTTCTTCCTTTGCACATTATGATGGTTCAACAAGACTTGGATCAGCACCTCCTACATTCCATTCTTTTGTCTCCTCTAATATATATATATATATATATGCATGCTTAGTCTTTTTACTGACATAAGAAGTTCAAAAACTACATTGATCCTGTATTTTGTGTGTGCTGGGGAGCAAATGTAAAGATATTTCTGCTGCTTCCTTCCACTCCCTGAATAAGGAAGATGGGTGATATCAGAAGGTATAGAAAGGCCATGAATAATTTGATTAAGGAACTAAATTTAAGTATGGTCTACGAGTGTGCTGTTATCAGTATTTGGGATCTGGGTTTTTAATATAGT
Organism: Urocynchramus pylzowi; assembly: GCA_013397555.1. NCBI lineage: Eukaryota > Metazoa > Chordata > Aves > Passeriformes > Fringillidae > Urocynchramus > Urocynchramus pylzowi. Next base: position 121,523 of record VZRH01007527.1, read on the forward strand.
GGTATGGCAGACTCTATGGCAGGTTTTGTTTTTTTGCCCCCCTCCAAAATGGTGATGGGAACTGTTAGATTTCCTAGGACTTCTTATTAAGACTGCAAGTTTCACTGACTTTCATGGACTGATCAATTTACCTGAAACTAACATAAAACCTTATTGGCACCATAGTGCTCTTTGTATTTACCACTTTTAAAAAATAAAATAATTATGTAGAAGTGGCTCTATGCCATGACCTCTTCCCTGAGGTGCTTGTTCCAGTGCCCAACCACCTTCTGGACGAAGAACCTCTTCTTAATGTCCAAAGTAAACATCCCCTGACACAACTTCAGCCATTCCTTTGGGTCCTGTCCTTGTCACCCAGAGAAGAGATCAGTGTCTGCTCCTCTGATTCCCCTCACGAGGAAGCTCCAGACTGGTGAGGTCTGTCTTCAGTCTCCCCCAGGCTGAATAAGCCAAGGCACCTCACCCTTTCCTCATATGGTCTCCTTTAGATCTTTCATGATCTTTGTAGCCTCCTTTGGATGCTCTCTAACAGCTTTATGTCCTTTTATTGTGGCCCCAGGACCTGAGGTGAGGCTGCCCAGGTGGGAGCAGAGCCAGACAATCCCTCCCTTGGCGATGCTCCCCCCAGTGCCCCCAGGACAGGGATGTCCCCCCTGGCTGCCAGGGCCCTGCTGGGACTTGTGTCCAGCTTTACACTGAGCAGGAGCCCCAGGCCCCCTCTGCAGCTGCTCTCCAGCCCCCATTCCCCAGGCTGTCTGTAAGTCTGTCTTTGGATGTCACCTTTGGGAGTGGATACCATGTGGAGCTGGAAACTACCCTGTCATGGTAAGTGCTTGAATTGGAAACACAGATATTTCAAGCAAACTTGCCAGTTTTATAATTGCTGTTAAATTCACAGCTTAACGGACAGAAGTTCAAATCATATTTCATTATTATGCTGTGATACTCTGAGTAATTTTTTTTCCTCTTACAAATATGTAACTAAATCTTTCTTAACTGAATTTTTCTTAATTCCATTACTGAATTTCTCACAATAGCTGATTTTTTAGGAAACATTCTCTGATATATTACTTAATAGTTTAGTTCTTTTTAACCTTTTATATTTTTTACCTTTTTAGCCACTATTTTATTGTGCCTTACAATAAAAGCAAAGCTTAAAAATCATGATTTTCATCCTGAGAGAATATTGAAATGAAAGCACATATAAGAAGGATCTAATTACAACATGCAAAAATAGAATGCTGTAAATCCTTCATTTTTAAAGATCTTTGTTTTGGATTGAAATTTAATCAAATTGCACTTTGAGTGTTCGAGTTCAAACAGAGAGGAAGGCTCAGAGTATTAAGCCACATCTTATAAACCCTTTCTCCTGTGGTAAGTCCTTCACCTGAACAGCCTGACTGATGTCAGTGGCTCGAGTGCTCATCAGCCCCAAGTGATAGAGCACAGTTCCCAAGGAAATGAGCCCTTGCAGCTCTGGAGGACCATATTATGGCCACATAATGTGCCTACATTAGTCTTCTGTTCTCCACGTGACACAGGGAAAAGTTTCCATGGCCAGAGCAATGAGAGTGCAGGCTCTGGCAGTCTGGAAGGATTAAAAGCCATGACTGCTTTGTCTGTGGGGGTGCCCAGGCTGAAAACAGGTGCAGTGAAAGCATCTGATGACTCCCACCAGGTATTTGAGCATGAAATAGGAATGGGAGTGGTTTGGGGCACATCTACAAGGAAAAGCCCACAAACCCAATAAACTAACACCCAGGGAATGTGATTTATCCAGCTTTTCACTGTCATTCCAGAGAGTCTGGCAGACAGAAAAAGAGAGAAAGAAATGGGGAAAAAGCAGATGTATGACAGAACAAGTCACAAATGCCAAGTATAAACAGGGACAGATTTGTTAATAAGCAGTTATTGATTCTTCCCCTTTGACTGATACCTTCTATTCCCTCATACGACACCAAATTATTAATTTCTCATTTTTCTTACAACAATTTTCCCATTTTCTTTGGTACTTAATGCATGACCCCTCAGATTTCAGCACAGCTTCCACTTATCTTTCAGAAGTGGCTTTTTCTGCCCTGCCTTCAAGTAATTAGCTGACTAAACCTGAGCAAATTGTGTGGAGCAGTAAGGAAACATGAACGGTGTGTTTTGTTATTCAGACATTGCCTGCATCCTCCATGCATGTTGCTTGCCACAATTCAGGTAAATAATCTGGTCAGAGGTTGCTTAACTCTGATGAGAGATGGGGAATAGAAATATGGAGCAAGAAAGCAGTGAAAATTAAATAAAAGAGTAGATTTGGGGGAAATGGTGCAAATATGTTTTATTCTTGTTTCTGCTTTTTGTTCTTTTGTTGAAATAAGAAAGATGATAAATGTAAGCTCACTCTGAAGCTCCTTGTTCTGTATGCAGAGGGTGCATCTTGGGGTTGTTTTTGCTCTCTTTTAATGTTATTCAATTAAAATACTGTTTTGAAGTGGAGAGTGTAAAGTTCAATCTGAAATGTGTCAAATATCCTTCCCTGTATGTTCAATGAAATAATCCAGTAAATTTATCTGAATTTAAATTTTTTCAAGTGTCAAATGCTCTTTATGTTCAAAAATTACATACAGTGTCAAAATATCCAAGTATAGTAAACTATACAGTTAGAAAACCCAAATAATTTATAGCTAAGTACAATCCTAGCGTTCATGCAATATGTCTAGTGTGCTAGAACATAGTACAAATGCCTAAATGAGATGAATCACCCTGAAAAAAATGAACTGAAAAATTGCTTTAACCTTTTTGAAACAATGCATTTTGACATTTCCAAAATGTAACAAGAACCAAGATTTCATGTAGACTTTTCCCACTGAAGCTGTCATAAAAATCAACAAGTTCTTATGACGCATTTTGAAGGAGAATGCAGTATATTTTCAAGTTAGAAAATGGCACTGCAGTTAACCAGTATTTTTGTTACTTGATTCTACTGCTAAAGAGATTTGGGGATTGAGAGCATGGGCCTTGCTTGTCCTTTGGTGGTTTATTTTTTGGCATGTATTTTTTGGAACACTTTTCCACCCTTAGTAGTTGAAATTCTGAGGTCCAAGTCTACTTTACAGCAAGGATAACTAATCTGAGACAACTTCAGCAAGTCCAACCAACCACTACCCCCCCACAATGCAGTGGTATGATGTTCATAAAGAGCAATTATACACCAGTCTTGTAAATTTTAAATTTTATCCATGATATTCCTCTTCTGTGAGAAAGCATTTGATAAGCAAAGGTGGCATGGAATAGAGAGGCATTTTTGAGAAGAAGAATGATCACCTATCGATCTGAAGTTGACTGTGTGTAGACACTGGTACTGTGCTTCTGCTCCACAGATAGTTTCAGGTCCCCAGGTGACTTTTCCTGGAGGGAAATTGAATCTATTTTTTTTAATTTTTTGTAATAGTAAGAGAACTTGATAAAAAATGTTGCTTTTAAGAGATTACGCTTTATGCTGTTTGCAACCAGGTACAGATGTTCAAATTACAGTAGATAGTAACTTTCTCTCAACTCCTCTATAAAAAATGGTGCTGTAGTTGTTTCCCTTTCTCTTCCTTTCTTTCTTTTTTTTTTTTTTTCTTTTTTTTTTTAAATCACAGTAACTTGTTCTTGCAGTAAGATTCAAGTTTGACAGAATATCACTGGAAATGAATCTGTTCTCTGCTTTACTTGTCTAAAGCAGAATCCTCCCACTGCAACAAATGCAGTCACATTATGGCAAAAGTGGCTGATCTGCTAAATCCCAGGGTGGTGTTGGACAGAGAGGAGAATGACATGTGGGTTTTCAGAGCTGAACCTACATAATAAATCTCATATTGGTTAGGTCTTGGCAGAGGAATGGAAGTGGTTAGAGTGGGTGCTAATTGAGCAGAGTGGCTGCTTTTCATCTCTGAAGAGATCAACTGCTGTTTCACATACATACATTTTATTTCTGGTGACTTTGACAAAAATAATTTAAAGAACTTCCCACGAGATTTCATTATATGAGAAAGACCCAACAACAAAACCAAAGGCCCCACCAGCTGTGTCACCTGTAATAAAGTAGCATACCAAGGAAGGCACTCTGTATCAAATCCAAAGCCCATTTTAATGAATTCAGCTTTTCCCCTTGATTTCTCTTAAGTCTCAGGAGCTCTTGCCAAAGAAAGAACTTGAGAGCACTTGCTATTGTATAGGATTGAAAATATGTCTCTCTCTTTTTATTTTTCCTCATTTCTTGTTAAGTCTTCTAGTTATTTCAGATATTCCTATGACTCTCTTATTGAAGAAGGGGTTGCTGTAGGCTGGGAAAGAGCAAGGTGGTAAACTTCCAAAAAGCAGATCAATGATGTGAATGAATTTTATGCAGAAACACACTTTTGGAACTGAGGGTTGAACGATTTGAAATGGGAACTATTCATAACAGAGCTTAAACCCTTCAAGATATGTAATTTTTAGATATGGTGTTCCTGAAAAGGAAATTAAAGTTGGCAAGTGATCCAGCTGTCTGTCAGTTGATTTAGGTTGGAGGAAGGTGAATGACAGTGTCACGTGGAGCCCCATTTTATACAGTAATTGTGAACTGCAGTGAGAGTAGTGGGGTGGCAGTAGTGGGGTGCTCTTTCCACAGCAGATTTGAACTTTACATTGATGTGCTGCATTTGCTCCCTGCACTTGGATCTGTGTAAGGGTCATAGAGGCTCGAGTAGAGAAAAGAGCCTTAAAATTCATATGATAGAAAATCAAAGAGGTCAGCTGTTAAATTTATTCAGATTTACCAAACAGGTATCTTGTCCCCTAACCTTGCTTGTGCTGGTGCTTATGGGGGAGCAGCTGGGGCTGCCTTCCTGCCTGAAATTGTGCTGTGAGATAAGAGCACACAGTGAGCTGCTGAGTTTTGACTACAGTGAGTTTCTCTTGCATGCATGCAGGTAGACAAACATTCTCCCCCTTTTTGCTTAGATCTCTGTTACTGATCCATAATGCTGCTTCAGTTGCTTTTGATGACTATTTGCTGCTGCAGCATGTCTTTTTATATTCAGTTTGTGTGCTGAAAAATTCCCAGACAGGTGCACAAATGTCATCCAGGTACTTCTGTAGGAATTACATTTCTGTCTTTTATGTACTGTGGTGGAAAAGTCTGCCATGAGCAGTTTTACACAGGTATTTAACTTTTTAAAGGAAACAAGAATTGCAATTTTAATAAAGATAATTTTCACTGGCATAGATTTGAAAACATTTCCTAAAGGTGTTTTAAAACAATCACTTCTGTCAATAAGGAAAATAAGGCATTGGAGAGACTGTAGGAATGGCCTAAGAGCCAACAGGAATCTGCTGTTTCAAAGAACCAAGAGTTAACATTCAAGAGCATGGATGATATAAATTTTTATAACTCTGATGAAGTCATCTGTGTCCATTTCTACTGACTGGAAAGATAATATTGAGCTCCAGAATATTGATGCAAACTTCAGTTCTCTCTAATTTAACTACAATATTAACTCTAACACCACCCTCTCACACCGTGTCTGTGAAATAACTGCCTTTAAAACTGCTCTCAAAGTTTTGCTGACTTCTTTTTTAAAATTGTAACAAAAGTACAGACTTCTGATATTTGATATTATCCTTTGGTTGGAAGCTAAGTTATAGTAACCAAAGGAAGAAAATTATTGAGCCTGAAACTTTTGTTTAAATGATCAACCAAGGAACAAAATGCAAGGTTTCTGGGATCCCACTTTCCTTTCCAGGTGTGCTCCAATGTGGAGTGCCTATGCTGGACCTGTATTTGATTTTGTTTTGCAGTAGGTGCCATTGTGTAGTCATAATTTCCTTCCAGTGTTCCTCTATCAAGTATGCTATAGACAATGTAAGTGTCTACATATAGGTCTGACTATGAAAGCAGGTTTGTTGGGGTAAAAAATAGGAGCTCCACACATTTGTAAATTGTAAATAGGTGTAATGGGCTGAGTTGCAGCTCATCCACTCTCAGCACCTCTTAGAGAGAATGCCTGCTTTACATATTTGACATTTATACATATACAGTACCAGGAAACAGTCTCCACTTTGTAAAACATCTAGGAAAAAGCATCCTTTAATGCTGCGCCTGTGAGACTGATTAAATATTTTCAAGAATCCATATTAATGACTTCTCTCTATGGATTGTTGTGCTGGAAGATGGGAAGGGCTGTCACTTCTTCTTGGCTGGTACAGTTCTATTATTGGTATTGCTTCTTAGTGTCACAGTTAGCCTGGGATGTGGCACTATCTCTCTCTGCTTAGTAGAGCTGAGGCTCACTAGAGGGGAGACTGAAAATATTCAGGACTATATTATGGCTGTTCTAATCCTTTTGTTGAGAGTCTCTACTCTGCCACAGTCTGCTGCCTGCTTGCACACTTCTTACCCAGTGGGTTGCTTACCTTCTACTTTGGAGTATTTTCTTAGCAGTTATTGCTTTGTGGAAGGTAATTGATTTTAAGTTCTTGCAGGTACCAGCAGATGATGCAGACGGGTGAGCACACCTTTCCTGGGCTGCTCCCATCAGAGAACCACATATAGAATTTCTCTGAGGAAGAAGAGTATATGGAAAACTTTACCTAGGGGCAAAAATGAAAAAGAATGTTCTGGGCTTTTTGCCTGCTAGAAAACTTCCAATCTGCTCTGTGAAATGAGTTTTGTTCCACCCATTTCTCTCAAACAGCTCAGTGCAGCAGGAGGGAACTCTCAGTGGTCAACCTGCCAGTGAAAATTCTCTTTCAGGTGCTGTCTCTCATGTCTTCTTTCTTGTTGAAGGTCAAAGTTTATTTAAGGATTTCTGACCCTGCATCTGGGGCCTCTTTGCTCTGTGAAAGCATTTAGTTGCCTGGTCTCAGCCATAAGGAGTTGTTCAGACAGTTTCTCCCTTTTTAATCTTTTATTAATCACCAGTGAGCCTGACTTTGTCTGACCTTTCTGCTTCTTTCCTTTATTTATCTGCCAAACATCAGCCCAACTCCCTCAGTGAGCCTTGGATCTTGTGAGTGAGTCTTGTTTTGAGGAATCCTGGGAAGAGCTAGTTGGCATAACTTTCACTTTCAGATGCCTTCCTTGGAGCTTCTCTTATCTGAAGTCTTCAGAAGAATGCCTCAATACAGGCAAACCCCTTGAAGTCACAAGTTATGGTTAGTGCATTTTGCCTTAATAATTCTGTCCATGGGGCAGGGATTTTGTCTGTCCCCACTGGCATCCTGCAGTCTACACCTGCTGAAATGTTTGAGGTTTCTTAACTCAGCACTCTGAAAGGACATTGTGATGAAGTATTGTTCCTCTGGGACTACTGGGCTACATTATACCCCAAAGGACAGATTTTATAAAGCTTTGCAAGAACATGGAAGGGTTAAGCTGCAGGTCTGTCCTTGTCTGGCTCAGCCCAATGCTGACCAGCTCTCTCTGTGTAACTGCAAATTTAGTTACTTCACAGAGGCTTTGTTTTGACTCAGCTCTTTGTTGGGCTGTTCCCTTGGCCAGCAGGGCCTTGGCTGGGAGCACAGTCCCACCCCTGCCCTGGGCACTGGCCACAGCTCAGAATGGAGCTGCTCTCACCTGCAGTACTGTGCTGACCTGATTTAGATGCTGGAGGCAGGGCTGGAAGTCAGTAATTGTAGCCAGTCTCTCCACACTGCCCTGAGATGCAGCCACCAAACCGAGCTCATTGTCTCCCATAATCACTGGAGAGTAAATCCATTAGAAGAGTTTTTGGATATGAGAATTATAATTTTGCAAAACAGCAATCACTACATGCATTACCCTTTAGCTACTGACAGCAAAGTTCAAAAATCTCGTCATGTGCTGGTTTCACAGCAGCTGATAAAGGTTAATAAAATGGAGGTTTAAAAGGCAGAGTTTCTAAATTTTTTATGCTCAGAAGGGATGATTCTCATTTTATTGGACTGACTTAACCCACTCTTTCCATTCACATGGAAACTGCATGACTCTCAAATTCTTTTTTGCATCACATGGAACCATAAACTCTAGACCTTGCTGCTGTCATAGCTGGAAGAGAGGAGATTGCACTATCTGAAATGAGCTGGTATCTGTAAATATGACTGCAAGATAAGATTTGTGCAGTGGCCTCTGGAGAATGGCACATCTGCTTCACTGAATTATTGATGTTAATTCAGCATTGGATTCTATACATTTCTAGTGGGAATTCTTAATGCAGTAGAGTATTAAGATTTTGTAGTTTACCTTTATTATGCTCCCATGTCTCTGAATACACTAATCTGTGGTATAAGGGGGATCTGTTGCAACAGGGAGAATTTTAGAATTCTTTAAGTTGGCCCTGCTGTTTAGAGTTAGTGCAAATTTCATGTCAGTTTGAGAGGTCTGTGCCTCCTGTCCCGTTTCTCATTAGTAAGGCGTGATGAGACAGGTTGTGTGCATTTTTACAGGTTGCCTTAATTTTACGTATTCCTTAAATGTGTACTTTGAGATTATTCTGTGCCTTTTATGTAAAAAGAGAAATGTAAATATCTTGAGTTTGTGGTACTACACTGAGTTCCACTGATTTAAGACAAAAACAATGAGTTGTTAAATTGGGCTGATTATATTTAAAATCGAGTTCCTTTTTTGGCTCTGCAGTTGCTAGAGATGAGTCTGCTCTGAATCACTGTGCCAGAGGCAGGTTGATAACTGGTTTATTTTGTTTTTATTGTGAGCCATACCGAAGCACCAAGGATACTTAGGATAACAACACTGAGAATCCAGTTTTGGTTGCTTTGTTCATTGTATTTGCAAAGGTTTCACATGTGAGACAAGACTGTAAATGAAAGGCTTTAAGCTTAAATCAATGATATAATCTGAGAAGTGGTTGTTAATACTGACTTCATAGTTGATAAGACACATGAGACCATTTCATTTTTTACATCAAGTTCCACTTGAGGTATCTTGATTAATATTTGTGTTGGAACAGAATTAGGAGTTGGATGGCTGTGGTACCTGTGCAGTTTGTGCACTCTAATTATTGCCTATTAATAATTCACGTTGCATGGTCCATCCAAATCCATCAACTTCCCCTAAAGCAATGGCTCTGATCACAAGTGGCTGATCTGCCCTTTGAGAACCTACAGGTGTCCTGCTTTTTATTAAAAAATATCCTCTGGCCATTGTGTTGGAATGAACTATTTTGCACACCGGGTTGAAATGATCAGGGAACTTCCCAAAAAATAGGATTGGGATGGGGCTGTGGACTGGATGAAGGAACTCAGCTTTCAGAGGTGGTTTGACTGGCAATTTCAGTTCTCTAGAGCATTCCTAATATCATAACACACTTTGTTTTGTAGATTTTATGGAAAAAACAAAAAGGATTTGCATTGAATAATGAATTCCATCTGTGCCCTCTTAGAGTGCTGAAAATGACTCAGTGTAAAGTTATTATCATGCCCCTATACAAGACGAGTGCAGAGATGGACAGAGACATTAAGCAACTTGCTCAGGGCTGTAAAGTGAACAAAAAATTCCTATGAAAGCCTAATATACTTCTTTTTTTGACCTGCAGTCTTACCAGTAGACTTTAATGCTCTGATATAGCTTTGAGAAAAATAAATTATTTTATGTATTATATTTATTGTATTTTTAGATAAAACATGAGGTACTGACTGAGCTTGACCAAATGGAGAAGTTAATAAATACAGAAGAATTTTTTAATATACATGAACTTGATATCAGTCTTATTAAGATTGAAATAAGCAATAAACTTGACAGATACTGTCATCAGTAGCACATGGGATTTCAGGTATAATAGCAGCAAAATGTAATAATAATAATAATAATAATAATAATAATAATAATAATAATAATAATAATAATAATAATAATATGCATTCAAATATTCTGGCAATGAATGAATGCTCTTGCCTGTAACAATTTTCAAGAAAATTTAAATTTTAAGACCTGTTCCTTTATTGTTTCGGCCTGTTTGCAGTAGCACAGGAGGAGCTGGCATTTCCAGTAACTGCTGCAGTAACAAACAATGGAAGCATTTATCACAGTGTGCCAATTAATATTTGGAGGCTATTCAGCACATTTAATGAAGGCTGAAGATAATCACCCTTGTTGTGTATCCTAATGTCCTCCACATCTCTGCCCCTTAAAGATCAAACACTGCTTTGATACAAAAAATTCTTTTTCTTTAACGTAATGGGTTTGGTTTTACCAAATCTGGGGACTTTGGATGCATAAAGGAAGATCAGATTTGGTGCAGATCAGTTCATGCTTGCAGCTAAATGTGCATTCAATGAGCAGGTGCTGAAAGGGAGAAACTGTTACCACATCATTGTATAATTTGAATGATTTATGTGTTGGAATGATGGCACCTATACATGCTGCTTTTCCTGATCCTGTTGTGTTGAGTGCACAACTTAATGACATTTGATCCACTCAATTTATAGTCTCTCATCTCGTTTATGTTTGCTATCAAAAGGATAATTTGTAAAGCAAATGTTCTGTTGACCTGAATTGGCAGAAGCATTTTTCAATCTGCCAATTTTTCCATTTAAATGAAAAAGAATTAAATTTATTAGCCTATAACTTTCTCTTTCCTTTAATGATGGGTTTATCATTCTATTTAGCATTTTCTCAGAAAGTGGAGTAACTTTTTAAGACCAGAAGAGTGAAGCATTTGCATCTGCTTTTTAACCTGATGTCAACAAAAACTGTAGATTGGGTTGATTTCTTTTGGTTATAGCTGATGAGAACAAGAATAAGACATGGGTGATACCACAGCAGGAATTTGTCTTGTTTCAGATACATGGCAAAATCCAGCTGTGGCTGATCCAAGTAGGAATGGACCTAACTGCATGTCTGAGCTGAGGAGCAAACAGGAGATAAACACATCTCTCTCCTGGATGCTGCACAAGAGCTGTCAAGCCTTAACAGTGGTTGTTTATTTAAGCCTGACTTAAGTTATGGCTGACTGACATGAAGTTCCAGGTGTTCCAGTTCCTTTCCTGTGGCTTGTTTGTGACCTCTCTACCTCTATGGTTCCACTGAAGATCTATTGTTCCCTGGAGTGACACTGTCGTAGATTTTCTTGTAGCAGTGCATTAGCATTGGTCATGAGCTTTTTGTAGCATAAATGCTTTTATTTATGACTTTTTTCTGGTTCTAGACATCTTAATAGCACTGCTACAGCTGTTAAAAAAAAAGAGTGGAAAGTTTGTTGGGAATAAGGCAACTTAATAATATAATTTTGAATTAATTCCTCAGAGAAGAACATGTTTTTTAATATTGCAGGATGTACAGTGTAATGCTGAATATAAGTGGTGAAAAGATGTATTTTCTTGACTTTAGTTGCTAATATTATTGAAAGAAAGCCAACAGTTGGATCAAAGACTTTATCCAGGACTAAGACAAGTCCTACACAAAAGTACTTCTATATATGAAGATGCCATCTCTTTTGTTTTAAATGAAATACGAGAGATGTCATGGGTCATGAATAATAATAATTCACAGGAACAAAAGCCAGTGGCAGAAGTATTAACATGTAGAAATGAAGAGGTGCTGAGTGCTCCTGAATGATGATAGATTTTGCTCTTTCCTGCATCAGTATCTGCCTCCCACTGTCCTGACAAACAGCTTATCTACCTTTGCTCATGTAGACACTTACCTGAACTTCTTTATTCCCAGAGGAAGCAATCAGTGAAATTGCACACACATTTCTGCTTCTCTTCCCTTCCATCTCCTATGATATTTTCATGGGTTTGTGCTTCTGTATTTCTGCTTGAGACTGAGCTGATGTACTGCTTAGGTTTTTCCAAATCCATTCAGACATTCCAAGTGATCTTTTTCAGTCATGCTTTGCAAGTTCCCACAGTGGATGAATTCCAGGCAATGTCTGCTTAGCACAGTGTCCAACTGCTGCTGCGAAGTCATCCAACAAGGGTTTGTGTGTCACTGACTTGATAAATGTTTCTGCCATTGCCCTGAAAACTTTCCTCTTCTCCTTTCCAGTGTTTTTTCTCCCTTCTGACTTTCTGTAATGTACAGCTGATAAGCAAATGTTTCAATATCAGGGTTTTTTTGCATAAATTAGAATTAACCCATGAATTCTGAGGTGCTGAATTAAACTTAGCTGTGTTGAAAATGGTTGTTATTCTAACAAAATGAATTTAAATTGTGGTGGTATTTCATGTGCTCCTGACAGAAGCCTGAATTTGATGTGATACCCAATCCAAACATGAATAACTGGCACTGATGATGCAGATACAGAAGCAGGTCTGGTACAGATCCCTCTGGCTGTGAGAGGGCTGTATCCACAATGCTGATTTTTTGCCATGTGATTGGAAGATGGATGAGAGACTATGTATTAATAAAACAGTAACATAACCTCTGTAGACTGCTAAAAAATAAAAACTTAAATTTTCAAAAGCAATGTTTGAAATTGTTTTAAAAGAAAGCTGTAAATTTCAAAATGAAATATTAGGCCTTGCTGAAATTTAGTTGTGGGTAACTGCAAACACCTATAGGTAAACATGAATAAATCTGCAGTAGAAGCAGGTTACACATTTCAGGTTTGTGGTATAACTCAAATAATAACCTGTTTTTGATAAAAAGGGTAAGAGAGGACAGGTCCCCATTTAAATTTTATACTGTTGAATCTGAAACTCTCTGGAATATGCTCCTCCATACATAAATCCATGGAGTCCTTTCAGAGAGGTTGCCTGACAACCAGAAGGCAGAGGCTATTGCCCACAGGGACTATAAGAGAAGATTCTGTGCTGGCTCAGCTCCCTTTCCAGTCCCAGTGTTTAGATAAATAAAAACATTTATAGCCAGAAACATTATCACCCTAAAGAGACCCACAGTCAAATGCTGCGACTACAACAATCACAATAACATGATAAAAAAGTACCAGAAGTTGCACTTTTCTGGTAAAATACCAGTTGTAGTCACTTTATACAGAAGATTCTGATTTAAAGATTTCTATATGAATTTCTGGAAATCATATCTGAAACACTCAGAATTTTTTCATTTATTTAGACTGACCCTTCACAAGATTAGAAACAAAACAATAATATCTTCATGTTTAACATTCAGTGTGGAAACACCAAACATTTATGAAATAGGTTGCATTCAAGGAACACGATGCTGTTACAGCGCTGGCAGGTCAACTCTGTTCTCCTGTGTGCTTGAGGCTCAGCCATGGAGAAGTCTTCAGTTCTAATCACTCAAGTCACTAATAAAATAGCATAAATTCAGTATAATTTATTTTCAAAACGCAGCTATATGAAGTAACTAATATTAAACAAGTTTCACGTTTAGAATAAAAACAGCCTAGCCTTTTTTTTTTTTTTTTTTTTTTTTTTTTTTTTTTTTNTTAACACAGGGAATCCTGTCTGCTCTTGTTCAGGTAGTTCCTGGAGCTGCTTTTCATGAAGTGTGGTAAAAATCTATCAGATCTTAAGTCTTAAGGTTGGAGATGAAAGCTGTCCATAATTAAGTCATTATTTATTTAACCTATCTGCTCAGTCCTCCAAATTTGGGCTGAGCCATTCATTTGAAACATACATTAAAACATAAAAATAAAGGCTTCCCTTGAAGCAGAGCAATATATAACTGAATATTTTTATACAAAATCTCTTTCAATGTTCTTTTCTCTGTCCCTAGGAAAAGAAGATTAGAATTTTGGGTTTTTGAAAACCTTTGTGTATAGGTGTCCAGTGTCTCAATTAATTTGACCATATAACCATATCAAGAAACTAATAGGAAAAAATATCCATAAAAAGTGTCAGTAGAAGGCAACACAGGGAGAAAGGCTCTATTCTAATGGTTTCTGCATGGGATCTAGCTAGCTTCCTCTAAATGCCTGTTTCCCTCACATGAGGCACAGAAGAAGGATGTTCCTGACTTGAGGGACTTACTGAGGTGTAAAAACCCATAGGGAGAATCTGGGCCTTTGCACTCCTTTTGCTTAGGGCGCTGTGGCAAAATGTTGGCTCATTTCTCCTGTCATTAGGTATGCAGGGTCAGTAAATATGATACATGTGTGCCCTGAAATCTCATTCCGTTCCCCTATTTGCTGCCATCATTGAGAGAACACTCACATACTGTTCCCTGTTCCCTTAGGCTGCTGCATTCATTCATCCTGGAACACAATTTTTTCCCTGTTCCTGTTTGGTTATCAGCCTAAACTCCCAGCCTGTGGTAATGAAAAGTTATGGGGAGAAAAAGATGTGCATAAAGAAGTGTAGGACTGGCGATTAAACTCCCTATTGTAATTCATGTTATGCTAATGAGGCACATAAGATCATTCAGAGCAGGGTAATGCAGTGATAATACCAAGAAACCGACATAATTTACTATGGGGAGCCTTTATTTAATACATCATACTTCAGCAAGAAACTTAATAAAAGGAAGCTTAACACATAAATACCACCAAGAAGCGTAGAAGATAATGCAGCATTTGATCAGAATAATACACAAACACTACTGTGAAACCTAATTTCCAACAAGTTACCCAGGAATCAAAACATACATATCGCTTATTGCTGCTGCTGAAGCAGTAGCTTAATAACTAAGGATACCAGAAGAGGCACAATAAGCATTTCTTATTATTTATATTCCCCAGTTGCCTATAATGACCATATAACTTAATATTTGATTGAATGGTCTGGATATGAAAGCTATTTCCCTTGCAAATTAATCCTAGCACTCAGCTGCAGTACAGCAAGAAGTGTTACCATGGTACTGCTATGAGGCTTATCCCATGACATTTCCCCCCGAGTTTTATTGATGCTTCCCTTTTAAAGCCATCCTGTTTCATTGACTAATAAATGCATATTGTGCCCTAACACATGTTGACTTCTATTCCATTAAGGGTCAAAAAACCATCATTGTTGGCTTCTTATTTGTTATTCTTAGCATTATGAGAGCTTAATATCTCTTTGAAAACCTGCAATGTCCATTTGAACGAGTTCTCTTCATATTGGTATGGTCCCTGAAGAAGCGTCTTCCAAAACCTTGGCAGAGGTGGGGAGGGTGGGAAAAGATAGTGAAAAGATTTAGTGAGATGTTAGTGACATGATTTAAGAGTTCTGACTCACTGCCTGGGGTCCATGTTTCTCTTCTGCTTCAGGTCTGGAAGCCGTGACCTTGCATGTGGAAACAGCGTTGATCTGCAGGTGTCACCTGTGTAAATTGTTGCAGAGAAGTGACAGAATTGATTGATCTTTTTTTCCCTTTTTCCTCCTCTAAGTGTTTTTATTCTTATGAATATCCAAAAGCAAAGTTAAATGAAGATTAAAAAGCTTTCCAAGTTGCTTTCTGTCTCACAACTGAGACTCCTGACTTCTGAAGCTGATGGACTTAGTCCTGCTGGGCACAATGTCTGTCTCCCAGCTAAAGGCAGGAGAGCTCTCTAACAAATCCTGGCTTTACAGCTGTTTACCTTGAAAACTCTAAGAACCTGACTGTAATTCAGGGATCACAATGATTTAGATTTGGATGAAGATCTGGAAGCTTCTGGGAGTCTTGGTTTGGGATTTCTTACGTCCATACAGAAACTTGATGTGATCAGCTCAGTATTCTGGGGCTCTTGATTCAGCAATTGTTTCCAAAGTTTGTACATTTTCAAATCCAGCCAAAACCAAACCTGGTCTGACAGGGAGCCAGAGCACACAGCTTCTAGTGCCGTCATTGGGGTCAGATGAATCTCATTCTTTGTCTTAAGGCCTTCTAAACATCCTAAGATAATTTATTCCAACAAAATCAGTGTGTCCTTTCAGAAATCCCCTAATATCAGGAGCATTTTCCAGAACAGGTGATCAGGACTCAAGTGGGCTGAAACCAAGATGCATCCTGCATGGAGGGAGGTCAGGTGGAGAGGCTGGAAAGGAGATGTAACACTGAATTCATACTGTGTCTAACATAATGTATTACAGAATGAGCCTGAACTGGTAATTTTTAACTTCTCCATGTCTCTAGATTTGGTGGAGTGTTGTCTGTTCATCTCCCAGCTGCTTTTCTGACACACTTAGATCTCAGTCCAGTCTCCAGTCTGCCCTCAGGTCTTAAAGGGGAGATCCAGGGGACTCCTGATGTGGCCAGCATTGGACTGGCCACCTGAAGCTCAAGGTGTTCATGTCAGTAATCCAATTCCTGTTGTCTTGCCTTCATTAAATGTCATTCCAGATGAAGACAGTCAAATGTATTCATGCATTACCTAGACTTTAAAAAACCATTTAAGGTTTTTTTGCCAGATTTTCAGTCAGCTGTGGAAAAATAAAAACAGTTGGTCAATATTCAATATTCAAAAGTGATTAATTATGTCAATTTGTTTCCCAGTATCAGTAAAACACTAATAATATAATCTTTAATCTATTTCTAGTCCCTTGTGTGAGAAATGTAATACCCCATGACTTTTTTCAAGCATCCCTATTTACCGATTACAGGAATTATATTTTTTTTCCCGGGACTGTGTCCATATAACATTTGTTTACTTTCACATTTGTAAGTAAAAATTGATTCAGCGAAAAAAGGTCTGTTTTTAACAATCTGCCAGTTCAAGTCTCTGTGTCTACCTTGCAATGGGTAACATGAAATGACACTGAACTAATTAATGCAGGGTTTATCTGTCAGTTACCATCTTAGGGAACTGTGATAGGTCTGATTTTGATCCCTAATTATACTAGATTAAGTAAAAAATGCTACCATGAAGGTTATTTTTGTGAAAGAACTATAGACCACAATGTACAGCAGCTGTTATAAAACAGAAGTTGAAATTCAGAGCTGCTAATGAGATCTGCAAACTAAACTGCCATTTCAAGGTCTTTTATATTCATCAGTTTTTAAAAAGAATGTGTTCAGTTTTTGAGTACATAGTGTTACACAGGCATTTGTATTTACTCCATGCTATTTATTAATGAATGTCAGAAAAAAAAAAATTAGCATTTCATATGATACGTACTAAATCTTATAGACAACCAAAATGCCATTTTGTTAGTAGAATTGTCAAGATTAGTTAAAATGAGAATCTAGGGAAATGTTTTCATGCCTTTAAAAAAAAAATTACAAAATATATTTAAATTTATTATTGCTGTGGTGATAGCTATTTGCATGGGACAAGCAGACAGCAGATAATATTTGCAAAATATTTCTCTGTGTCCATAAAATCTAGATATTTAATGGAAAAAAAAAACCAAAACAACAAAAAAAACTCTAACAAACCCCAACACAAAACCAAACACAACCACTCCCCAAAAAAAGTTACAGAGAAAACAGTTTCTCCTGAGTATTATTTGTTTTCAATAATAAATTTGGTCTGATTCTGGTTCCATAATGATTTCTCACAGACAGAGTTTGTCTTTCTAGAGTAGGAAAGCCAGCGTTCCAGCTCTGCAGTGGAAATGTGAAGTCCAGTCTTGGGGCTGCCTTCCTCAAAGTCATCTCACACGAGTCCCTCTGGCCAGGGGACAAGTGCAGGCTGCTGCCATCCCTCTGGTGGCTCTCAGTGCATCACTCAGGGTTGTTGCACCAGGCCCCTGGCTGGTAATAATTAGCATTGACTCCATGATTCACAGAAGGTTGATCAATCTCTTTATTATACATATCATTATTAAGAAACCCATTGCTCTTTTATATCCTACTTCGCTACAGGTGTACTTGATTTGTCCTTCACTAAAAACACCATCTCCATTGGCTAAGTAAGAAACCACCCTTTGGTAAACAATTCTCCATAACACATTCTACATGTTCACAATACTAGGTGTAGTAAGTTAAGAATTGTTTCTCATTCTTTTCTCTGATCTTTTCAGACTTTTCCCAGCACGATGCCTGGGAAAGTTGTGTTTTCTCTCTGTGGCCAGAGAGCTGCTGCCACAACTCAGGGCTTGTTCTGTACCTCTCTCCAGCTCCCACTCCCCATGTCTCCCCCATACCCTGGCCCTGACTGCAGCAGCTGCTGCCACCTCCCTGTGCTCCAAAGGACCTTTCAGCAATGACAGAACCACAGGACACAGTCTCAAGCTGCACCAAGGAAAATATACGTTGGATATTAGGAAACAAGTTTTTTACAGAAAGAGTGATCAAGTTCTGGAATGGCCTGCCTGGGGAGGTGGTGGAGTCACCATCCCTGGATGTGCTTAAAAAAAGCCTGGATGTGGCACTGGTGCCAGGGTTTAGTTGAAGTGTTGGAGCTGGGTTGGACTCGATGGTCTTGAAGGTCTCTTCCAACCTGGTGATTCTGTGAATTGTCCTCTTGCTGCCATCCCTCCATTGTCCCTCAGCCTTGCTCTGTAACTGCTCCTCTGGAGGAAGTCTTGGACCCCGCAAGAGAAGGGATTTGGTGCCTCTGGCTGTTACTGCAGCCTCCCTGGCAGATCTTTTGGGGAGAGTTCCAAACCTATTTTCCATTCACTTCCATTGAAGTGAATGGAAAAGTCTCTGACTCACTGAGTTTCAATCGTGTCTATACACTCCTGCTGACACATATTTTAAGATCTGACTGTGGGGACTTAACTATCCAACTGATAGTTTCAAAACTATGTCTAAATTTACTCTTGTAGTCCAGAGAAGAGTCTTATCCTTCACAGCTTCCTAAGGCTTTGCACTGACAAGGGATTTGACAGATGGATTTGTGCCCAGGCCCTCACCTTTGCCTGGTTGCCACACTCCCACAAGAGTCTGCTTGGCATTTAAAGCTCAGACCTGAACAAAGTCAGAAGGTCAAGCAGGAGAGAAGTGCCAGCAGGCTGGGATGTGGTGATGCCCCAAAGTGTGGAACAATAACTGCTATCAATTAAAAGGCCTTCTGCCAAGTAGATGGATTTTAATGTGTTGCTATAAATTAAATAGCTCAGTAGCCTCAGCTAAACAGAATTTGGTCCATTGGCAATGTTAAAGAATATTTTTGGCATGTAAGTACCAGGCATTTAGTAATATCTCCTTTAATTAGTTTTGTATGTTTGGTTCTGCTTCAGCTTTCACTATTCCAGGGGTTCTCCTTCTTCCTGTACATTTTGACTCAATCTTAACACATGATTCTTCTTTGCTTTTCATTGTTTCCCCATGACACATTAATCAGGCTGCCAGGCCACTCTGTCTCAGCAGGGACAGCATCCTTTTAGCTTTGGCCTGTGTCTGTCCCCATGTTCTACAGATGTTCTGCTTTGACTTTGTGTTGCACCATCTTCAAGGAACCTGTTTGACTATGGAGAAAAAGACATGCAATGAGGCTTCAATAAAGGGACAAAGACCAGGTACCCTGAGGAGGTAGAACATCAATAAAAAAGAAGGAATGAGTGCCTCTGAGGAAGATAAAGCAGTGTGATTCACATCTCTGGAGAATGCTAGACAGGCATGAAATGTTTGTACGATAAATAATAGCCTAAGATCAAAAAAACCCAAACAAAAGTAGATGAAGCACGGTATCAAACAGAATTTAAATAAATAATTAAAAGAAAAACCTATTTCTTGAACCATAGGACACTAAACAGCATTTAATTAAAAATGTGTGCTTGATCTTCTCATGTGATTAGTTTTGCATTACTCTGCCATTTATTTTGGTGATATTGAGGCCAAAGGGGCTGGTGTCCTGGGTTGAACAAGATGTAAATAGCAGAACTTTTGCTGAGGTTGGTGAAAAGACTTTGATTTACTTCAGCAGAACCATCAACTTGACTATTCTTAGACCCTGAAAGCAATTTTTACTTGACACCTGCTGTTTTATCTCACTTTCTCTCCCACTTAATGTTGTAGCTGGCAAACACAGGGACTGGAGCTGTGCCTAATGCCCTGCTGGGGGAATCCTTGACCCCTTTTGTAGGCAGGGCTGCCTTTGGGTGGACAGATAAAATCTAGTCCAGAGGACTGTGCAAAAAAATTAAAGGAAACTTTGGCCACTGGTCATCTTTCTTCAGGCTTCATAAGGAGCAAACTTAAAGTAGTTCATATTAGTGTACAGCTGGAAAAATAACAGCTTAATAGCTTTTGATCTTTTCAGTAATATGTGGTGATTTTTTAAAAATAGAAGTATCTAGAGTAATGTTTTTGCATTTGCTCTTCAGCTTATGTCTGAATTGGGCAGTATTAAGTAGGCCAAAGATCTTTGCAGAAGTCATTGTTTGCCTGCATTAAAACAGAAGACTGTCCACCTCATATTATCTACAGGATGCTCCTCATTTGTATTATCAAGACATTCAGATGATTTCTGAGGTAACAACTTCAGGAATTGCTTGTTATGTAGCAAATTTTTTACAAATATTGATAGTATTCTAGCCCTAGGGCTTAGCTAGCATGTTACAGATGAGAAGAAAAAAGCAAGTAAAAGGAAAAATGTACTAATGTTTATTCTACAAAGTCAAATAAGTGATTTAGTGATTGGTAAGACTCCTATAAATCACTGCAGACTGTGTTTTCAGCAAGCTCCTGAAAATGAATCTGCTCTCCTGTTTAGCACAGCCAGGCCTACCCAGAGCTCTGGCCTGACATAAATCAACTGTGTTCATACCCTGACTTCTGTGAAATGCAAGTCTTGATTCTCAGATTGCTAGATCCCTTCCCTTAGGGAAGAAAGCTGAGTGCTGTGGACAAGATATTCCAAAAAAGCAGCACAGATCTGGTTTGTAATACCCTCACAGGAGAGAAGAGATCTATCACCAACCCTTCTGTGTGTTATACAGCACACTTGGTGCTGATGATACCACAGAAAAGGTGTGTTAGGTCCTAAGGGAGTCATGGGCATGCTTTTAGGAGGATTTTTATAAATTTAGTACATAGTTAAAAAACAAAACAAAACAAAACAAAACAAAAGCACAAAACCAAACCAAAACAAAAAAAAACCAAAAAAGAAAGCCTATATGTCGATAAGCAACACTAGAACTCTTGAAATAAAAGATACAAATTCCATTTTTATGACACAGCTCTCATATTTTTATTCTCTTGTAGACTGGTAAACCTCAGGCCTTGTCCCAGCTAGAAGTGTCAGGAGGAAAAGGCAAGCAAGCTCAAGCTGCTTTCTGCTTAGTAAAATCAGTCAGATGCCTCTGGGTGTGATGGCAGTACAGTGCTACCTGACAGACAGTATTCTCTTGGATTAAATACCACTTCTGTAACTGTAACCAAGTATCTGTTTCTCAGTTTCCCTAACACTTGCTCGAGGTACATTACCCATATAATTAAGCATGATTAAATGATAATTGCAGTCTTTTTGCAAAGTAATTCCATGGCTGCTTGTGCTTTGCAGAAAGTACATATTTAGAAAGTGCATTTATTTTGCATGTGTCAAGGAAAAACTCTAAATGTTAAAGAAGTTGCAAAGGAATAATTGCCATAGATTTACAAAGGAATTACTAGGTAGCATATGCCTGAGATTGAATACAGTACTACACAAATTTCTGTCAAGATGCAATTGTATTTTAAAAATGGCATTACTTTTGTATTATTTCTTTAAAAAAAGAAAGTCATGGTAAATGGAAATGTCTGTATTTGTTTATGGGTGATAAATTATTTAAGTAAGCTACCATGTTCTTTTATTTATAAAAGTCCTTCTGTCAGCACTACAGAATCCCCTTTTTACACCTAATTTTGGAGACACACAAAGGATACACTCTTTTGCTTTGAAATTTCTTCTTTTGAGCAAGGATAATACAGCAAGCAAAGGGTAGGAAGGTCTGTACCACACAGTGTCACTTTGCATGTTAGAAAAAACCTCATTAACACTGGCTTCATCTGCATTAACTTCTTAGTTTGGATCCAGGGTACACCTGTGAAGTAAATTTTCCCAGCTGCTGCTGTGGGACCTCCTGGCCTCTCTTGATGTGAGGTTTGGAGTGAGACTGTATGTTGGTGCTTCCTAAAATCTCATTCCTTTCTGGAGGGCATTCCAAAGCAAAGCATATTTCTTTTAAATCTGGGGGAAACAATCACAAAGTAATCTTAGAAGCAGAATTTCTTTGAAATAGGTTTGGTTATTTATCATTGTGATTTATATTTTCTTTGGGATAATGGCATTTTTTGGGTAAAGGATTGTTTGCTTCCTCTTTGGGAACACCCTGCTCTCTGGTAGCATTTTTTATTTAGGGAGTCCTTGTGCCTTATTTCACAAGTATTTAAAAGTAGGCACGACTAGGCTGGTAATTTATTTTAATTTTATTAATTGTAAATAGTTTTGGTCATAGAGCATCTCAGCATAGGGCTGAGACCTGGGGTTGTTTTGCCTGGAGAAGTCTCAGAGTGGATCTTATCAATGTTGATATCTATTTTGTGGGGGCTGTAGGGAAGAAGGCCTCAGGTGCCTCTCAGAGGTGCCCACTGACAGGACAAGAGGCAATGGTCATGGACTGAGACACATAAAATTCTTTGTGAATCTGAGAAAAGAATTTTTTTATTGAGAGGGAAGTCGAGCACTCAAATGAGTCAGCAAGAGAGCTTCAGTTTCTGTCCTCATACCAAACTGTGATTTGGGTTGTCTTGTTGCCAAATCTTACTGGAAACTGATGCAGAACACACAGGTTAGTGCCCTCCTTTTCTGCATATTTATTTCCAGGTTGCTTTTGCAATGAAGGAGGCTTATGCTCTTTCTTCTCTCACGCTTCTGTCTACTGAAATGACTTTTTCCTGTAAGATTTGCTTGGAAGGGATGTAGAAAAAATTTACAGAAACCAAGATGAGTATTAAATACAAAAAGTCTCTGAAGGTGAGATATGCTGTGCATATCCTGCCACAGTCAAATGAAACATTGCCTCTCAGGTGCCTAAATAAACCAATTAATCCATACTACATTAATTGTGATGATGAAAAGCTAATCATAGCTTATTGGCCTAAAAACAAATGCAAGTGAATGAGAGAGATTTTCAAGGCTGGCTGGTGGCCCCAGTCCAACATACTCCAAAAATCTGCTGGAGGTACCACCAGATTCAAGCAGTACTCACCTGAGTAGTGACTGCAGGTAAGAACAAATCCATTAATTTTTGGGGCCATTTTCAAGGGCATTGGAAAAAATGTTTGTAATTTTTTACAAATTTTCTTTGTAACTAAAGGTTTTGTTGGTCTTCATGAAACATTTATATGAGATTTTCGTCATTTTTCCCTTTGTGCCACATTTATGAGTTCCTCAAATGTTCTTATAAACATGTACTTTTATAAACATATTTAATAGAAGACAGATTACAGTATTGGACAATGCACATTTGTCTGGAATATTTACAAATTCAGTCTCTGGTGAACTGCATGTTTATAGCTTTAGACAAGACTGACAATGTTGTAGTGATTAAGAGAGATTTCTGTGTTGGTTTTGATTACTGTGGCAACAAAGCATATCTGCAAATGACAGAGTCAAATGTATCTCAGCCAGAACAGAAGGGATGTTAATCTGGGATGCCCCTGTTGGTTTGCCTTTCCTTCTTTCTGTTTATCTCAGCAAATTATAGTCCTGCAGAGACTAGTTTGGATCCAAAGCTTAACCTACATTCCCTTAACATCTATTCCTAAGGAGTAAAAACATATGAATTTGTACATGCTGATTCATTTTCAAAGGGAGACACTTGCCATGAAAAGCATTTTCACTGAAACATAATCCAAATACTTTCTAAAAGACAAAAATGAATACTATAAACCAGGCTGAGATAAAAAAAAAAAAAAAAAAAAAAAAAAGAAAAAGAAGAAGTGGTGCAGGGATTTTCACAGTAATTTTTCTTTTCAAAGCCAGTGCAGGTAAACAAACACAAAGGTAACCAACATAATGCATGAAACAGGAACAAAGGAAATTCTTGAAAATAAAACTCAAATGGGAGAAGACATGGAGTGGAGAAGTATAGGATTTGTCTTGTCACAATCAAAAATAATAATCCAGGAAGGGAATAATGGCAAAATGCAAATTCTGAAAGTTAAAACAACTCTATAGGAAGAGAGTATTGTCATGGTGGAAAGAAATCAGACTGAGAGCATCACAAAATTATCCTTGACTTAAATCAATTCAATAAATAATACTGACATACTTCATGTAGGTACTGACAAGACTAGATAGGTTTACAGAGAAGCAAATTTGTCTAGGATAATAAAAATAAAAGAATTATGACAGATTTTTATCCTGGGACAATTTCAACTTTTGTGCTGCAGGGCATCAGAGCAATAACCCAATGGTAGATAATCCAGCCTAGTAACAAAACAGACACTATAATAAATGCAAAACTGGATATTCTGTACCATTATGGGTTATATCTTTGTTGTCGCCATAATGTAGAAGCAAATGACAAATATTTGTCCTTTTGTTTATTTGAATTTTTGTCCAAAATCTTTGTACACAGGGGAGATCTTCTGTCATTGGGGAGCTGGGGACTTGCTTTCTGTTTCAGCTGGGGATGTGGCTTCTGTTTTTAAGAACTGCATTTTCCTTCACATCTGCTGTTTTTATGTTTGAGTTTCTGGTGGCTGGGAAGAGCTCTATCCCCACGTCACAGCTGGAGAGAGAGAGACAGTGTTCAAAGTTGCTTTCTTCCTTTTGAATGTGAAAAGAAAATTATATCTGTCTTGCCAAGTGGGAGGTAGAGAACAGGCTGCAGAAGGGTTTGTGTTACTGCTGCTGCAGGGAGCATTTTATTGAGAGCCTCCAGATGCAGGGGAGCAGTGGTGACTATTGTAGAGACCCCTCAAGAGCCACACACTCACAGACATGTGGAAAATGTGCTGCTGTTTCCAGGACATCCATTAATGCTTGCTGCTTCTAAGTTTTCTTAGACTTTCTTAGCCTGGGAAAAATGAAGGGAGAGAGGGAAGGTGTTTTAACATTTGGTTTTATTTATTATCCTGCTCTGATCTGACTGGTAATAAACTAATTTTCCTCAAATAAACCAGTTTTACCCATGGTGGTGATTGCTGAATGATCTCTCCCTGTCCTTATCTCAACCCACAAACCTTTAATTGTGTTGGCTCTGTCCCCATCCAGCTGAGGAGAGAAGGAAAGGCTCAGTGGGGTCTTGGCATCCAGTCTTGGCCAACCCACTTGACTTTTTTTAGTGGGAGAACGACCATCTTAATTTCCTGAGATGTCTCCCCAGAATTGTTCTGTGATTCTAAAACTGAAATCACTTGATGGGAAGGAAGTCTAAGTCTGTGAAAAATTAACTTATCTCTGTTTTTAAGTACTGGGCCACAGACTTGAGTTCACTTGTAACTCAATGTAACTGCCTTAAAATTCTTATTGCAAAAACAGTGTCACAAAAGGGACAACCTGGCATCTTTTCCAAACTTTTGGTTTGTCTCCAAACCAAAAGATGCATAAGTGAAGATGCATAACTAAAATGCACAATTATACCTGTCTGGGCAGCCTGGGTCTATGCAGACAGTAGGATTTTCTGTTTTCTGGATTATTTCAGTTCCTTAAGGAAAACTGATAGTTCTGGGCTGTATCTGAGCTGCCCTGGATGTTGACACAGACAGAACTGAAATATTTGCTGTTAGCAGCCAGAGACATTATCTTAATTCAAGTGAATTTCTCTTTGGCTTCCCAGTGATTCCTAGTCCATATTTTTATTGGCAAGTTACTTTATTTACTGTATATGTATTTAATACTTCACCTTGGTTATGGAGGTATTTTTCAATGCCTTTTGATAAAACAACTTTTTCTTAAATATGCATAATTCCTCTTTATTTCCCACTTCTACAATAAAATGAACGTTTTATTATGGAGTAGGGTCCTCATTCTTCTTCATAACCTCGAGTAAATCTGTGGGAGAGATTCTTCCATCATAAAATGAGAATATAGTCCCTTTCTTCCTGAAAGTAATTCAGGTTTTCAGGTGAACACCCCATGAGAAATAGGAACAGTTTGTTACCAGAGCTTATGTGTGGGAAGATGCCCCATCTGTGCCCCTCTGCAGCAGCAGGGCAGTCTGCTGATGCCACTCATTTCTCTCATCTGTAAATGTGCTTCTGTTGGCTGGACCTTTCTCAAATAATAGTTATGTATACTGCAAATAGAACTGGAAACCCCTTGTCAAGCTCTTCCCTCACCATTCTGTTTTCTCTTTCATTCATATTGCTTGAGTAAGTGAGTGCAGCCTTGCATGTCTTCTCTAGCAGATACTAAAAATAGTAGGATTTTTGACTCTTTTGGAGTTACAAAGAATACTCATGGAATTTGAAATTTTATTTATTTTTTCACTGTTGTTTTCTTCCTTTAAAATGTACCTAGTAATTCCTTTTGTCTTTTTACTTTTGTCTAAGCAACATAAAGATCCTGATGTTGCATGTTAATTTATCCTGACATGAGGTTATTGCTGTAATATAATCCACTGAAAGCTCAGCTAGTAGATACATTTGTACCTAGTCTGATGCTATATTTGATATCCAGTGAATTTATCCTCGTAGCTGCAAGTGGTGTAGCACTCTGTCAAGCCTATGTCTACTTCAATTAAAAAAATAAGGAGCATGAAGATTCCTTCATTGTCTGAGAACTTATTTCTGTTCATAGAACTGCTTTTTACAGTGAAATTAATGGAATATTAAGGGTTCCTCCAGCTTCATGGCACATCAGTTGAATGAGCTAGTACATACTTATTAAGACCATCTTGATATTTTACAAGCCATTTCATGTCTTAGTTCAAAGAAGTTAGGATGCCTTTTCCTTACAGGAAGTGAGAAAAATATTACAATTTTACAGGGAGTTATTTTAGGGTCAGCTTTCAAAAAACTAAATGAACTGGCAGTTGCAGTTCCCAACAGATGGCAGATAAAGTGACTAATATTGGAAGATCTGCTTTAAGGATTCTGTTCATGTTTCCACTGTTTTGCAGATGGTTTGTGAAACAACCGACAGCTTCACTTTAAACAACAGAATTAATCAAAGTTGCAAAGTTTTCTCTCTGAAATTTCTCCTTGTTTGGGTGTTAAATAATAAAAACAAAACATAAAACATTCTGTACCCTTTCTCCCTCTCCACCAGACTTTGTTATCTCTGCCATGTCCCAGGTTTGTTCTGCCTTGTTGAGCTCCCCAGCAGCTCTGCCTTTGGCAGACACAAGTAGGAAAAACTTGTCTGGTTTTGGACAGAGATGTTGCCTTAACATGGGAGTTCTTTTTGGTTCTTTCTTATGAGGCTGAAAGTAGCTGTTTATTAACAAGAGTGATTTCTTGTAGCTAAAATAAATAGTCTGTTACTGTCTGGTCACCTCCCAAACCATAATATTTTCAAAATACACGGGCAGGCTCTGAGTTTTGGCAGCTCCTTCTACTTACCCATAATGGACTATTAGACTGGAAGCTAAGCCAAGTAAATTTCCTCTCAGCTTAACTTTTCTTCTGGCAAATGCTTAATGTGTATGGTGTTTGCATTATAGCAATAAAGTCACAATATTCACTTAGGTTTAGTGATTTATAGCAGAGGATTATTTTTTATTTACTCAAAACAAAATTCCTCACTGCAGAGAGAATACAAGTGGAAATTCACCTACCTTTACTGCTTTTCAGCTTGATAAAAGTGACATCTGTGAAAACTCCATATGAAGAGTTTTTGAGATCTGAATGAGACTGAGAAATGTAAATGAAAGAGGATGAAAAACAGCTCAGATGAAATGCGGTGAAAGAAGAGAAAGAAAAATGAGAAAGTAAAAAAAAAATGGAAACCCAAATGTGATTGAGACTGGCAAAGAGGAAGAAGGGAAGCCCATGAGAATTCATTTTAGATTAATTGCAGAAACTGTTAAAACCTGGAGTATGATTTTTGCAGCATGTGTTAATCTGTCAGCAAAGTGGGGAGATGACAAAGCCAGCAGGAGAGAGGTCCTGGGAAACTCAAGGTATAGCTTGAGCTGACATTAAAAGAGGAATGACTTGCAGGCTCTATCTGCTCCCTGCTCCAGAATAACAGGAAGGACAGGTTTTTTATTATTTTATTGTGAAGTGGAGGAAGCTTGATGTTTCAATATCCTGGGTACTCCAAGGTGGAAGTTCAGTTAAAACAACACTTGGACTGGATAAAAAAAATCCAAATATGGCTCTTTGACTTAGGAGTCCAACTCATGAAGGTGAGATTAAAAAGACACTAGCTAAATGTTCAGCTTTCCTTAGTAGTCTTCAGAAGAAAAGGAGCATTTATTAGACTTCTCATCAGCTCTACAGAATGTAAAGTTGAGCAGCCATTGCAATGTCCTGGGAGGAGCAGAGACTGGTAGGAACATGCCCAGGGGCTTGTTAGGAATGGTGGCAGTGCTGATGCTTCCACAGACTTTGTATACAGAGAAGGAAGGGTTTGGGTCTAAACAAGTTTAATACAATAAACAGAAATTTAATGGATATAACAGCTAATATCCTCAATGAGTGCAGTCAGGGTAAGCTGAGGGTTTACATGGAGATTTCTTAGAAGAGAGTGTGGCTCTTAAGTCAGGATGGACACTTATTCTTTGAGAAATTAGCAGTGAAAAACTGGTGAAGATAAAGCAGACATAAATTATATTGGTTTGCTTTATTCTTCTAAACACTGATTTAAACAGTTACCCATAAAAGGGTTGTCAAGGCTAAAAAGAGTCTTCCAAATGGCCAGTGCCAGAGCAAGCACTGGAATGGGAACACAAAAGTACCCATGGCTGAAGTGGATAAATTCTAAAATATTGCCTGAAGTTTGTGAACTAGAAGCAAAGTTTTCACAAATCCAAACAACTTGAAATGCACTTTTTTTTGACAAAATGAAGTTCATTCTGCTGAAAGTCTGAATAGAAGGAGCCAAGGTAGAAACCTCCCCTCAGGGCTGGTGTAGGTGGAAATAACTTAAACTGTGTGGCACGTAATTGTGTTATGTGGGTGAATGTCTGAAACTGAGCTTTTGAAATTTTAAACAGCTGCTACTTGCTACTTTCACGTGGTGAAAGCCACATGTAGGTTTGGATAACACCTGGGCTAAACAAAAGTGCCATGTCCTGAAACCTCCAGGTAAGCGAGAGGTGAAACACAAAACTAGCAGGGAGGAAGCTGAACACTTGTGCTTCTGCTTTTGATCTGGTTGGGACATTCAGGGGCTTGGAGCTTGGGAAAGAGGGGGAAGGTCTGGACTGGAGGAAAGATCTTGGAAGTGGGGGAGGATCCTGGACATCTGAGAAATTTGTGGAGATGAATGTTGGAGGATGTCCAGAGACCTTGGTTGGTAATGCCTTGTCTGGCAACTTCCAAATACTAATATATAAAATGTTAGTAACTAGATAACTTTTCCTAATAATGAAAAAACCAGAAGAGAAAATACTTTCAAAACATGGATGTCCAGAAATACACTGATGTCCTGAAGCATACTGCATGGTGAAACCAAATAATTAATAACAGAAAACCAGATGCAAAGCCTTGATTTCAATAGATGGGTTTTTAAATGTGGTTTGAATTCTTTTTTTTTTTTCATTTAGCTCTGTAGATGAGAATTTGAAAGGGAGGTGAAACAGTAAAGAATTTCTGGTGAAAACATGTGGAGAATTTAAATGGAGAAACTAGTAATTGAAAATAACTCTTTTGGTAATAGAAGTAATAAAAGTTGCTTGCAGTTCACATCTTTGTGTTTGACGGGTCATGTTACCCAGGAGAAGCTTTTTGCTTTAGCCTTATCTGTGGGTGGAATCATGTGGAATTTACTGCTGCTTTACTTCTCCTCATCCCTTCCTGTGGTGAGTTTTCAGATTTTCATGGAAATGGAATAAATTAATATTCCTTTATCAAAGTTAGTCTTTCAATTTTGGAGAATTCAAGACAGGTTTTTAGAAAATGTAAACAAGGCAACAAAGACTCAACCAAAGTGTGATAGTTATGCTGCAAAAACATTCTGTGTGAGATTAAATGAAGAACAGGAGGGGAAAGGAAGACCTTGGGCTGTTCTTATGAGTCACTACTGAATAGTTAATAAAATATTGGTAAAGTTTACTGATATATTAATAAATATTGTTAGTATATCAACAAAATAAATTTTGATTTCCTTTGGGGGAGAAAATTTATGCATGAATCTAACCTTTTTCTCACTGCTGTTACTATTTTAGCTTTATAGCAGCAAAAAAGGAGAAAATGGTTGAACAACATACATGAGATGTTGCATTAATATGTGAATATGGTAGGCATTTGAAATAGAGTAATGAGGAATGTACTGTGCACAAATAACATTTCACAAAGGAGTTTATGTTTAGATCTGACCTTGTCTGTCTTTGTTCCTTCTCAGTGTAACACCCAGAAGGGTTTGAGCAATGAGTACAAATGCTGCTGCTGCCGTGTTCTTGCTGCCTGAGATTTGTTGCTAATGGCCTGACTCATTAGAACCCACTCCTACAAAGATGGACTCAGAAAGTCTGCAAAATAAAATAGGCTGCCAAAAGATACCCAGGTGTAAATATATCAAAATACTAAGTACCAAACTGCAGCTACAGTTTGTTTTACCCACCTGCCTTTATATTTTCCCAATGTCTCTTAAAGCTGATTTTGGAACATACTGAAGTAATTTGAGCTAAAATGCTTACATCAAAGCATCTCTTTTATTTCCACTAATTAACATTGCTGTGGTAACAGAGCTTTGTATTTAATAAGAAGCAAACTCTGCTTTCCTAGGTCTTCATTCTCTCTGCTATTAAACAGAGGATATTTCATGTCTCCTTAGCACACCCTTTCCCCTTGTCAGAGAGCCAGGCTTCAACTCCCACCTCTCTATGGATGTGTGTACATGGAGCCCATCAAGGCAACAAAAATTTTTGTAATTGCAATCACCATGGCCTGATATATTTACAGAATTGCTAGGAAAATTGAGCTTTTTGGTAACTAAAGATGCATATTGATTTGAAAATTCAAGACCCTTCCTTTAGGATTATGTGCTTGGAAGTGGAAGGACCATGTACTTGTTAATTTATAATGCCTCTGACAGATTTCTTTGAGGATTAGCCTCAGAATTGTCAGTCTGAGTCACAAATAGAAGGTGGAATAAAGCTGATTTGCCTACAGAGGATCTGTATGCATAAAGAGAGATTCTTGTGATCATTCAGGAACTTAAAATTAGGTAAAGCATTAAACTAAATAAAAATTCTCATCACTGTGTGCTAACCATCATGAAATAAGAATCCAGGACCTCTTACTGTGCAGCCTCTGCAGGAATCTGCTGAAAGGCACACAGAGTAAAACAACCACTAAACAAGTCTCATTTTTTTTCTTCAGATAAGGAGCTCATCCCCTTAAACTCTTAAAAAAGCACAAGGAATTAAATTACTATTTTGCACCTGACATGCAGCCCCTCCTGCCTCTCTTGCAGTCAAGCTCAGGAAAAATGTGCAGGTTCCTATCTAAAGGTGGTGAGTGTTTCAGTGCCAGTCTACCCTGGAACCTTTAGGAAGAGGGAGCTTGGTAATAGGAAAAAATGAAGTTTGTTTGCTTGAATTAACTACAGGGAAATTTGATTAATTTTTATGCCTGCAAATGAAGAAAAAAAACCCCTCACTATAAAAAAACAAACCAAAAAAAAAAACAAAAAACCAAAAACCCTCACTAAAAAACTTTATAGAAAGAAGAGTTCAATTCAAATGCTTGAGACATTTGTTATAGGGAGGTTTTCTGACCTGCACATAAAGAGTGAAGATGGCAAAACTGAAAAAACACCAACTTGATAGTCAGTGAAACTTACTCTTTGAAACCAGAAGTGCAGCAAAGAAGACCTGACATTGAGGGACACTCAGAGAAATTAAAATTGTTTAAAAAACCCCCACAACCAACAAAGCACTTATTTAAATGATAACAATTATTGGTAGTCACTGGAATATTTAATACAATGACATAGTAAAATCTCTTTAATTTAGAGCCTGTAAGATGTGAATAAACTCCCTATAAGTTCAAATTGATTAAAATTTATGATTTATGTGCTGAAAAAAAATCAGAAACATGGTGAGATTAATGTGTAAATATTGACCAAAAAGTATTTCCATGGGAGAACCTTTCCACTTCAATATTGAAAGTAAAAACAGCCTTTTTTTTTTTTCAAATGACAGATAACATAACCCCAAATCTGTCTTCTAAGTAGATAACATTTCATGAGAGTTTACTGCAAAATATTGTCCCTTCTTAGAAATCAATGAAAATTTGTTCACATAACACTGTTAAAAAAAGGGAGATGTTGGATCATTCTTTCTTCATTATTTTATGAGGACAAGTAAATGACAGAATTGTATTATTAGCCACGAGAATAATGTTTAAAGGATTAAAATATCCATAACATCTCTATTTCTGATTGGATGGAGAATGTGGTACTAAATGCTAGATAAGTGTGGGAAGGATTGTGCACCATTTGCAAGTGCTCTGCAGTAGAATTAAAAGAATTTATAGATATATCTAAAAGCATTTAGTTGATTTAACTGACTATGTTTCCCAAAGCTTGCAAATTGGGAGACTACATTTCAAACTCAAGAGGGCAGTCAGCAAAGCATTGTTCAGCCTTTAAGGATAGTCTGTCACATGAATCAGGAAAGCCCTTGAGCAGATAATATTGCCATTTTTCCTTTTGACAATACCAAAGCAGCTTATGAATTTCCCTGACCATTCCCTTAATCCTTCCCTGAAATCATTAACTCTCTGTAACATCCCAGTATGGTGCCTTAAAACAGAATATGTAGAAAAATATATAAGCTCACCATCTTGCCACAGGCACAGGAAGATCATTTTGATGTAGGTTGAGTTTCTTCACTAAGAGGTTTTTTTTTTAAATTAATTTGTTTTGCTTGTGATGGAAATGCTGCAAGAGAATGAAGCAGGAATGCATTGCCAAAGATTCCATATTGCCCATTTGCATTCACCATAAATAGGTTCACAGAAGGCATAGGATGTGAGTAAATTTAGCCCCAAGTGTAGGTTAAACCCCCCTATTGTTTATGTATTTTTTATTCTATTTAATCCAAATGGTTGCATACATGGAGAATTCTGTTTCTAGAACTTCAGACACTAAAGGGCAGAGACATCTTGGACTGAAACCTGTGCCAAATCCAAAAGCCACTGAACTACTCCCTCATTTCTACCCACACAGAGTGAAAGGATTGGAAGGTGTGAATTACATTGCATTGTCATATCAGCAACCTGGAAGGACAACTTTAGGACTTGATCTCAAATTCATCAGGAGCTTTTTAGCTTTCAGTAAGAACCACCAAATGAAGGCTGTATCACAGCGCTTTATTTTGCAGCTGACATGTTCACTGAGCACCACCAGCTGCTTCTCATGATAAGTGGGAAATGGGGGTCTATTTTACCAGATCATCCCAATTAAGAATTTATAGTTAACTTGGAGCTGAATGAAGTATCACACCAAAAATTGTTACTAAAGACAGACAGAGGTGGGATTATCAGACAGTGTTAAAGCCAGAGCCCCTTTAGGGGTTAGGTTATTAGGTTGTGTCCAGGCCCTGTGCTGTGCAAATGGGATGAAGACAGCATGGTTCTGACCTGGCCCCAGCACTCCCTAGAAAAGCTGCCTATTCCCTGGGATTGTACGTGATATTATTGAAAAAGACCTAAATCTATGTTCCCTGCTTAGTAGTTAACAATATCACCACAACACTTTGTGTTAGTTTAAGCACAGAGATTTTTTTTTTTTTTGGGCCAAATGTTTGTGGGATTTAGCTGTATAAAATCCATTGGTATTGATAGTAATTGGAGGCTGTGTAGCTGGAATCTCTTAATTATCTTTGACTTAATTTAAGCATAGAATCATAGAATATACAGAGCTTGAAGGGACCTTACTCTCCCCTCTTCTGATGCAAATACTTACTTGGGTAAAAGAAGAAATAAATAGTAGATAACAGCCTCCCTATACTGATGAGTGCAGCAGGTGGTACTATATTTGCATAATGGCCTGTTCAGGTTTCATATCCAAAACCAGATCTTTAAAATACCAAACAAAATTTCATAACATAGGAAGGCTATCAACACCCACATTCAAATAATTAATTAGGGAGGGCTTGCTATTTTTTGCCTCTTGTAGCAGCATTGTTGCAAAGACTATGCACCAAAAAGCAAAAAAAAAAAGCAAAAAAAAAAAACAAAAAGGAAAAAAGATATAAGCAAATGACATACAGTTACTATGGTTATCACAGTTTTAATAGAACCATTTGAAGGATATTTATCCTTGACATTTTGAAAGTGAAGTTCAGTCAATTGTGCAGAAGGGAATACAAATGTATGCCTTCATCCTGACTTAAAAGAATATTCTTCTACTTCATTTTTTTTTTTTTTTAATACTCTGCATAGCTATGAATTCCAGTCTTGGGGTTTTTAAAATAATTTATTTACCCATCCATGCTGCTTTTCAAAATAAACACGAAATTCATCATCAGAAAAAGCTATTTTGTTGCCCAAGTTTGTATTGCTGATAATGACAAAGAAAGAAAGAAAGAATCCCCGCAGAACTCTAGAGAAGATGATTTCTCTAGCTGTGCTTTTCATTTAATGCTTCTTTAATAGGATATAACTTTTGCAAAGTGGGTTGTTTTTTACTGGTGATAAATCATCTTGGATGTTCACAACCACTTATCCAAACTGCTATTAAGCTTCCTTCAATGCATCTGCAACCAAGAACATCTGTATTTTATAAATGTTGTTTACAAACTCTTCTATGAGAGCTCCCTGTTGAAAAACACTGTATGCTGATCAGGCAGATGTTGCAGTATCAAAAACTTCACATATCAGAAGTCAGACTCAATTTCTGCAGACCTGGAGAACCACTGCAGCAATTATTGCAATTGCTGCATCAGTGTAGCAGTAACTGTGATGATTTAATAGCACTGAAACTTGATGTGTGTTATTGGGTTTGTGTGGCCAGGTTTTGGTTACCTAGGGGAGCTCCTTGATGTGGTTTCTGTGAGAAGGTGC
Source organism: Urocynchramus pylzowi (assembly GCA_013397555.1). Taxonomy (NCBI): domain Eukaryota; kingdom Metazoa; phylum Chordata; class Aves; order Passeriformes; family Fringillidae; genus Urocynchramus; species Urocynchramus pylzowi. Next base: position 156,354 of record VZRH01007527.1, read on the forward strand.
CAGAGATAATCCCCTTATCCAACAGAGCCAATGCCAGCTGGCTCCAGGATGGACCTGTCCTGGCCACGGCTGAGCCCAGCAGTGCTGGCAGCTCCTCTGAGAGAAAGTGTTTAGGAAAGAGGAGCAGCCACTGCCCAAAAACAATTGCAGCACAGAGGAGGGGAGCGAGAGTCTGTGAGAGGAACAGCCCTGCAGACAGCCAGGTCAGTGCAGAAGGAGGGGCAGGAGGTGCTCCAGGTGCCGGAGCAGAGGTTCCCCTCCAGCCCCTGGTGCTGCCCATGGAGCAGCAGCTGTGCCCCTGCAGCACATGGGGATCCTGGGCAGCAGGGATCCAGCTGAGCCTGGGGAGGAGCAGGGATGAGCCCAAAGGAAGCTGTGTCCCCATGGAGATCCCACACTGGAGCAGGGTCCTGGCAGGACTGTGTAGAGAGGAGCCTAGTCTGGAGCAGCCTTGCTGGCAGGACCTGTGACCTGTGCAGACCCAGGCTGAGGCAGCCTGTGCCCAAAAGGCTGCAGCCCTTGGTAAAGGGAGTTTGTGAAGAGCTGCAGCCTATGGGAAGGACTCTGGAGAAGCTCATGGAAGACTGTCTCCCATAAGAGTGACCCCATGCTGGGCCACAGGAGGAGTGTGAGGAGTCCCTGCTGCAGAGGAAGGAGCAGCAGCAACAAAGTGTGACAAGCTGATCACATCCCCCTTCCCTGTCCCCTGTTCCACTGAGGGAGAGGAGTGAGGGAAAACTGGGAGTGAAATTGAGCCTGGGAAGAAGGGACGGGTGAGGGGGAGTTGTTTTTCATTTCTTATTATGCTACTGTGTTTAGATTGGTAATAAATTAATTTTTCCCCAAGTTGATTCTCATGACAGTAGTTGGTGATTGCTCTCCCTGACCTTATCTCAACCCTTGAGCCTTTCCTCACAATTTTCTGTTGGCTGTCCAGAGTGATAGAATGGCTTGGTGGGCACCTGCAGTCCTGCCAAGGTCAATTCCCCACAGTGTGAGGCTAAGAAAAATGTGCCCAGCAAGAAGTGTTCCCTGGCTGTGCAAACAGGATACTTCCCAGTTAATATTTTCTGTGTGTTAGTGGTGTACTCAAGGAAAGTGTTTACAGTATTTAAATAGGTTGTGGCAAAGAACATTCTCATTGGAATAACTGGGCCAGAGTGAGACAAAACTGGGAGACCTGACAAATTACAGTAGGAGAGTACCAGTTGGCCAGAAAAATGCCTCAAAATGTGTTACAGAAATTAGGCTTTGGATGCCCAAGACTTTTGACATTATTTTTATTTTATCTGATGTTTATGCAGTGACTTGGTATCATAATTTGGGGTATTCATAGATTATTAATAGATAATAATGTAATGAAGTCTAAAAATCTGAGCTGCTATGTATTGTCTCACAGTGGGAAATAGAGTAATTTTTCATGTGTTCTTTATCATTTAGCATTGTCTACTAAAAGTTAGGAGCAGACTGATAGGACTATGTGCTTTGCATTCTCAGAGCACATTAATGATCAATCCCTCTGATTGATCTGAATTGGATCCTCCACAATGTTTTTTTCTACAGATGGAAAACTATTCGAGAGTCTTCTGAAGGTGGCCCAATGGTAGAGTGGGGAGAAGAAGCCTGTCTTTTCTTGAAAATATGTATCTGCACATGTATCTGCACATTCTGCCTCATGTTCTGGTTTGTATTTTAAGTCTTTCTTTTAAAATAACTATTTATTTGTGTAGTTCTGCCTGGGGAGGTGGGGGGGAGGTGTAGAAGCATGGAAACAAAATCCAAAGGTCCTGTCTCACAGACATCTATTTTATGTAAGTCTATTCAGAATTTAAAAGCAGTTAAATTTTTCTCCACTGTCATGTCTGAAGACACTTCCAGACCTCGTTTCTGTTAGAAACTGATTTCCAGCACACAGTTACTTGTGGTGAGTTCATCTGCCTTTTGTTCTGGTGCAAAGATTGCCCTTAAGCTTAAACAGACCTTTTTCTCCTGACTTCCTGTCCTGACACTTACACTTCAGTGAGTGATCACAGCTTCTCTCAAGGTTCATCACAAACCAGCAAGTTGCTTGTCATGGCTTTTTACAGAGTGTGGATTTTTACTTTCAGTCCATGAAGGATTATTTAATTCCTTCAGTACCAAACACCCAAACACATGTGCCTCTTTCCTGCCTGCATTTTGCAGTGGTCAGAGAGTTGATCTGGGGGAAAAATTAACTAGTGGGCTAATGACTGAGCTTGTTTTTTTTCTTTAAATGCTGAAAGTCCCTTCTCAGCATTAAGTAGAGCCACCATTTGTTTATAAAGATGGCTTGGCTTTGTGTTTGTAACCTGTGGGCCCCTTCACACAGGACTGAAACCAAAGTTCTTGCAGTGCTTGCCACCAAATTCCTTTGCAGAAACTCATCCTCTGGCCCACAAATAGCAGTGCAAATATGTGAAGGACAGGACTTGGGAAGGAGAAGAGTATCCAGAAGTCCTGCAGAAAATACTGAAGATCTGCCCACAGTTAATTTATTTTGTTTTATCCTATCTTTGTCATGCCTCAGGCACCATGGTGGGAGAAAATGGTGTGCTGCTATAAGAGAAATGAAATAATTTCTTTCTTTTATTTTTTCCCACTTATCTTGTATTCCTGTCTGCTGACCACGTGTAGGGGTCCCAGTGTCTTGTTTTAGTCAGCATCAGTGAGGTGTCTGAAGTTAGGTAAACTCTCATGTTCCTCCAGTAGCTGTACAAACAGAAGTACTGGGGCTGTGCACTACTTCTGCTGCTTCAGGGTTGCAGTGAATTTGGCATATACCAAAAGCATTTAAAGTTCTTAGATATTTGACTGATTTAATCCCTGAAAAAAAAACTAAAAGTAATTTATATCTTTCATAAAAACTTGTTGGATGGTTAGAAGTCTGTCATTAGCTTAATAATTATTATATCCAGTAACAGGTTCTGCTGTGTTGAGGGAGATACAGCCATGTGGTCTTGGTCTGGTTTGCTAAATGCTTCATTATTCCTCTCAGCTGGAGTATTACTATGCAAGTGTTTGTTTTCTGTAGTGCATTATAAAAAGAATATGCTGCTGTGGAGTTATGGCAGCGAGTGGGCAGCACACACATTTTATGAGTGAGTCATTTTAGTCCAGAGACAAAATGTGTGGACAACAGATTCAGACTGAATATATAAACTTCATTAACTTTTATTTGTAATAGATTGTCCTTGTGGCACGTTGCAACAGCAGAAGGTGCATACATCAGACAGGCATAAACCAGCTCCAAAATGATCATTGCATTCATCTGTGCTCACCTGTGGCACATAACTCATGCAGTGTCTTGACAGGAGTATAAAAATCCATGATTTCACCACCTGTGTGTAAGGACTGTCTGCATGATGAAAAGGGAGGAGATTTAGGCATGAGAGTTGTTTTTCAAAGGCTTTTGGGAAGCAAAGGTTGCAAGTAGATACTGAATTTTTCAAGTAGATCTGAAAAGGCTATATAAACAGCCTCCTATCATTTCCCAGAAGACACAATGTGATCTTCACTTATGTTTCTGTAAGACCAGAATTGCCTTTGTCCAAGGATGCTTGAATACTTTATGAAGTATATCTCATGGTAATTAATGTGTAAATTCTACTCTGTCTCTGAAAATAAATGCTGATGGCCTTGATCTTCAATTACTGCAGAATTTTTTTGAGTCAGAGAGAGCTAAATAATGTTACTCAGCTTGTTTTTTCCTTTTTGACCTGTCATAGAGCTCTCCTGCTTCTCTTTAGGGCTTCTCTCCGTTGCTGAAGCTAAATTAATTTTGCAATATCCTATAGTAAATCTGCAAAGATTTCAGAAGTCCCTAGCTTCCCCACGTATCACCACCTTTTTATCACCATCATTCCTGTTTTGGATGGTGTTTGAGTGTGTTTATCTTTCCTGTAATTAAGGAAAGAGCCCAGGCACCTGTGTGAGCCTGGTCTAGATCAGCCTGGCTCTGCTCAAGTGGAGCTCATGGAAGCCATTTGTGGCAGGGCATGTGTTTGTAGCTGGAAGAGGGCTAGGTCCTGAGAAAAAGGCTTCAGGGCTAAGTCCTGAGAAAAACCTGTTTCCATAGGAGCCAGTGCAAAAGCCAGAACAGCACAAAACCACAGACCTGTGTTGCAAAGCAGAGGGGCTGCTGACCATCCTCCAGCTGCAGCTTCTGTGAGGCTTTATCACTTGGTACATGATGTAATAATTCAGCCCAAAACCTGCAAATATGTGCAAGCCTATTATTCCAGTGACATTGATGACATACATTAATTAGATGTTGCTGGGGGTAGACAGAAGTACAAATGGCTGTGCTGGTTTTGGATGGCATGGAGTTAACTTTTGGTATGGGGCTGTTTTGGGTTTGTGTTGAAAACTGTGTTGATAATGCAGGGATGTTGTATTTACTGCTGAGCAGAGAAAAAGTCTTTTTGCCTCTCACAGGGCTCCTCCATCGAGGGGGATGGGGGCACAAAAAGTTCAGAGATGACAATAGCCAGGACAGCTGACCCCAACTGACCAAGGGATACCCCAGACCATATAGCCCCATGCTTAGCATATAAAGGAGGGGAAAATAGAAGGAATGTAGGGTGAGGGATGATTGGAATTATGGCATTTGTCTTCCTGAGTCATTCTTACACGTGATGGAGCCCTGCTGAATACCTGCCTGCCCATAGGAAGTAATGAATTAATTGCTTGTTTTACTTTGCTTGAGTGAAAGGCATTTGTTTTACCTATTAAACTGTCTTTATCTCAAGTTTTCCTACTTTTACCCTTTCAAGTCTCTCCCCCCATCTTGCTGGTGGGGGACTGAGAGAATGGCTGTGTGGGGCTGACCTGCCATGATAAAATCCTACACACCTATGGATTAATGTGGTAGATTTACAGATCACTGTGTCTGTTTGAGGACTGACAGTAAATCTCACAGGCAGTTGACCCAACAGCCACAAATATATCAGATGAAAGATTTACTGTAAATCAAAGTAAAAATTCCACATTTTGCAGTTGCTTAAAGCTGGTAACTCAACTGATAGTCATGGTGGAAATAGAAAAAAGAATATCTCTCCGGGTAGCTCTGTTGAGGAACACACCTGGTGCAGGTGAGCAGCTGCAGGGGGAGCTCCTGACTGAGGTCTGGGATTGGGGGAAGGAGCCCCACTTAGGGACTGGGAACTGCTGCACTTTGCATAACAAAGGACACCTGTGTTGCTGGCCAGGTGAACAACATTAAGGGGCAGGAGCAGAGAGCTCAGCAGAAGAGCCTGGACTATCTGGAAAGATGGATTCTGGGGATGTAAGAGCCTAAGGATTCAGGATCCCTCCCTGGAGGCACCAGCTCGAGATGGTTTTGTGTTACTGCTCCGTGAATAAACTGCTTTAAGGATGCTGAGGTCTGGCACTCAGCTATGGGAAGCCTGAGGTCGAGCTGGTAAGGAAAACCTACAGCAGTCACACTGATCTCACTTATTTCTGAGACTTTCAGTACTGTGCTGCAGCACTGGCCTGAGTATCCTAAACTCCAGGTTTCATTGGATCCAGGTTGGAAAAGACACTATTTATTTAATATATACTTTGTGATATATACACATTTCACCCAATAAATCATTAAGAGAGTCTAAGCCAAAAATAGCTTAAAAATTGTTTATTTTATGGTTTCTGTTACTTACCTAGCAGGTGTGAAGAGCTGTGGTTTTAAGGTCAGTAGTCAGTGTTGCTGATGTGAAAAACTCCTTTGTATCAAAGGGCCAACTATTACACTAGCCATGATTTGAGTATCATGCTTGGTATAATTATATGTATCAGAAGATCAGTATAGCTAATATTTTGCTTTCTATTTAAAAGAAATATTTTTCATGAAATACAAATTACACCTAGACTATTCTAGATGTAAATTAGTTTTGTGGGAACATGCACAAAGGATGACATTCTCTCTCAGATCTGTGGTTCTCTGATGGCTCATTGTATGTGGACATTAATACTAATAAAGGCCACAGTGACTACTTTAGATCAGACACCCTCTGTGGTGGAAATCCCCTCCTACAGAGGGTATGGTCCTAATCTTGAAAATTGCAGCATTTTGGTAACTTTTTATCTGACTCCTGCAAAGATGTGGCTAAACAAATTGTAATTTCTCAGAAGCAAGAATTTCTATGGTGATCATAACAAGCAGGCTGGAAAGATGTGCCTTCTCTTTCAATAGAGTTCTGAGATTAAATGAATTTTAGAAATCCCAAGAAATGGAATATCCAGATATAAGTTTTATAATTTTTAAAATATATGTATATAACTTCTGAACTGGCATCTATTTTATTTCAGCCTTTTTGTGAAATCACAAAAAATTTCTTATTAAAATGCAATCAAAACTTGATTTTTATTCCAAATTATATTGACACTAGGTAAACTGACATAGCAAGTGCTTGTGAATTTAAAAGCTTATCAAAAAATATCATTAGCATGTAATTTGTCTTCTCTCTGAGTGCCTCTTGCTAGAAGCAGACAGAGAGGAGACAGAAGAGAAAAATAAACTTGAGGCTTCCTAAGCAAATGTAGCCTTTAGTTTGGTATAGGTTGCCCTAAATATTACATTAGGAATATAAGGGACTCTAAGAATTCTCCAGAATCCTACAAGTCCTAGGCTTGAAATAAAGGCATAAGTTGTGAAATTGTTTGGTATATGAATAATTTTTACTGCAGAGTCCAAGAAAGAGATGCCAATGCACGGTGCCTTCAGTCATTCTCCTGTGCATTTATTTATTCTTATTACCCCAAAGAAGCCAAGGGGAAGGCAGCAGATATACAGGGCAGGATGCACAGATGAGGAGCCCTGCTGCTGCAGAGGATTTAAAATGCCACTGCAATGTATTGGCTGTGCTGCCTGCACTGCAGCATCTCTTTCAATCAGTAGTACTGAGATCAGACTTAAAAAAAAATACTTGTGCAGAGAGCTGGAGATTTAACTTTCTGCCTCTTAGGAAGATGGAGGGTGCAGGGAGCCTGTGACCCTTTCTATTAAAGGAGGAACTCCCAGGTAATCATTCCTCAGTGTGAGAAACTGTCTGTCAGAGGGAGGCTGCATTAAAAAGCACCTCCTTTGTCAAATACTGGATGTGTCATTGCCAGATCCTGCTGAGGTTGTTTACATAACCTCATGTCAATGAAAGCAGCTATAAGCACCTTTGCATTCCTCTCTTCCTGGGCCAGGAATGGATTTATGCCTTAAAGGCTTCTCCCTCATGGACAGGCTGTCAGCATCTTTGAGGGGCCCCTAAAGCAGCAAAGAAATTTGGGCACCCAAACAGTAGTTTGGTCACTCTCCTGACATTCTATTTCTTAAGTTACTAAAAAGAAACTGCAGTTAAGCACAGATGCTTCTACAGGGTGGTATAACCCAAACCAGCACCTTGGTTATGGAAGATTTTCTCAAATTTGTAAGAAGTAGGCTAATTGTGCAATTTTATTCCCCTGGAGGAGAGTCTCTTCTGATAGGTGATGAAGAGAAATTTCCTTTAAGGTGAAAATTAACTAAGTGAGGGAAAAAGCTTACAGAACTTAAAGGAAAACATATTACTCATTCTTTCTAATTTTCTACAGTAACCTAGCTGCTTTTATTAAAAGTTTCTGAAACCATAATTCATCATAAGCTGGCTTATGTTGCTAGCCTTGGTAGAGTGAATTTGATTTTTCTAGGAGAGTGATTAATAATTTTACTTCTTCCTATTTATGGTTTACCATGAGGTCAATAAATTCCTTAGCTTTGTCCTCTAAGTTCATCTTATATTGTATGAAAGATGTAAATTTGCAATTACTTATAATCCTTATGTTTTAAATGTCTGGCAAATACGTGATTGGGCTCTTGTTCAAATGAAATCACTTGCAAAACCCGGAAATGTTTTAATAATTTAAAATTAGCTAGTCCTGCATTTGTTAAAAATTCTGATCACATCAAATTTGGGCACCTTAAGAAAAATGCAAGAGCATGGCAATTGGACTGTGTGTCCTGGTGGCTGACCTTCCTTTGCTAGTGCCTTTGTTAAACACAAATTAATTTCACCTGTATGTAGTAAAAATTCAGAAATACAACAGGTGGAAATCACCTGGTTTTTATTATGGGAAGAATCCAAGGGCAGAAGTGAGTTCTGTGCACAGCAATAGAGTTTGCTGCTCTTTAACATGTCATTGGGGAATTCCAGCATTGTTCCTAATTTGCCAATTTCTGTCTTGTCAGTTTGTTCTGATAATTTCTTTACCTGAATTGGCACTTCTATGTCAGCTTTGGCTAAATCCCACCAGAATTCACCAGTCTCTGCTAAAATATTGGTACTCCCTTTGCAGGCAGTGGCTTTAATTCAGGTAAGTGTTTGTGTGCAGTCATCTTGTGTTTGTAGCTAATATGGCTCTAAAGTATTTAAAGTTGGTTCTACAGTATATAATTTTGGACTAGGGCAAATATGGAGCAAAGTGGGAACAGCAAAACAGGCAGACCCTGTACAGGTTTTATGTGTGACAATTATATTGGTCAGTTTAGAATAACAACTTTGTTTGTGAATGAAGTTGAAAAGTTGGTAAAATAGCAGAGCACAGCTGGGAGTACATTCATGTTTGTAATGATGTCAGTGTAGTTTGGTGATAAGATTTTTCACTCTGCCTTGTTTCAAAATAAGGAAAAGAAAAAACTGTGCATATATATATTTTTTATTATTTATGAAAGATGCTCTTGATGTAAGTTGCAGTAGCTTTAGTGATCTCTGTCTCTCATCAGCATCACCACAGTGTATAATGTAATGATATTTTTAAGGGTCAATAATTTTTTCTATTTTTTCTTGCCTGAATAAGGTCCATATCACTTCCTCCTGCCCACAATCTGAACATCTCAGTGTCTGAATGAATAGGAAAATGGAAGTTATTAGTCATGGAAAAATAAAACCACCTGTAGTCCTTGCTTGAAGAAGCAATTACAATAATCTATTTCTATTGTCATAGTTTTGCTGGAAACATGAAAACAAATGGGGCTACTTGAAATTGAATAATGTTCTTAGTAATTTATGGTGACAGTTATTGTTATTACAAAGCCAATGCAGAGTAAGAAAAAATATATCAGCTAGAGATGGAATGGGTGCTTTGCAAATAATTTATACAATATGAAAGTGACAGTTTTCACTGGTTTTGATCACCACAAATGTTTTTCCACATATCCTATTTTGTTCCTAAGTACCATAGAAATCTCAAATTAACCATGTTCTTTATGCCATTAAAGATAATTTTGAATCTGTATGTGTATGTGTTTAGATATACATGCAGCCATATGTTAAAAGCCCCAGTTATTCAACAGATTATTATCTTTAATCAGTAAATCATCCCTGTGTTTTGCAGGGCTGTGCAGCCTGAATATATTTTCAGCACAGTCTTTCTTTGCACCTCAGAATCCATTTCAGGGAGATTAAAATTGTAAAAGTGAGCTACCCATTTCTCTGAATGCAGCTTCACTGTATAATAAAAATAATTTTCCCAACTTGGCATGCATTCAAATGCTTTACTTACTTGTTTTACATCACACTGCTTAAAATAATGGTTTCTAAAAGTAAATTCTTACTCTTTTTTAAAGAGGACTATACTTCTACATATAAGGGAATGTAAGAGCAAGATTTGCTTAAAAACTCCATCAAAACCTAACAGATATTGTAAGCTGCATCCATTGGTATTTCTATAAGAAGTGTGATGTTTTCAACATTTTTTTAAATGGAAAACAATTTGAAAACCTTGGTTCTCAGGTAGTATTTGTGTTTCTGACAATGCATGAATTGCTGCATTCCCTTCTTGGTCAAACACAGTTTATGATGTCATGGTGAGCAATTTTCAAAACTGAAAATCTGGTGGCTGCTTGTTCTTGACACCAGATGTGATGTTTCAGATATATTAAAGGCAAGACAAAAATGACTGCACTGTTTTCATGGCTTCAGCAAAAGAATTTTAGCTGTACAGACATACTCAACACTTCAAAACCACTTGCATATTTTTTGGCCAGAGGACTGAGGATGTGGAGGAGCTGGATTAGTGTAATAAACCATTGTGCTCCAAGTTCCCATTCAACAGTAAATTGTTTTATAAAAAATGAAGTGCAGTGAAAGAACGTTCAAGAGAAATGTGTTTCAAGAGATTCTGCTTCAGAGTCTTTAGAAAAGATTAAAGGACTCTGCTCCCTGTGCTTTAAGGAGGAGATATGTGTTTATTAATGTTAAACAGAGCTCTGGGGCTGGGAGTGTACCTGGCTGCTCCTTGTGTCCCATGCCTGCTGCTCAGTCAACAGAAATGCAGAGTTGGAACCATTTTGCTTTTTCTGGAGGCTATACCAGAGGTGATGGCACTTGTGGGATGTGCTAAGGCTGCAGCAGTGCAGAATGACACCTCAGACATTGCAAGGAGAGAAAAGGCATCCCTGCAGGTCACTGAGATGCTTTCCAAGTCCTGTGTGCTGCCTGTCCACACAGCTGAGGAGGCACACAATGCAGGATGACACTCATCACCTCCAAAACCTTGCCATGGTGTTCCAGCTGCTCTAGACCTGCTGTTGGATGTGTGGCACCAGGGAAAGAGCCAGCTGATGCTTGAGTCTGGCCCCAGGGTGGGCTCACAGCCATGCCATGGGCACTACAGATGCTGCTGTGCCCAATTCCAATGTTGTTTTGTAAGATTCCTTAAAAAGAGAAGGGAATAGCTGTAGAAGAGTGACATATGCTTTCTCAAAATTGCACAAAATTACTGAAAGGAAACATGCTGCCCCTGCAGTTTTTCTGTTCTGTCATTAAATTCAGCTTATTGCTTCCACATCACAACACTGGGAAATCAGATCCTACATTTGGTAAAGAACAAGCCACAGGCTGTAACAGCCCAGGGAGGAGACACTAAGAACAGTTCTCTCAATAGGCAATTTTCTTTCATATGTGTTACATCTACAGAGGCTTTCATTAACAAAATCCATTTCCTTATGGTTTCACAGCCATCTCTGATATTTTTAGCACTGAGTGGTTGGTAAAAGGTCCATAAAGTCTATTTTAGACTCCTGAAACTTGCAGCACTGCATACCTGATGTTTGTGTGGTAATGGCTCTAGCAAAGCATTCTAACATATCTGGAGATTTCTCCTTTGGGTTTTAACTGTTTTTATAATATGGTAACTAAGCAATAATGTCTGTAATCCCTGGGCATTGTTCCTTCAGCAGTGTATTATAGCACAGAACATAACTGAGAGGAGTTGTGGGCAAATGCATGAGACACTGAAGAAAACAGTAACATGAAAAGATTTAGTGAAAGGCAATTCCAAATGCCCTCGAATGTGTGGGCAAAGTATAAAAGTTCCCAAGCTGCATTTACTCATTCCTGATTTAATAGGTTAATTCCATTTTGTTTGCTAACAAAAGGGATTGGATATTCAAAACACCACCAGCAAATTTGACAACTGAAATAAAATTGCAAAGGTTCTGAGAATCATGACCTGAGGATATATGTATCTTTTCTGATTTGCTTTTACATGAACATTTATTGCTAACAACCAAACATTTACTTTTAAATTAGCCTTACAAGGAATTTCACAGGGTGTTTGCTGTGGGAAGGTGTCATTACTACCTTGACTGCAGTGTCAGTTATTTAATTCCGTGATGGAAGCTACTTAATTTTGTTTCCATTTGGTTTCTACAGAGTGCTTTGCCTTCCACTAAGTGCACCTTGGCTTGTGTAAGCATAAAGTTAGAAAAATGAATATTAAATTTTTTGATGTATTTATTAATTCTCTTTAAGTGGCTTTCCATCAGCTCTCACCTAAAAAAGGTAATGAAGTTGATTTTGATGGGCAATAGCATTCTGTTCAAAGCACTGACATTTCAGATCCAGCTCTTATTTTTAAGAAACTTGATCATTTAAACATGAGTTTGGTGCCTTGTTGAGTTCATTTTATGTTAATGCACAGTATTCTTTCAGATTTTCTAAAATCATCTTTTACTGCTTTTTCTCATCTAAAGACAGTGCAGCCTTTCTTTCCTCACTGTGATCCTGATGTTGAACAGAGCAGCCTCTTGTGCAAACAATTTGAAAACTGTGGGATTTTTGTTGTTGCAGCTGGAGTTTTTTGTTTCCCTGGTCAAATGTTTTTGGACAGCAGATGTAACAATCATCCTCTTTCTGTCTGCTGTCAGCACAGCTACCCCTGCAGGGCTCTGATCAGATAGGTTATAATATTAATATGAATTTTTGGACATTTTTGTCACCAGGCTTGTTTTATGCTGTAAATGAGAAACTGGCCCTTCTTGGCTTTACTGGTGCTGTGGATCCCAAAGCTTTTTCTTGTATTTGTATTGAATGTATGCAAATTTACCAGATCCAGAGGGATTATTATATAATCCTTATGGGTCCTTCCTTCTCCTAGGGAATAAATAAACTCATGAACGTTTCACACTAAATAAACAAAAAATTCTATAGATTACAAATTGCTGAGCTGGCACAAATCCTGTTGGATCAGTATGCTAAACACTGTGTGCCTGAAGTTGTGAAGTAAATTAATATTGGAGCATTAATGGAAAAAAATCAGTTGCTCTGATGTCATGAAGTGTTTCATCCCTGAAACCTGAGTGGAATTTGGCAATATCCCATCTTTTGAGAATGAAACTGTGTGGATTTAAATATGTAAAAATACGATGTTTGGATAAGAACGAAGCTTTGAAAAAGGGGCCTTAGATGCAATTTATAAGGAAGAGGTTGCTCCTCTTTCACATAAAGAAAGTTATGCTCCTCTTTTCAGAACTGTAAAGATACAAAATTTACCAGTTTGGGAGTCACCACAGCTTACTGTCCCTTGCTCCTGAAAACATTTCCTTGGAGATAGAAGATGGTGTAAGCTACTTTAGCAAGAGCTTTGGAAAGCCTCAGAAGAGCAACACTTTTCTTGCTTGACCCTCATTCTGTGGGATATGTAAGGTCCAGCCAGCCTACTGCTAGGAAGTGCTAGAATTACTCAGACCTTAGAAACTGACTGAAATCTTGTCTCAGAAAACCAACTCTTCTGCTTTTAAAATAAATTATGAGCTCATTTGTTTATTTATTCACAATGTTACCTCTTTTTTACAGTGTAATAGCTACTAGGAGTACCTTTGATCTTTGTAGTTATCTGATTGCAAGATAAATTTTTTTTTTATACTGAGAATTCAACACAGTTACAAGAAAATTAGATATACAGTGACTCTACTTAGTAAGAAATTATTCAACTTTAATGAAAGTGAAACGTTAGCTAGCTTTGATGAACTACTACTGCATATTGCATGTTGTTTTGCTTCATAAATAAATCCTTTTGCATTCATAGTTGTAAGTGAAAATTTCTGAAATACATATTCCTATAATTAACAATTAAAGATTTCCTTTTCCCTTTCTTCTCCTTAACAATATTTCAAACAAGAAGCCCTTGGCAAAAAGAGAGAAACATCAGTGCTCCAAGCCTCTAAAAACTCATGAACTTTCAGTTTTATCTGCTTTGAAAAAAAAACCCAAGTCAAGATAAGGATTAAGTAAAGGACTTGGTCCAAATCCCATTGAGGTCCCTGGAAACACCTTTACAGAGAGCAGTGGATTTGAATCAAATCTTTTCTTGTCTGCATTAAAGTTTTAGGCTTCATACTGTCAGCATGGTTTTCCCATATATTCCAAACAAAATCTGCACTGGCACTGAAATGACCTCCAAAGCTATTCTGTTTTCATAAATCTATTTTTTACTCAAGATAATTCTATGGCCTTCAAAAAGATGAATGTTGAGTGCAGACACAAATTTTGTGGAAGATCATTCCACTCTTGAATTCCCCCAAATCAGTTTGTTTCATAATCTTCTCATAGTCTCATATATGAGTTTTGCTTTGGGCTTAAAAATGAGTTTTTGCATATATTTGCTCTAAGGTCTATATATGACCATGTGATTCTACCATAACTTTTCCTTATTTTGGTTCTTCCTTGAAAAATTGCACATTGGATACAAGATTCCTACAGAATTTGTAGGAATTCCTGTATCCCTGTCATAGCACAGGTCACAGCTCACTCTGAGTTTCATTAAACAAGAAGGGACGATCAGTGTGTAGTAGTGGTTCATTCTTGTATTTGGTAAACAGTGATATCTTAGATTACCATAGGCTCTTCCAACAGTGGTTGGAAAGATGCTGTAAAACTGGTAATTCACCATTTTGTGCCAACTGGCTGGGATTATTTTTATCTCATATGTGTGTTGGTGCAGTGGTCCCTCTGTGTGGATGATGATGATGTCCTAAACACAGAAAATGAGAAACAGAGTGAGAGATGTTGGTGTTTTTGTTTCCATATCATTGACATATCTCAGAATCTTTTGAACTTTGTGAATAAAAGTGGATTAATTACGTGGTTATTTTTACCACATGGTGTGTGATCTTTTGTATTAGGGTATTATTCAAAGTAAAACTAATATAAGGATATTTCAAGAAGCAGAATTTTAAAACTAGATTAGAAGGGTTGGATGATTCTGCATGTTCTGTTCCCCTTATCATGAATCAGATCTGGTTTTCTTACATTGTTATCAGTGTGCTGACATATACCTTGAAATGCTTTGATAGAATCCAGGTGTAAAGCTCTGTGCAGTGCTTGGTCAAGACTCAGCAGACAAATGTCTCTACAGCAGTAACTGTTCAACAGCTCTAGGACACCTTTGCATGTCAGTGCCTGCTTCTTCCAGCCTGTAGAAAGGTTAATATATGTAATATGAAGATTAAGGGCCCAGTGAATGATGCCCTTTGTGAAACTGTTTAAGGAAGCCTAACAGGGAGATTGGTTTAACTTCACAGAGATCTGACAAGAAACACAAAATTTCAGAGCTCTCACTATTTTAGCTGGCTGAGAAAGCAAAACTGCATGGGTTAAAATCCTGCTGTGCTGTGTAAGAACTACAGGTTCTGCCTGACAAGCTAAACCAGCCAGAAACCCTCCTGAACAGCCTTTTCTGACCCACAGCTCTTGAGCTTCGATCTACAGCACAAAGATTAATGCAAACCCTTGCTGTGCATGTTGGTATATTTGACTGATAACAAGCACTTTCAGGATGTGCCAGTCTTTTATTTCCATGGCACATCCATTTCTGTATGTCTGCTGTCCTCTGTAAATGTCTTTTGCTTTCCTGTGAAGCAGGGTGCCTGTTCTTCTGTTACCAATCAAGTTGACTAAACTGAAGTACTACTGCACTTCCTATAATATTAGCCATTATTTTGTCTCCTCTGCTGCCTTCTCTTCCCTAGAACTGTTTTCTCAGTGTATAATTAGTGTTTTTCTAGATCAATCAAGTAGTTATACTTTGCTGTGGAGCTGTTTGAGAGGAGGCTTTTGATGGGAATGTGTGTATGAATTACTGAAGAGGATTTCACTTGTTTCCTTTACCAGTGTGATTTGTAGTGATGCTGCCTTTAAGAGGGGTTTCAATTTTGCTACCTGAGTTGGTTTTGCTGTTCTTTAATCAATGCAAACTAAGCAATAAAGGCAGAAGTCATATCTTATTTCAAAGTCCTTAATAAAAATTATGTGAGTATTCCAGCTATCAAGAGCATATGAACTCCCAGTTTTGTTTTTTCCTTAAGTAAAAACATAAAGTAAACATAAGTAAAAACATAAAGTAAACATAAGTAAAAAAAATAAATTTGGCTTCTACTTATTTTTTTCCCTGGGAATAATAATTTGCTAAGTAGTATAAATAATGCCTATGAGATTATTTTTTTACTGTGAGAAAAGGAAATTCTCCTTTCAGAGGGATATTGTCAAATTGAATTTATCCTCTGCCTTTAAATATTTTAAATGTGAAAAGCAACAGTTAGGATTGTAACACCACTGTGAATAGAGAGTAGGCCTCTTCCTCTTTTTGAGTCATCCTGAAAATGGGTAAGCAATATGTAAGAGTTTGAGGAAAACTTAAAACAGAGCTTCCAGACCCTTTTCCTCTTGGAAATTGTTTTTCACCTGGATAGCGTGATTAAATGCACTTTGGAGGCTTTGCAAATAGTGTGTTGTGACTGGAAACCCACTGGCTCAAGATCCAGCTTAACTCTGAGTGTTGAGGGGTTTTAGATGTCTCAATTATTTAGCAAAACAAAAGAAGATCTGAGTAAATACCATGTGCTTGAGGAGACAAAAGCATGAGATGTCCTGAGATGCATTCTGAAAATGTATTGTGGTACAGAGCTCCCTCTCTGATCTGTCATGCAAACTCTTAAATATCATTTTGCACCATAGGTATTTAAACATTCCCTTAGAAGCAAATAAAATGAGATGCTAAAAGGAGCTGTTGTGGTCACATTATCATTTTATCATTTCCTTGATTGTTCTTCAAATCAGAGTTACATCTTTCAGTAGTAATTTACTTCTTATTTTTCTACTTAGTCTGTGAGGATTGTTCTGCTATTGCAAATAATGGAACTTTGGACTCTGGACATTTGCACCAAGAGAACAAATTTAAGACTGATATTTTACCAAGACTAAAATTGCACCCAGTAATGAAGCCCAACTGAAATGTGACTCAACTTCTGACTGATTTACACCTGCAACTCAATGCTGTTTAATTAGAGGCATGAGTGTCTGGAACTGCACCTGTGTGTGAATTACAGATGCAGATACGTGTTTGCCTGCAGAAGAGAAGGCAAACTGATGAAATTACAGCATTTGAGCTCTGAGGCCTATATAGTGATGATATCTGGAGGATGTTTGGATTGCTCTTCCCAGTTTTCAAAGCAAAATATTTTACTTTTATGAGCTTAGTGTGCTTCAAACTGGATTAAGATCCTGAAAGGGTGCTTGACCTTTAGAAAATCTGAACGACACTTACACTTTTTTGTGCAGAGCAGGATATGCAGCAATGCCTTGTCTCCAGCTGCTGTTATGCCCCCCTTTGCACATGTTCAGCCTGCAAAAGCACAGAATCCAGATGATTTACAGAAGATCAAGTCAGCCCATGAATGCTCCTATGTGGTCTCATAGCTCAAAAGCTCTCCTTTTTCATTAATATCATGGGTCTGTCCTTTAGCTTTTCTGTCACAGTTTTACCTTTTTGTAAATCTTGCTGTATTGTTTTCAGCTTATGTTACATGAAGATCCTTCCCAAGTTTTTTAGGCAGAGTATGCTCAAGCTGTGATGTGAGCAGTAAAGTGAGAAACAGTTCTTCCATGGATGCTAGAATGAAAATGTTTGACTGCCTGCATGGCTTTGATGGTCAGAAAATTAAATCCTTATAGAATTATAATTTCCTTCAAAGTTTGTCTCAGAATATATATTATGACAAAAATCAAGAAAAATATAGCTAATTAGGTTGCAAATAATAACTCAGAGTAAGTTAAGATTTTTATTTTCTTTTAAATTGCAGAAGAAAACCCCAATTTAGCAATCCACTGATACCTGAGGTTCCCTTATGAAAATCCAGTCAATGGATTCACTAATCATCTCTGCCTATTTCTAACAGAGAAACTTGGCCCGATGTGATTGAATGTTGGCAATAGGATAATTTTGAACAGACTTGGAAAACAAAAGGAAAAGGTACAAATACTGTGGGGGTTGAAATGTGCAACTGCTGATGTTTTTTCTGTCAACTTTTGAGTCAGTGTCTCTCAGTAAGTGAATGACATGGCAAATGTTGATTTCATGGTGGCACTGTCTGTACACTTAGTGCACCCAGCAGGAATTTTTCATTTCATGCATCATTTATAATTTGCTGCAACAATTGAGAAGTCTCTCTCTATGTGTGTGCATATATAAATATAGATATTTTTCTTAAGAGGAAGAAAATATGCCTTGTCAGCCTTCTCTAGGCTGTCAGACTTCTCCTGTCTGTAAAATTTGATGGCATAAATTCTATCAATGCAAGCTTCTACGTGCACTTATCTCTGGAGGAGATGGGAAAGAACAATAAAGTAGTTGATGAAATTTGGGCAGTTAATTATGAGATATGTTAGAGCATTTCAGTAACATCCCATCTGTTGCCCAACTGCATCCAGAATTAATTCAGATCTGAAAATGGAGAAGCCTTGAGAAAATTGAGATCATGAGGACTGACACTGTTAACAAGAGTATCCCTTTCTCCAGGGCTTTTAATGTGGTGTTCCATTGCAGAAGGACCAACTTGACAATTATTTGCCATTAATATTTCAAAGAAGTTGGATGGTGGGTTCATTCTGATTGTTTTAGTTTGTTTATTAAATCACTGATATTTCGAACTCACTTGTTTGATTTCTGCTCAGACCATATGAGAAAGTGTCTCTTTGACCTATCTTTTATTGTGGCTGTTTATGTAATTCTTCAGACATGTTGGTGCATTGCAGGGATTTTATGATTATTTGTACATTTGATAGGTAAATATGATAGATTTCTGTACTTCTAAGTAGGCTTCTTCACTGGTATACAATTAATATGGGAAAAAAATGACCAAATGACAAAAATGGTGCTATATACTCATTTAGGCTCCCCAGAATGTTAATTAAAAGAGCACAGTTTGTTTACTTGTATTTGTTCTTTCAAAATTTAACAAAGTTAAAAAGTTTTATTTGCATGCTATGATCCATTGCAGTTTTTACCATGAAATAAAATGAGCTATTTTATTAGTGAAAATAGTCCTAATAGTCCTTTGTATTGACAAATGCCAAAATAAGAATTCTTAAAGTGCAAAAGTAGTTCATACCATGAAATGCAGACATTTTTCCAGTTGGTAAAGTACAGATAAATCTCAGTAAATAAGAAAAGAGAGTGATACAGACAGGACTGGTGGCATGGATGACCAAGTTACATAGACCCAATGATGTCTTTTCACTGCACATTACTCTTAAGGTTTGTTATGATCCCCTTGAGAGCCATAAAGGGAACAATAAGGACACATTGTCTTATCTTCTTGGTCCAATGATTGCTAAAGGTGTCTGTTCACGGGAAAATTTTTTTGAGGAAAACACCCTCAACTGTCTTACTACTTTATATAAGATGAAGGGGCTTCTCAGGGCTGTGTGTGGCCAGCTGTGCCTTTCTTTGTGTCTCTACTCATTGTCATGGGTTGGCCCTAGCAATGCCAGCGCCCCCATGAAAAGTATATTTTCCAGAATGGCTACTGTGAGATGTGACCCAAAACAGAGCAAAGCAGGCTTCATCTCAGGGATAAAGGAAAACAACTTTATTAAATCTACAAAAGAAAGAAGGGGAAAAAAACCATACACAGAAAATTCCAATGTAAATCCTTCAAATCACTCCTCCTTCCCCGCACCTTTCCACCATCACACTATGAGACAAGACTTTACATTCCCAATCCAGCTGCCACCCCTCAAACACTCAATTCTCAGTCCATTACCAACCCTCTCACACAACCACCTCCCAGTTCATCGGGGGAGAGGAGTCTCCCTCTTGCACCACAGGCCTCTCCAGGAAACACAGTTGAAACCTCCTGTGCTTCCATGTCAGACGTGGCGGCTGCCCGGAGAAAATCTGACATGGTGACATCTTCCTTCCATGTCCAGTGCTCTCACCACTGTTCATGGATCCAAACTGATTCTCGGGTTACTTTTAAAGAATGCTCTGCCCAGTTCCAAAGGAGTGACAGCATCTCACATTTGGGACAGCAGTTCCCCCTCATATTCACTCCCGTGGGGCCTGGGGGTCTTGAGAACAGAGATCCTTCTCCTCTGAAGGCAGAGGGCTCCACCACACCCTTCTCATCAGTCTCTGTTCCCTCCACTCCTTCATGTAACATCACTGTCACTCTTAGCTTCCAGCCATCACCTCCCCCTAGATGCAGTCTCTAAATTATAGGAAGAAATTGGTTCAGTCCCATGGCTATGCAAGAAAAAGTCCAGCTAAAAGCCACTCCAATCGTCTCCTCCATCCAGGATGCTTCTCATCTTCTGCTGACATGTCTCACTTACTCAAACTTTTTCCTCACTTGCCCATTTCCACCTCCAATATCTCTCTTCTCTAATTAGGGAGGATTAGTATTTTTGAAGCTTCCATTGTCCAGGAACAACAAGGGGTTAAAATCTCAGCCACTGTCTGCTGGAACACCTGACTCCCACAGCTGGATGGCCGTGGCTGGGCACCTTGCTTCTTGCCCCCCCTTTCTCCTCCTTGGCCGTGGTGCCCACACACAGTGTCAAATGTCACAGTGTCAGACTGTCTCTGTCTCTCTCCCTCTCCCTGTGTGTTCTCAGAGGCATATCCAGCTCCCCAGTGGCCACACCAGGTGCCAATATTCAAATCTGGCCACTGATTGGTTTGACCACTACTTTCCCAAAAACTCACTTCCTTGAGTGAGTTTTTGGGAAACCACCACACTCATCCTCCACCAGAAGATTTTTAATCAAGTGTCTCCCTTTTTTCTGTTCTTGTTCACCTGGTTTGAGATGTCTTGACCTTCGTGGCTGCTTACCTTTGATTGCTCTCTGGAAATGCAGCCTTCTGAACAAGTTTGCTCTAACTTACTGCATGAGCTGCTCTTTCACACTCAGTGTTTCTTCTTATCTGGCTGAGATGTTTGATGGTGTGTCCATAAAACTGGATGGAAGCTGACCTGGGCAGAGGTGATAGACCCAGGAGGTGAAGAGGCACAAATGCCCTAAAGATGTGCCATCCTTGTCTGGTCTGCTCTAGGTCAATCTCTCTGGCACTGGGAGCTCAAATGCAGTCCTTCTCCAGTCCCCAAAGGGTGCAGGAGCTACAGATTGCTGACAGACAGGGGCATTACGTAATTTCTTTCTTTTTCAACTGCTTCTCATGTATTTGCCCTAAGAGAATGAAACCAAGACAGTAGCTTTTACTCTTGGTGCCTGTTTGGCTTTCTCTCTTTTTTTTTTTTTTTTTTTTCTCACATTTTCTTGTGCTGAGATAAGAAAAAAAGAGATCATTGAATATTCCAGTGTGGAAAGGGCTGAAAACTCCCTTTTAGTCTCCATGGAAGAAAAAAACCCCATTGACTATATGGGGGAAAAAAAAAAAAAAAAAACAAGCTTTGATCAGACAAAGAAAAATCCTCAGGCATCTAGAAAACCCACCTTGAACCTGGGAACTCTACTGCAGCACACAGAACCAGCTTCTCTTCATCAAACCCCTCCTACCAGTCACAATATTGAGGGAGTGAGCAGCCACAAGCACAGCTTTTCTGTGGGCAAACAAGTTTCTTTTTGCCAGTAGTAACATATAACCCTACACTTACTCAGCCCAAAATTCTGTTTTACTTCAGTTTTAATAAGACAGAAAAAATTTATAGACAACATGTTCTAATCTATGTTCTAATTATGGCTTTTGTTGAATGCAAAGATAACTCATTTAATATGCTTTACTCTCAAAAGAAAGTGTACTCTAATCAATATTTCAGATGTTTCAAACTTAGGAGAGCAATGGTTCTTGTTTAGAAAACATGAGGCAGTACTGGAGAAATTAAATTAAATTGCTCAGTGATTTAACTTTTTTATAATGGCAGCAGAACAATTCAGGCTTTAAAAGGTTCCATAAAGAGTGCTATGTTTTTCCAGCATGATTATAATTAAGGTTGATGGATTGCTAGGAAGGAAAAGAATAGTGAATTTTCTGCATAATTTTTAGAGTTTAGATAGAAACTGAAAAACATTTAAACACCTACACATGGACAAAGCAGGCCAGTCAGCTCTTTTCCCACTACATAAATCCTTGACCTTTGAAAATAAATATAAATAATCTTCTGAGAATTTTTCTCTAAAACTGAGATTGGGCGATACATTTGCTTGAGCACACCTGTGACCCCTGGTATTGTCACTTGCTTGGGTGGGCTGTGTTTGAGGTTTTGCTCACTGTTGGCAAGGGAAGCCTCCTGAGCTGTTGTCATGGAGAGATGTGGCTATGGACAACTGGCAGTAAGGCTTGATTTATGCTCCCCACCATATTTTTATTGGAAATTTCCCTAGTCAGGGGTAATTTTCAAGTGTGTTCTCCCCTGTTGTGTCACAGTTGTAAAGGTAAATGAAGGAGTCAAAAAAACCTGCTCCAAAATGTTGCCTAAATATAGGCCAGTTTTTACAGTGCCACGAATTTACTCAAAGCTTGTATGGATTTAGGTCAATTCCAAAGGATTCTCAAATATTCTTGGAAGAAAAATATTTGGTCTTTTGAAGCTGCACAAGGCAGGGAGAATTAGTGCATACACACATGCAGCAGTGTGTTTTCTGCTTGAGCTTTGGTTTGTTAGTGATTTTGGCTGGAACAAAACTACTTCTGCTGTGTACTTTGTGTGCATTTTAAAGCATTTTGCTCTAGTTCCTGATGAGTCCTCAAGAGCAAATAGTCTGACATCTGTGATATTTAGCACATCATGGAAGTTCTTTGTTTCCCCAGGTGATTTTCAGCTGGTTCTGAGGTGTTAGCCACAGATTCATGGCCAGGGAGGGCTATCCTTGAAGAAGAGGAAACCCCATGTTTTTTCTTTTTGCTATCCTTGAAGAAGAGGAAACCCTATATTTTTCTCTTTATAAAGTGATTTTTTTCCCCCTCCTCATTTTTCAGTAGTAAACTGTTATTGTATAAGGCTTTAGAGCTAGATTTGTAGGAAGAGACATTTATGTGATCTGGTACGTCTGCTGTGCTAGTTACAAGACTCTGAAGAGGGATACAAATAAAATATGTATAAACCTGCAGCTTTTTAGTTTTTATGAATTATTCTATTCCATTGTGCTTAGTTTTGTTAGGAATATTACAGATGAGAGAACCATAGAAGTGCTTGACTAAAAGTACCTAAAAATGTGTATCACCATGGAAATAGAAACCCCTCATGGAATTTCTACTTAGCAGGTAGGAACTTAAGCCAGGTATGGATGACTATGTAGAACTACCAGGGATTTTCACCATTCACTCCCCAATGATTAAGTCAGTTGTGACTTTCCAAGAATGTAGATACATGCAATGATCGTCATATTCCACAATTAAACCTGCTGAGAGTGGAAAGAGCTAGAGTGGAAGAATTCAATAACTATTACCTGTACTAATGCTGTGTTTTAGCAATGTGAGTGTTTTAATTCATATGAGATGAGAATGCTCTTCTATTTTGAAAAAATCATAAGTCAAATCATGTGCATAAACAACTTTTAATAGCATTGACATCAGTGCAATTCATCAGCTCTGAGTTCCATATGTGCCAATTAATCAAAACAACAATCTTTTCAGGTACTGTCCTAATAAATAATTATTTCTGCACTCAGGCCTTGTGAAGGGCTTGTGAGATACCCTGATGATTCATTAGTGCTAATTTTGGGTTAAACCTTTTGTGATCTTCAACACAGTTGTAGCTCATTAGGTCATTTCTGTTTTTTTAATCTTCATAAGAGCAAAATTTACACCTTTTGTTTCATTTATTATTGACAAAATGAAAGGGAATTGTAGGATCATCTTGTGAGCAACTTGTATTGATAAATGTCATGCCATTCATCTGCAAATTCCTGTCTCTATAATAATAGTAAATATTTAATAGTAATTTTTGGAAATATAGTTAAAGTTTTTCCTTACATTCCTAGGTCAGGAGCATAGGATTTAGGAAATGGAATTTCAAGTCTTACTGTCACTTTGAGACAGACACTTAAAATGCTGGGTAAATAAACCCTTTCAACCCAAACCATTCTATGATAACAAAGGACCTTAAAATATCATCTAATTCCAGCCCTGTTGGAATAGGGCTTTAATATGCTGACACACTTTTTTCCTGAAATACCATTTTTCCAGTGGAAAAAATACTAAACTACTCTGATCACCTCTGCATAATAAGCTTTATAATTTGGTTTGGGAAAGGCATGTAAATAAATAAAATATGAAAGAGATTCTCAGTTCATAGAGAATTGGAATTAATTGGGCAAGCTAAGTATTTTCTACTAGTTAGTGCTTCAATAAATTGAAGCATGGGGATATGAAATGTGCTTGAAAGTACTCATCAAACTGCAAGTGGTACCTTCAAAGCCTGAAAAGCTGTGTGAGAGTGAACCATGTCCATCTAACATATAGAACTATTCCAACAACATCTTTTTTTTGTTGTTATTTTGTATTCTTAAAAAGTAGTTGCAATAATCTGAGTATTTAAAAGAAATAGAATACCTGGCTTTGCTTTTTCAAATAAAATAAAAATGCTTCCTTTCTATTCTGAATATTTTAAGGTTTATTTATTCTACAAGAGTACTTAAAGGAAATTCAGATAGGAAAGTCCTGATTCATTTTATAAAACAAATATTTTATTTTTGAAGTATGGGAAAATGTTCCTTTTGTTTCCAAACTCTGTGAATTTGACTGGAATGCCTGAAAGATGTTAATGTTGCCAAAAATGCATTTTTCTGAACCAAAGAGAGAGGAACCCCTGTTCAGCCCTCGGTGCTGATGGCACTGTACCAGATCTTGGATGGTTCCTTCCCAAACTCACTTTGTGCATCAGGCCTGTTTCTGTCAATGGTGTTACACCTCCAGGTGAACAATTAGCAATTAATTAACTCATTTGGCACAGGACAGCCGTTAAGCAGCTTTTATTTGTTGTGCTGGAGCCTGGGTGTGTTCTGGGAGCTCTGGGCAGGGGCAGCTCCCTGCTCCTCTCATCCTTCCCCTGGCTATCCCAGGTTATCCATGGTTATCCCAGGCTATCCTGGGTTATCCATGGTCCTGCACTTGGGAGCAAAATCAGATTTCCTGCAGCAGTTGAGCAAACTCTGCAGCATGCACGGTGGCACACAGGCAATTAAAAACCATCTCCATCTGATTGCAGGTGACATTTTCCTGAGCTCAACACCTTCTGGGCTTTGATTAGGAAATGACTACTGGGGAAAAAAAGGTCACGTCATCTCATGGTTCTCCTACAGATGTGGCACTTAATGCTCTTTTTTCTTTTCAGCCTGCCTTAGTAATCATATGGCAGCTTACAAAGTTTGGTCATTTAGGACATTATTTGGGTAAGTGGTGGGGTACTTCTAGTAGCATCCAAGGAAGATTTTGTTCTGGGGCTGTCTAGACTAAATAAATTCATGAATATAGATTTCTATGGACAGTACAGAAATAGACATTATATAAAGTATTTATATGAAAAAAAAACCCCTAAAATTTTGTATTTGTAATTCCTACCTCTGTTCAAAAGACAGTTTTACTGAATGTTGGTTTAATTGCATGTAAAGTATAGCAAATCTCGAATATAGGAACAATATAAACATAAATAAGTGGAGACAGGTACAAATGGATCATTTCTCTATAGCTTTGTGTGCATTTATTAAAATCAGACTTGGGAATCACCCATCAGATTGATCAAGAACGTGGAAGTGTGATGTTTTTCACTAGTTGCAGCTTTATAAAACTGGAAACTTATTCCACTTCTTCCTCATCCAAATTCTGATTTATGATTTGCCCCAAGTAGCTCTTAGGAACAGTTGTTACAGAGTTCTGAGCACAGGAGTATTGTTTCATTCCCCCTTCCAGTTAAGAAATATTCCATCTCAAAGCCCTCTGCAACTGCTAATTATTCAGCACATCTCTGGGAAGCAGTTTAGCACCGATCCAAATTTACATCTGAGGTACCAGACCCTGCTCAGATCTTGACTCTGAGCTGCTCAGCAGGAATTCAAGTCAGATCCTGAGTGATTCTTCCCACCACATGGGAGGTAGCTGCTGTCCTGCCTCCCAAAGCCAAAAATTAAATCAGAATTGGGATTTGAACTTTGGGCTCCTGCAAATGCTGGTTTTGTTCTGCAGCTCCTTGGCTATTCTGGTCTGGCACACACTCATAGAAGCTGCTCTAATTCAAATAAATAATTAAATATTAATTAGAGCAGAGGCAAGCAGCCACATACAAGCAGGTTGGTGTGAATAAACCCACATTTTCTTGTCCAGAAAATGTATTCCAAGTAGAAAGCTTTCTGTTGAGTTAAAAAGCAGTCTGATTACCTAAATATAAATCCAAGCCTATATGAAATCTCTAAAAAAAAAAAAACAAACCAACCAAAAAATCGGAAAAAATAAAACAAGAGGAAAACAGTATTTGCAGTTCATTTCTGCAGATGTCTGCAGATTTCTGTTCATATCATTACAGATCAGCTGTAAAGCGCCTGTAACTTTGTTTTTAGGGTTCTGTGTTCCTGACATAAATTCACAAAATCAAGGAGAAGGCAGTTTGAGGAGCAGCAAAATAGATGAAAACCCACTGAGAAGGGAGGTAGCTGAGGAGCAATATTGGAAGAATAATTTGTAGCCCTTGTATGATCTTTAAGCAAATTCTGTTGTCTGCTTTTGGTGGCTGACAGCTTAAAGAAAGGGTAAATGAGAAAACAGGCTTCTAGAAAAAAGGCAGTAGAAAGTATTTCTTTAAAACAAATTACTTTAATCAAACTCATCTGTTTTGATGCCTTTTGCTTGGATTTTTGCTCTATTATTTTCTAGTTGGGTTCCAAAAAGTGTGAGCTGTTCTGCAGTGCTAGGTTTTGCAGGGAGCAGGAGGTTTTGTCTAGAGAGGGAAATCCAGAGATCCCAGTCCAGGCCCCATTTCTGGCAGCTGAGTCTTCTCTGAGCAGGAGGGTGCTGAGTGCTCTCAGAGCATCCTCACTCAGCAAAATAGAGGGATCTTTGGTGATATTCTGCCATTTATTCCTTGTAAAAAACACCCATTCATCGAGTTCGTGGGGAAAAGTAAGTCTGATTAATTTTCCAGTTTGCAAATAATTTTAGAGCTGTCACCCTCTTCTGTTTTGATATCTTGAAAATTGAAGAGTTTTAGGATTTTGCTTTAAACTGGTTTTCATCTAGGAAGACAAGGTAATTCTTACTTAAAATATACAAGGGCTTGTTATTAAATTAACACAAAATATTGAAACCAAACCATCCACGAGTCGTCACAGATTTTTTTCCCCTAATTTCAGCCTATGAAATATTTTTAATATTTAATGTTTTCTTTCCCTTATTAGATTAGGGGAGGTGAGGGGAACAAAAAACTTAAAACTTTCCGAAGTTTCCCAGAAACATAAAACTTTCTAAATATTTCTAATAATTTTCAGCTTATTTCAGAAGAGTAGGAGCTCCTTATTTGCTGATTAATTCAGCAGTGGGAATAGCCCAGGGTTCATCTCTGTAACTTTGAACCAATTGTCCATTTGAAGTACTTAGAGAGTGTTTTGGGATACTAAGCACAGATTTGCCACCTTGGTGGAGTGTTTGAGGTTGGATGGGGCTGGTGCAGACTCTCCTTCCCCTCTTGCCTAGCCAGACACAGCAGTGGGGATGGAGGCAGCACTTTCAAGTCCAACCTCTGTGGTACCAAACTGCCAAGGATGAGACATCAAGGCAGAGCTAAACTTGCTGTGTGAACGAGGAGCCTGGGCCATTTCACTGTCACTAGATTTCTCAGTTGATCTGCAGCACAACTGAAGGACTGCAGTTGTTATACAGTTGGGCTTTTTTGCTTATTAATCCTGGGTACTTATAAGCTTACTTAAACTTCTGTGCATATCCTAAAGTATTTCTCCAAAATAATGCATGTGCTTAAAGCAGATGAGTTCTCAGACCTTTTATACCACGGTGCCAGAGCAGTGCTTCATTTACATGCTAAGCTAACTGAAAATGGAAATAATTCTCCATGTGCCTGGCTCAACAATCCCAAGTTGTTTTACACCCTGTTCAAAAAAGAAAAAGATTATTGACTGAAGTTGCAGAAATCTCAGAAAAGATGCCTGTGTGAGAAAGTGTAACTTATCACAAAGGCTGCATATTTCTTCTCCTTGAATGCAAACTCACATTCATGTTCTTCTCTGTCTCATTGCTGTATAACTTTTAAAATGCCAGATAATGTGTTGTTTCTTTTCCAACATAGCATTAAGCATTTCCATTAGAGCTGGGCAAACAGGAAAAACAGTGGTACTTTGTAGATTAATTTAACACTAAATTTTAAAAGTCCTGAATATTTACCTGGCTGATACCAAGAAGACAAATTTGAAGTGGTTTATGGAAACAAATAGTGATAGCCTGGGTGTTTATAAAGTCATTCCTGGAGATGATGAAATTTCAGTTAGGTTCATTAGGTTCATTTTGCAAACTTTATTTTAACTTTTCTCATACCTGCTGTCTCTTTGACAAAGACATCAATTGTTTTTACTCTGTACTTCCCATAAAAAAACCCCATTACCCCACTTCCCCCCAAAAAACCACTTCAAAGTGTTTGTTTCTGGCCAAATCCACATTTTCCCCAGAATGTGGAAAAACTTTTTGTCTCTTTGTGCAGCTTCTGTAATGAAGGTCTCAGCATCTCTGATTCAGCTCATTGTCCTCTCTGAATACATTTTTTAAGGGAGTCTGATCATTTCAGTTTTAGAGTAGAGTAGATTTGGGTGTCATACTTTATCCTGGTACTGTAAAATATTCTGCAGCAAACATACCCAACTTGGAAAGCAGCTTAGAGTTAGTCCAGAGGCAAACAGTGAAATCTGGGCCTATTCTTTCTGAGGACTGGTTTGTTTCTAAGCTCTTTGGTGCAATTTTGATTGCCAAGGATATGATAACCACTAATTTGTGGGGTTTGTCCCAGAAAATGAGTGGTTTTGATTTTTGTTTTCCCTCTATTTGTGCAAGAGGAGGTCATAATTTCATTGATTTAATACTCCAAGTGTTCAGCTCATTCCCCTGAGTGTGATATAATAATCCAGCAAGACAAACAGGGATGTTCACCTTTGGGCAAATGTTCCATCATTTATCCTATGGTGCCAGTCTCTCTGCAGTGATATAATCATTTAATAGCTGCTGTCTTCAGGCATGTAGGCTTTCAACTGTCCTTGGGTTGCTGGCATGAATTTGGCATTTCTATTTCATTTGTAGTTTCATCCTCCATGATTGGTCTTATCAAGCTCCTGTCCTGTGGAGAGAAGAGAAATCTCTTCAGCTGAAGCTTTGATGGTCTTATTTGTCCAAATTTGCACTTCTGTCAGACTCTTGGCTGCAGCTCTATATTTCATATGTGAGGCTGTTATGATCCATTTAAATGCCTATGGGGATCTCAACAAGCTTTTTGAAAAGATTAATGACTTAGCTGTGGTTTTTATGATAGTGTTTCTAGAGAAATGCCTGCATACCTAATAAGGTTATTTCTACAAGCCAAAATTTGCATTGCTTACCATAAAACACAAATAGATGGAGTTTAACTACAAAACATCTGAAGGTTTACTGCCCATTTTTATCTTTTGGAGATCACTTTTGCAGAAGAAAAGGTAGACAAGTAAAGGAAAATGGAAATAAGAAATGCAACAGCTTTAAAATGACAGCAGAAGAAGGATAGGGATGTGAGGAATTCTGTCTTTTTGAATCTTGTACCATATGGATATACCTTTGTAAGGCTCTTATTGCCAACAGTCATGTTTTTATTTGGACATGTCTCTTAATAGGAGTAATTTAAATTAGTGTTGGAGCTTGCATAACATTTATTCAAGATTTATGTGAGTGGTTTTAAAAAGATTAACTGAATCATTAGCTAAATTGCATTTCCTAATGAAATCACCAAACAGCAGGCTGGAAGGAGAGGTTATGTTTGTGCTTTTGTTAAATCCTTGACCTAGCAGAGTACAAGTTTGAAAGTGCATTTGAAACTTCTGTGTTAAACCATTTAGCGAGTGTTAAACATTTATAAACCACCAGGAATGATCCACATGCCACAACTGCTTTGGGCTAAAATTTGACTAATATCTGTTCTGCTTTTCAAAATGTGAAGTGTTTGCCTGGCATAAATCATCATCATTTATTGTGAAGTCAAGTGACTGAGTGCCACGACACCTTCATTTATGAGTGGTACTTTGTTAATAACATCAGACTTCTGGTCCTTACTTTCTCTAGATTTGTCTCTTTTGTGTTACATATTAGGAGAGCAAATAATTTAAATGAGATTTTTTTTTTTTAAATTGTGGTGAGTAAGCTTAATAGGTAGTTTCTATTCTAGCACTTCTTTTAACCCATTCTACAGGTTAAAAGAATTTAAAAGAATTAAAGTATTCCTGTAGGACTAGTAGACAAAGCTGAAATAAGAAAATTAAAAATTTAACATAAAAGGAAACTCACAAGGGAAAATAATAATTTTAGACACTGTCATAATGTATTGCCATCAACCTAAGTCTATGTAAACGTGAGTAAAATCTCTCCTCCTAAATGAATATGTGTTAGAAAAAATGCCTGCATTTGCAAATAAATGCAGAAGAAGCAATCTTGATTGTTCAGATATAAAACAAAGCAGAACAGATGCATGAATCCATGGCATATATTGGGTTTTTTTTCTAGACGGACATTTATTTATACAGTAATTTTACTGTAATTTCCTTGTTGCTTCATAAGAAAAATGGAGAAATGATAATATTAGCTATTGAGGACATCTTCCAATATTTGCAGAGCAAATCTGTTTGGAACACAACGGCAACATTGTTTGACTCTAGATGCCATACATCTGTTGTTTGATTTGCTGTAAGAAACATTAGATGGTACAGAGAAGAGAATTACGATAATAGGCCCTCTGGTGGTGTTGCAAGCCACTTTTCACAAATGCTGACTGTGCCTGGGCTAAGAATTTGTCAGAGGAGGAACAAGGAGGAAAGCAGCTCTTCCTGGAGCTGTGGACTCCTGTGGGCTCTTAAGCTGCTCCAGTGCATGGGCAGAAAACATCTGTACAGCCAGAAAAGAAAGCAGGAAAAAAATCTGTACAGCCATGCAGTGTGCCCAGCGCACCCTCCTGCAAGGCCAGAGCATGGTGTGGTGTGGAAGTCATTGCACAGACTCCTTGGAGCCCCTGCTGAGTGTCACAGGTGTCACATCTGCCTTGCACAGGGAGACTGCAGACCTGGACACCCCCAGCAGGCTGAGGAAGGGAATTTAATCCTACCCAGGATTCTCCAACCTGTTTCCCACTGATGTGATGTGTTGTTGGGACTGAGGGCTGGCAGTGTCCTGGCAGTTGTCCCACTGTGGATATGGAATTCTGCTCAGTTCTCTGGAAAACAGAGTTCCTTTCTTCTGACAGCTGTTGAACAAAAGACTTTCTCTGAAGGCCTGAGGATTTTCACATAATCTGTGTCAAAGCTGATGCATCCATCAGCTGGAAAATTGATTTTTCCAGGTAGATATTTTCTTATTTTAATCTTATAGGGCTTACTTTAGGATGGCCAGGGTTTACTTTTGTTTTATATGTGGCTGTATGCACATGATTCTCTAACAGGGAATCCTTAGCATAGTTTTTAATCTGAGTGCTAAATTGTATGCAGTAAAAAAACTGTATTATTCACCAAGATGATGCCAACGTCACACAAACTGTATTATACAGCTACTTATGTGAGTTTTACATCAGGCTACATTTCTACTTATTCTGATTTGTAATTTTGTCAAGACAATTGCTCTGCTGAAACACAGTGTAAATTTACAAATGCAAAAGGAGTGCACGGATTCACTTCTCAGAGTCTGGAGAGTAAATTAAGAGTATTTGGTGTTGAACCTTTTGCATTATTTACCTTTGGCAGGAGGAGGGAGAACAAGGAAAAGACCAAAACTGTTTTCCTTATTCCTAACGCTTTGTTAGTTGTGTGTTTCTCCTTCAGGGTTACCATGGTGATAAGAGTAATGTTAAAGCCTAACTAGGCAGGTACTGCATTAGGCTAAAATAATTTATCCTTCTTTTCATTTGCAAAGTGCATGACCAGGAGATGAATGACATAATTTAGAGCACTCACCCCTCTGACAGGCTGCTGTAAACTCAGCCCCAAGAGTTCACATTGAAGCATGAGTAGAAGTTTTGCTGACCTAAGTTGTACTGCAAAAAGGAGTGCTGGCTTTCAAAAATATCTCCAAAATTATAAATATATTGCTGGAATCAATTATAAAATTCAGGAGCAACAACAATAAAAGCCTCAGCTCTAGCCTATTTGCTCAAAAAGAAATAGAGAGTGAAGAATATTCAGGCAGAGGCAGCTGAATGATTTCTTTTTCTAGTGATTTGGAAAGTGTTACTTACTTCAATGCCTCATTAGCTCGGCAAGGCAGGGCTCTCCCAGCTGCACAGGCTGTTTCACAAGCTCATTGCTAACTCAAATGGAGTTGCCCTGTTGTGTTGTTTTGCTCAGGTGTTTCTCCTCAGCTTGCTCTGGCCCACTGACTGTTCTGAGCAATGCTGCTGATCTGCCACAGAGGAACCACAACTCCACACTGCTATGAAGATCAGCCTTGAGAAGACTTTAAATTGCCTTTTATTTTCTTTTCTTCTCCCCCCACCCTGTGCTTCAGGGCAGTAATTTTTCTCTGCATCAGGCAGGGGCTTATTTATCCTGGTCTCAAAGACCTTCAAAAGACACCTACAGGAACCTCACAGCTCCAGGCTGGAATTTACTGTTGCTGTTTTGACTTCCTCTTTGAATATAACTCTTAATTTAACTTAATATGCACATATATCATTAATACTAATCATTTGTATCAAATTAGAGTGTATAATGTGGTACTTCCAGCACCCTCGTTCCCACCCCCCCCAAAACACATTAGTACATCATATTTTAATTTTACTTCCAAGTAAACTGTGAGGTTTCTAGATTCATTTAGTATGGGGTTCTTTATTTAATTGTTGAAAAACTAATTGAATATATTCATCTTAAGCAAAAGTGGAAAAATATTGTCTTTTGGTCTCCTTCCTAGGTTTGTTTATTTATGGCAGATGCAGTTAATGGATATTTCTATTGCATTTTATGCAGTAAGTAGATTACCTAATGCCAGCTATTTAATTTCCAGTATCTCACATTTTCTTAGTTAGGCTCATCAACATATTTTTACATTAATTATTTAACTGCCATTTTCAATCTTTTCAGTCAGGCACACTTGTGCCTACTCAGGGCACAATTAGTCACTGCATTATTATAGAATTAAACCAGTTTAAGTGAATAAAAAGAAATTTGCACATTTTGAACACAGCTACATTTTGTTCTGAATATTTTTAACCTAAAGATTGGCTTTAAATTTCACATTAGGATGTTTTCATGTTTCAAAATAGGATAGCTGAGGCTTCTACAGTTGTTTTCTTGTTTTAGGTCCTGAATTGCTTTTGCATTCTAACTTCCACTTGACTATTGACCCCCTTTCTCATCCACCAATAGCAAAAAGGCAACAGAACAAATAAAACAGTTCTGAAGTACTGTTAAGGGGTGGAATAAATCAACAAATAGGCAGAAATGTGGTGTATTCATTGCCATTGTTCCTGTTGCAAGCACAAAATTCACAACTAGTGCTTTTTTCTATAAATGCCAAATCATACAAATTCTGAGTCACAACAGGTGGTGGGCTACAACCACTACTGACCTAAATATTTTTGATTTCAAATAGTGTTTATGATATTTGATTCAATACTTAGCACTGATAATTTCTTAAAGAATTGTGTATCAGAGGCTGAGAGGGTGGAAGGCTTAAGCTCTGTGTTTGAGGCACAGTTAAGGTTTCGTTCCATGTTTTTGTGCCCTAGGTATTGCTATAATACTAATCATAACAGATGGTAAATTTATAAACAGTAGAATATCTTGTTGCAACTTGAAAGTGAAAAATTAAATATGGCCATGCTATTTTCTAAGTATTTCTGAGACCAGGAACACACTAAAGAAAATCAACATTCAAGAAAAATATTTTGAGGAAGAACAGTGCCTCAGCAGGAAATAGGTTAACTCTCCTTTTCAACTTTTAATAGGGTTGTGAAATTAAAGGGGGCTTATTTCATTACCCTTGTTCATCTTTCTTATCTGCATTTCTTTTTGCTCTTTTGCAAAGCAAGCTTTGACTCTTTTGGGCTATTAACTTGATTATGCAGCAAGAGATATCTTTCGTATTCTTAATTAACCATTAGGTGTGTACTTGAATCAAAAATATTAATAAACAAGTTAGAAATACTACAGGATTTCTAATGTGTTTCTTAGAAAGGCTTACTTTATTGTAAAGCTTTCCCTAAGTGTGAGAATGAAAGGCTTGATAATCGACATGAAGGAAAGTTACCCTAAAATGTGAAGATTTTCCTTTTTTATTCCCATATGATTGAGTCTTGCTTTGAGTAATGTCACAAAGAAATAATGCCATCATTGGACAAAGTTTAAGTATATTTCCAATTTTTTATGCTTAAATTATCAATAACCACCATGGGAGACTTTCACAAGTAGATATTTCTCCTAATTTGTTCCTTAACCTCATGCAAAGTGTAAATCTTCCTTCATGAGGGCATATTCCTTGTATTGATGCAGTCCTAGAGAGCTGCTCCTTTGCTTTCCATCTGCCTTCTTCCACAGGGAAAGTCAGTGCAGCTTCTGTCAGTGTATTGCTCTGAAGCTTTCTGAAGGAAGAGTCAGTGAAAGAACAGACCTAATGAAGTGTCTCTTGGGAGCCTGCCAGCCCTTCTTGGCTTTCACCTGCCCCCTGAAGTCGGTGGGGAGAACACTGAGTTTGCAGGACTCTGAATGAGGGTTGACATTAAAGCTGCACTATTTGTGCCACCAGTGCTGGAAGTGTGCGTGTCAGTCTCATTCCAAAATCTCGTTTAATGGTGTAACTGCTTTTGCACAGGGGATGGCTCTGACTTCCCTTTTGGTTGCAGAATCTGCTTGCTTCTTTTGAAATTTTAGCTTGTTCAGTCTCAACCAAAAACTTGACCTTGCAAAACTTTACTGACACAAACAGTCTCAAAGTAAAAGAGAGTTTGTGTGTCTAATTAGAGCTCTTGTGAATAGAAATATGCAAGACTGACCTTTAAAACAGGTTCTCTTGGCTATCATAACTGAAGAAAAAAATGTTTTCCCTTTTAATTTGAGTGGTAAATCTAGCAAATAATTTACAGTATGAATGAATTGCTTTTCCTTTTCTGAAAAACAAAATTTAATTGTCAAAGTTGGAAAACATATTATCCTGAATATAAAGTTCTTTTTAAATGAAAAGTTTAGTAAGGCTCTTTAATGCTGTAAAAGCACTCGCTGTGTGTCAGCAGCACCCACATTAACCCAGCAGACTGAAACTGCTCCATCCATTGACTCAATGGGCTGTGAAATCCATTCTCTCCATAAGCCTTGACACTCTGGACCTCAGTCTAGTGGATCCTCAGTGGACTGAGGCTCACATGATGAGTTACCAGGTGAATGATACCCTAATATGACCTTTTTTAGGCCCTGACACGACAGATTTAGAATGTCAAAAAAAAGAGAATGAACTCATTTTTCAAGGTTCTTCAGTTTCATGTATATTTCATAGTTAAAGCAGTTATATTTAGAGGTCATTTCAGTGCTGTCCAAGCTCCACGTGAAATTTTCCAAAGTGCTTTATTATTTATTTTTTTTTTTTAACTTTTGAAGCTAAATTGAATTTTCAGTGGACATTTGGGGGACAGACATTCCTATTGCTCATTGCCAATGGCTGGAGCTGATTTTACATCCTACACCTTTCTGTCAGCAGCTCCTGTCTCTGCAGAACTGGTGTACAGCCATGGAATGATTGGATGGGTCCTATTCACACCTCAGAGTATGATTGTTTAATTAACACTGCTGGGTGAGGTGGTTTAAAGGATGACCTTGAACTGTGCAGCTTCAGGGAAAATGTGTGTCCCACTCTGGTATACATTTCCTATGGCTCTGGCTTTGTTTTTCCTTGTTGATGTTTCACTGCCATTGAAAGGGTACAGAGAATTACCACTAGAAAGCTTTCCAGTTCTTTCTGCTTTCCTGCTGGGGTGGATGGTATCTACTGTAGTATAAAAGTCATCCAAAGAATTTCATTTGAGAACCAGGAAGATATGAAATCTTTCAAAAGTCAGATTTTCAAATTTCAGCTTCAGAATTACTGATGGCTTTAGGTTACAGGCTGGTAGGGTAGAGCAGGTTGTAAGTTTAAGTGGGATGAAGCATTCTCTGCTGCACTCTGATTCTGACTGGGCATTAAAAATACATGTAAAACTGCTGGTGTAGGGACAGGCAGATGTTAACTTGGATTTGCCTTTTATCTCCTTCAGTCACTTGTTATCCTCTGGGTTTCCCCAGTGTCTATTAGAATCATGCTGGCAAAGTTCTTGAGATCCCTGAAAGGAGCTGCTGGGACAGAGAGCTCTTCCCACTATTTCCAGAGTGTGTTTCTGCTACTCTGAGTTTTGGATTGAAGCACAGCCTGTGAAACCAGAGCTGTGTCAGCAGCATTGGCCCCAGCAGGCTCCTGTGCTGGCCCAGCTCAGAGCCCAGTCTGTTCCCACCCTCTGGGGAGCTCCTCTGACACCTGAGAACAGGCAGTAGTCAAAGTCCATCCCTACACAGAGTTTTAGCTCTTTCTTTATAGAATTGAAAAATAATACATGTTTTTCAACAACTACATGGCTCCCAAAGGCAAAACCTTTTAAATCCAGATATGACCACGATATGAAATGCTGCAGGAAGCTGGAGCTCAGAGATAATGAAATTCTGGGGTTTTGTGTTAATTGATGCAGCAGGAAAGTGGCCATTTATACATATGCCTGCTGCTAACCTCCTACCCTGGGGGAAGGAGGTTATAATCATTTATAATTAGGCCAACCAGTTCCTTGTCAATAAACAAGTTAGAGAACTTTTCAAAAGAATCCTGTGATTATGATGATTTTGCTGTGAGCCAAGTTTATCTATACATAGTTAAAAAATTGTAAAAAACTCCACAAGACAGACCAGATAAGTATCTCTAGAGAGAGATGAGTCCTGATTCTTAACTTTTCTGCAGCATCTCCATACCCATGGAGACTACAGCTTTATAAAATGAAAAGTAGCAGATAAAGAGGCAGCGTGCAGTGGAGATTGAAGATTATTTTATTAATTTAAAAATTATAATGTCTTAAATTTTATCTGCTTAAAATTGAATGAATCAAACCATGATGCATTGAAGTATTAACAAGATTTCAATTAAACTTTGCCATGGTGTTCTTACTCAGTTCTTTTTTCCACTACCAGGTAGGAGGAACCCCTTTTACAATACACCTCTAAATGTTGGATCCCAATTGCCATGTTATAATGTGCTGATAATATAATGAAAATTCTGCAAAATATCTATAATTAAGTATTTGTGAGGCTTGATAACGGCTGCTCTAGTATTATAAAACTTTAAATCTATATGGAAGTTATTTCTTAGCATTCATACTATTCTAACAGTGATTTGTATTTAATATCATACTCTATTTTGAATGTATTTTATAATAAGGTGTAGCAGGATTAATTATCAGCTGATTCTTCATTTGCATAATGAGCTCCTTGAATTCCTGAATTTGGAAGCAATCTTCCCAGAACCTTGTGTTTAAAATCATATAGTCCCAAGTACCAGGAAAAGCATAAAGGAAAATATTTCCTGGAATGCAGGGTAAAGTGAAGCAGAATTTCTGAATCGTCATCTTCAGCAGGTTCATGTGTTGGTTGTGGAAGAAATGAAATATTTGATGGATGTTATATAGTGGTAAAAAATTCCAGAATGCCCATTTTAATTTGATCATCAAAGTGTTAATATTTTCTGAACTCTTGCTTTAACCAACCAGTGTCTAAAATTGTCTTGGTATGTTCATTTCATTTTTTATTTATACATATAGACACACATATGTCACTGTTGTGACACAAAATAATAAAACTCACGCAAGGTGTTCCAGCATCCGAATAGGAACGGGAAAAGAGAATTTTATTTTTCAGACCTCAACATTTATAGAATTCTAAAAGTGACAGTGGATTGGAGAATGACATTGTCACCTCTCCAACCACACTGGTCAAACTAACAGTTCATCAAAATTCTCCTCCTACAGAGAAGAATGTAAAACAATCATTATTTACATAAAAGTGTGTGAGAAACTCCATTACAAGAATGTAAACATCAGAAGGCTTCCAGAAACTTAAAAGAACAAAGTAACACACACATACATAGTCACATGTATATGTGTGTGTTACTTAGTACATATGTTTTTGTATATTGAATTAGGCATTTATGTACATATTGCATATATTGTATGCACACATTAAATTTCTCCGTGTATAATTAGCAGCATTAGAAATTTTTATGCAGAGTGATTTATTTGTTGTGTAATAGCCAAATTTTAGACCCTGAGAATTTTCCAACTCTCTCCCTGAAGTCTGAGCAACAGTTTCACACAGCTCCCTTGTTAATTAGAGGTGCCATCTACTTCCTGAGGTAATTTATATAGGCTGGCAGTCATTCTAATACCCAGTATATCCCCACAGCTGCTGGATCTAAATCCCCTGCAAACAGCAGTGGTGAAAATGAGTAAACCTTTGTAATGTACTTATGTCATTTGCTGCACAGTACTGTTACCATAGAAAAACATTAATTTAATATCTATTATACTTGAAGATTTCACTGTTAAGCAACTACTCTACCTCAAGGTCAGGTGCTGAAAGGATCTAACCTAATGTGAAATGCTCCCTTTTGTTTATTTGTGCATAATTTTTCTGTTTTCTTTTGACATTGTTATTCTAATCCTAATTGGCATTATTATTCTAATTTAGGAGCATAAGATATATAATTGAACTATATTTATATACAGACATTTATATATAAATTATACTATAAAATATATCTGTTTGTCTACATGTCTGAGGAGTTAGGCTTCTTGGGCATCCTTACTGGTGAATGGAGGGCATGTCAGCCCCTTATCACCTTGAATTCTGCCCTGTGTGATCAGTATTGATCTTCCATGTGCAGTTTCAGGGTTAGAAAACCCCCTAATTTAAGGTCTCTATAAGAAACCTGCCCAAATCCTGATGTTTAAAATGCTTCAGAGAAGTGCTACTTCTACAGTGGCTTCTGTAAACTTGTTTTTTGTCTGGATGATTGAAATTTATGAGGTATTAGTAAAACGTGACAGTGCAATCTCACAGTTACTCCAATTTAAATTCATGTGTTGAGGGTCATCTGCCCTGATGTGGACAGACAGCCCCATTCCTGTGAATGCTTCTCTTGCTAATCTCAGGGACCTTGATCAATGATTTCTGCAGAAGAAAATCACAAAACTTTAAGGGAGGAATCAGACTTCATTGCTATTTCCCCTGTATTGCTATCTCAACATCTCCTTGCCAGACTCTGTGTAATAGGATGGGGAAAGGGTTTATTCTCCTTACTCATGTCAGGCAGATCCCTTTAAATTTTCCCTGAGATATTGTCTTTCTTGCTCTGTTAAACCTCTAAGTCACTGATCTAACCTGATGGAACCAAATTTCCAGTGGAAAAGTACAGCTAGGAAAGGCTCCCTTCTGAAAATCAAATCCTTGACTGTGCAAGGTGAGTTCAAAAAATAAAATCTCATGGGTAGTGCACTGCATTAGGATTAGGAAAACTTAGTTTACTGGTCAGCTCTGGGCTCCTTTCAAAATGCCTTTAGGTCAGACTCTTGAATATATGTGAGTCTATTTTTTGCTAGCACTGGAGTTTATGCATGCAAGATGCAGATACTTGGAACCATTTTCTTTTTTTTTTTTTTTTTTTTTTTTTTTTTTTTTTTTTTTTTTTTTTTTAATGATGATTTTTTGGTCCACTGTATCAGCATAACAGGATGCTATCCTAGAAATAGTTCTGCTCCTACCCTTGTAAAGGTATTATGACCACAAGTATGTTCAAATAGGGGAGATCAACTGAGAAAATCAGTCAGTCTGGGGAGGATGCACAGGCAAATAGCTGTGTGTAAGTCAGGCACCTTGACCAGGCTCCTCTGCTGAATGATGGGGAGCAAACCCATCATTAATTATTTTTAATTTCTCAATTTGTTCACTCTCTTTACTTAGAAGATGTGAATGTTTAAAGATTGTTTAAAGATTGTTTAAAGATTCACATGGTTGATGTGAATGTTTAAAGATTTCCAACTGGGTAGAAGATGGCCTTGAGATTTTTTAAAGGGGTCTCAGGGATAGCAGATGCCTTTCTGAAACAGCACAATGCTAGGAGAGGTTTCTAAAGTTTAAATAAACATCTAACCTTGAGAGTTTATCATCCAAACCGAAGTTACAATCTTCTCTGCATTCATTAGTGTTTTGTAGCTGTGTTTAGCCATCCAATGTTCGAATTAAGGATTTCTTGTCCCAGCAGAAGCTTGCAGCCTGGGAACATGGTCCAGAGGAAGCAGAGCATGACTAAAACTCTGGCAGACAGATTATTGGCTGCTGGTGGCGGGAGGAAGTCTCTAAACTAAGAATCCTCAATAAACAGAGAAAGCCTGAACCCGGCTGGGGCCGAGAGACTGAAAGCTTCTGAACCTCAGCTGGTGGCAGGAGTTAAAGCCTAAGAGCTACAGCTGAATGTTCCTTTACTCAGATCATGGATTTTTGATCCTGACACACAGCAGCTAAAAGAAATCCTAGAATAGGCAATCAGCTCATGATTGCATGCCTGCTGGAGATCTCAATCACGTCTGCAGGAATCAGCCAGTGCTGATGGATGGTTATATTCCCTCTCTGTGGGATCTGCTGTCAAATGACCTGCTTGAATCCCCTCCACATCAGGGAACAGAGTATTGGCCATGTCAGCACTTGCCTGCTGATCTGCAGCAGCTTTTGAGGTGGTGCTGAAAGTAGTTCTGCCTCACTCAAAAAAAAAAAAGGAAATGGAGGCCTGGAGAAATCCTTTTGTGCCTGGTGTCTTGACTTGCTGAGGAGGCATTTGGGAGAGTGGTGAGTGAAGGGAAGGAGACTGCAGAAATTTTTGGCTGAGTCAGTGCTGTGGAAACCTGAGGTTTTTGATGCAGTGTGTAAAAGCACACATTAGCAATTTGTACAGATAAGCTGTTCCATTTGTACTGTCATGGTGGATGGCAGCAAAATGCAACAACTGCTAAATTTCAGGGCCAAACTCTTGACAGTTTTCTTGTCCTTCTGTGAGTTTTGAAACACGCCTCTAAGTCTTTTATTATAGCTGACATGGGGCAGCACAGGGTGAAAATTCTCCTTAGGCTTCTATATGCAACAAGACACACTGATTAAAAAACCTGCAATGTATCAGTCATCTTAATTAACCTGAGCTTGCTATCAGTCTGCAGGAATTGCAGTAACTGTGCTCTAGCCTCACCTTTCTCTAGGAAGATTCAGCCACTTCTCCTTCCCTTGCATGCCATGGGTTCTGGGATGTTGGGCCACAGACCACTCTGTCCCAGGCAATGTTGGCCTCAGTGAATTGATTTTGTGATCAGTAGCAAGTTCCCACTTACTTGTGAGAAGTTTAGTGTTAGTCCTGACACAAACCAGAAAGTAAAATATATTTCAGCTTCATACCCATAAAATGTTGCTGCTGACCTCCTGGTCTCACATGTAAGAAATCAATGCTGGCTTCATTAATTTGGAAATGTTTGTGTTTTGCCATTTCCTGAAGTCCCTATGAAAGTTTTATGCCAAGAGAAGGTGGTACTCTGCTTGTAATTGAATCCCTGGTAAATTATTTAATTCAAAAATATCTTGGAGTTAAGCATTCCATAAACTATATTTTCCAAACTGATCCTTCAGAACAGAACAGATCATGTCTGTAGATTGCAGCACATTGGTGCTGCAACACAAATCTGTCTGGAGAACAAGTCATGGCACAACCAAATGGACAAATACATCTTCCCAGACATACTGAAGGGAATTTGCATAGGGAATTGGACAACAAATATAGACAGAATGCAATCTTTCACATCATTAGTAATAGACACTTTCTGTGTTTTGTGATTTTAGTCAGATTGTGAGTCTGCATAATTAGGAAGAGATTTGCAAATACATGAAATAACCAAAATAAATTAGGTGAAGAGACACAAATGGAAAAGCAATAATCTTGATTTAAATAATTTTTTTTTTCATAGTTTGGCTAATTTACTGAGGCAAATTAGATGATAAACATATTATACTGATTTCTTATGTACTAGATTTTTTTCTTCTGGGATTTGCTAAATGTTTGTGTATTCCTGTCCTGCAGCATACAGAAACACTTAAGAATACACTGTAGCACTGACATCTTTCCTGTTACTGTTATTTTTCATTTATATTGCAATAACATCTATTGCCTGCCCTCTGATACAAATGCAGGGAACGTTTCAAGTCCCGCCTCTAACAAAAATATAGAATCCAAAGAGAATTTTATGAAAAATGAGGTGTTTTGTGACAAATGAGATTTTGCAACCACTTATTTTTGCTTATTGCCAGCCCTCTTTCTTTGGAAAACAAACCATATAGTTTTCAGCTTGTAAGAAAGATGCAGACAGCCTCTTTGCCTCCAGAAAGTTGTCCTTGGGCTGGCTCAACATCTTTGATAATCAGTAGCAGTCTTGGTTTACCCCACAGTGAGACATGTCTGGTTTAGTTGAGTTTGAATGTTTGTTCAATTACTTCTTGTTGTTTTTTCTGGGCTTGGACTCCACAGATTTATATGTGTGTCCTTGAGTCAGTCATTCCTGCTGTCCAGGCTGTGTAAAAATAGTAGTTGAAGATGAAGTTTAATAAGTCCAAGTGCCAAGTCCTGCACTTTGGCCACAACAACCCCTGCAGTGCTACAGGCTGGGGACGGAGTGGCTGGACAGTGCCCAGGGAAAAAGGGACCTGGGGGTACTGGACAACTGACTGAACATGAGCCAGCAGTGTGCCCTGGTGGCCAAGAAGGCCATCCTGGCCTGTGTAAGGAACAGTGTGGCCAGCAGGAGCAGGGAGGTCATTCTCCCCCTGTTCTCATCATTGGTGAGGGCACACCTCGAGTGCTGTGCCCAGCTCTGGGCCCTCAGTGTGGGAAGGACCTTGAGATGCTTGAACACATCCAGAGGAGGCAATGAGGCTGGTGAGGGGCTGGGAACTCAAACCCTGTGAGGAACCACTGAGGGAGTTGGGGGTGTTTAGCCTGGAGAGCAGGAGACTCAGAGGTGACCTTATCACTCTCTACAGCTCCCTGAAAGGTGGCTGCAGTCAGGTGGGGTT
Organism: Urocynchramus pylzowi; assembly: GCA_013397555.1. Classification (NCBI taxonomy): domain Eukaryota; kingdom Metazoa; phylum Chordata; class Aves; order Passeriformes; family Fringillidae; genus Urocynchramus; species Urocynchramus pylzowi. The sequence continues at coordinate 199,295 of VZRH01007527.1, forward strand.
GGTCTCTTTCTCCAGGCAGCAGCTGATAGAACGAGAGGACACAGCCTTAAGTTGCCCCCAGGGAAATTTAGGTTAGATGTTAGAAAGAGATTCTTCACTGAAAGAGTGACTGGATGCTGGAATCATCTGCCCAGGGGGGTGGTGGAGTCACCATCCCTGGACATTAAATAAAAGACTGGATGTGGCACTCAGTGCCATGGTTTAGTTGATAAGGAGGTGTTAGGTCATAGGTTGGACTAGATGATCTTAAAGGCCTTTTCCAGCCTAGTTCATTCTGACATTCTGTGATTCATCTCTCATGTGGCTATCAGAAGAGGTCTTTTCCCTCTACCCTCTCTCTCTGTCACAGTATCCTGTCTGAGAGGATGCCTAAAATGCTTGGAAAAATGCTGTGGAGTCTCTGAAACAGTCACGCTCTGGGTACTGACACTTCTGGCATGAATTTCTCAACCCACAGGAGGAATTTTGCCCTTGTAAAAGCACCTGCTTTAAGTCTGTCCTGTTGTCCCACAGACACCAGAGGAGATGCACTGGTGTGCTCTCATGCATGGCATCCATTTGGCTGGGAGGCTTTCTGGGACTGTGTGCAGCTCCTGTGGCAACCAGGGATTTTTACTGGAAAGCTTGGTCTGCTGTTCTGATAATAGCTTTTATAATTTGTGCTGCAGCAGTGCCCAGAGGGCCATAATCTGACAGGGCACACTGTGCCAGGCAGTGCTCGGGCACGATGGAGCTACATTTACAATTAAATTAAGCTAGTTAAAAATGGAACCTTCTCTTGCATGCACAGCAGAGAGAAGGGCTCTCCCAAGCCAGCTGGGATTGCCCATCTTTCTTACCCATCAGCCCAATTTTCAGTATTGCTGTACAAATGGCCACAAGAGAGGAGGACTTGGGACCCCAGGAGGGGGTGACTTTGTCATTTGAGGGTGGAGTTCAAGCAGCATAGATGTGAAATGCTTTAGGATCCTAAACCAAGGGCCTGATTTTAAATGTAAACCTGCCCAATAGGAGGTGAGAAGTATACTGAAAGTCTATGGAATTCAATATTTAAGCCCTCTCAGTGAAGAAATCCATCTGCACCCTCTGGGTAGGATCTGTCTGCACCATCTCCTGCCATGGATCCCATCAGCCCCCCTCTCCCCGTGAGGGATTGTGGCCAGTGGGAACTTTGATGGCCTAAAGGGACAGCCCTTGAAGTCCAAGCTGAATTTCCAGTGGGATGGCAGAATGCAGCCTGGGTTTCCAATTATTAATTAAATGCCCAGTGAACTGGAACAACATAATAGCAGCTGAAGATGATGCAGATTTATTCTCTTTTTTTATGTTTAGCTATCTAAATGACATATAGGAGCTGCAATTCTCTAAGGCCATGTGGTAACTGAATGACAATGTGAGAATTCCTTTTGTTGCAGAACAGTTGTCTACAAAAATTCACTCATGATTTCACTGATTGTTTTGGAGAGCTAGATGAACACATTAATAACACTGAAATCATGGTTAGAATCCTTTGTGACCCACTGAGTTTAACCACTGGGTGTTGCATTCATGCCCTGGCAATTTATTTAATAATGTTTTCCCACCTTGAAACTTACTGTATCATCCCAAATCATCTGTTTGATATGGTTGTTTCAATTGCTCAGCTGGCTCTTGCTAATTTAATTTAACATTTTCATTAGCTCAGTAAAAGAAAGAATTTAAGGATTTTTATGTTTCAAAGGCGTGATGTGTGTCATGGTGGGAATCAGGTAGGAATTACTATTGTTTAATGAATACTTTATGGATTCTGTAAAGTAATAACATAGTGTAATTAAATTATTTGAAATTCAGTTTCTAACTTTGTTTTCTGTATAGTCTTAATTTAATCTTGGGGTAGGGAATAAGTTTCTTTCAGTTAAGCCCTCTGTAGGCAGAATAGAGAATATGTCATTTGCACATAGGTGGCTTGGGACTTGATGGGAAAGAAAACCAAAGAACTTCCTTGTTTTGATCTATTCTCTGTTTGATGGCTTGTGTTCAGCATGGGGAAGCTACATAATTGCCATCCACTACTCACTGAATTAGCTTGTTTGAAATCTTTTCCAATAATTTATTCTGCAGCTGTTAACAGTAGACTCATAGGTGAAACAATGCTTGTGCTCAGTTTCACAACAGGAGTTTCTGTTTACCACAGTCATGAAAGGACATGCTCCTACAGACAATTCTGCACATATGGGGATTCAGACATAAGCTAAATATTTACAGAGGCTGATCAGTTAACTCTTACTGAGGCAAACTGACATGGACCTCAGAGGACACTTGGTTATTAGTGTAGCACTTGTGCTTTGGCCATTTCTGGCCCATTTTTCACCCTCTTTTTGCGAGAATTCAAGTTGAGACTTCAAGAATTCAAAGATTCCCAATCTTTATGTTAATTTTCCTGGGTAAAAAAAGTAAATTATTTCTATCTTGCTTATGTCTGAGTTTTTCCTGTTGGCTAGTAGGCCTTCTCAGGACATCAACTTTCTTTTGCAGCAATTTCATTACAGCTCCTTAGAGGACCCTGTTCTGCCCCAGACCACAGCCCATGGCCCAGAAGGTCACACAGACCACTGGACCTTTGCACTGGTTCTGTGACTGTCTTAAATGGTTATGAAAATTAGCCAGCTCTGTATTTACCATCTTTTAGGGTAAAAGAGAGCTTTATTCAGGAAACCCAAAATAGAAGCTTAGGAACTTACATAATTGAAAGTCCCTAGTCACTGAATTAAAACATGGGCACAGGTTTGGAGATGGAATTAAACAGATGTTCCAATGTTTTAGAATTTCCTTCTTTCCCTGCATGGAATTACGAGTCAGCTCTGAGTCCTCACTGTGCAAAGTGCCTGAACCTGAAGTCTTGGTTCAGGTCTATCCTCTCACTGTGCTTAGAAGTAAATAAAACAAGTTTTCATGACTTGTTGAAACACTTAGGAGGCCTGAGCCAGTAGTTAAACAGTCAAGGTCTGAATATACCACAAAATGTCAGAGAATGAGCTGTATTTCTGAAGGATGGAACCAGCAGCAGAGTGTGTGCATTCTCTGAGGAGCTGACCAGTTATTTACTGCCAAGCTTGCACCCTCACTTCCAGAAAAAGCAGCGCATTTAAGACACTTCAGTACAAACAGCCCAGCTTTTTCATGGAAAATTAAATAATCATGCTTTGAGGGAAGATGGCTTCTTTAATTTTTTTACCTTTTTTTTTTTTTCCTTTAAGAGTTTTAAGTAGGCAGCCCAAATGAATATGTTCTCTAATTCAAGTCTTAAAAATGAGACTGTGCTCAAGATGGACCATAAGAGAATGCAACCTGCCAGCTTAATTAAGTTTCTGGAAAGCTTCTGGGCAAAATTAATATATGTGGATGAAAGCCAAAATCAGCCTGACTGAACAGATTTTAGCTAGCACGCCACAACTCTGAAAAACACAGGGACCTTAAAGTATGCAGCCTAGCAATATTAATTACAGTGGTTAGAGAACGGTCTATCCTTTTTGTGGATGCCAATCTGCATTTATTGTTGCTTATGTCTAAGCCAATATGGTTATCAGAACAATCTTAGAGTTAAATTAAAAAATTAGAAAATGATTTGCCATCATTTTCTCCTTCAAAGTCTTATTAAACAGCAGTTGATGAAAATAGAAAGCTAGATTTACTCAAATAGCCTCAGTGTGAAACTGAATTAGTTCATAATGCAATCAAGGCCTGTGATATTAATGTCCTTTATGAACATGAACTCCTAACTTGGCCTTTATCTTTCACTAGAAAAGGATCTCTGCATTAAACACTTTGCAAGTCTTGTCAGAAGACACTGTTCCAGAACATTTGGAGCCTTTAGCAGTGCTTTGCGTGGGCTGCATTCACTTGCCACAAAGAGAAGAAACCACAAAATTTTCTTCTCTTTGATGGCCTAATTCTTCATGTCCATGCTTTGCCACGGCAATAGCTCTACTGCAATCCTGTGTACTCCACTGCTTTAATTTGCAGCATTATAATGGAGGTAATGTGGCAAAGATAGGTCACAGAACCACAGAATCAGCTGAGTTGGAAGGGACTCACAAGGATGATCAAGTCCAACCCCTGGCCCTGCACAGGACAGCCCCAAGACTCACACCCTGTGCCTGAGAGTATCCAAATGTTTCTTGGTGCTGTGACCACTGCCCTGGGGAGCCTGAGTTTTAGCTCAGCTGAATCAGAGAGCTCATCCTGACGTCTTTGCTGACCCTACTGCCTGCAGAGGGAATCTCACCCCAGAAAGAAGGTCAGGATCAGAACACATTTGTCTCATGCATATTTCCAACATGTCATTGGGAAGCTCTGGTGAGCAGGCATGGGAAATGCACACACTGGAAATACAGGATTGCACTGCATTATGTGCACTGCATTATGTGCACATGGTGGTAATTCAAGAGAAACCCATTAACTGATGTCAATGCAAACCAGAGACATTCTGGTGTTTTAATTGCCCCCCTGAAGGAAGGTAAACATTGCCAATCTCTCTCCTGCTCTATGAAATATTTCCTTTTCTGTGAAAAGGGCTTTCACAAAAGCTCTGCTTCTCAGTGTACAGTGGCCTAGGAGTGCTCTGAAATGCTGCCTTGCTGGGCCTGCTTTCACCAAGCCTCTCCTGGAAAGGTGAAGAGGGCTTTGAGTGACACCCCTGTGGCGTTTCTCCAGAGTATTTTTGATGATGAAGGTCACTGAGAAAATTTCTTTGAAAACATCTTGGTACCAGAAATTATACTTTCTTCCTCTTTTCCTTTGAATTGTGGCTACAAGTAAGAACCTGGCATTCATCAAGTTGAAAACAGTAACAGATCGACCCAATTTTCTCCTGCCATCAGTAGGCTGTAATGCTTAAAAGGCAACCACCCATGAATGGCCAGTTCCTGACAGTTCTGCCCTGTCACCCAGCAATGGCAGAGCCTTGTCCAACTGAACCAGGTAGTTTCAAAACAGTAGAAAACTGGAACCTGATTTCCTATCTGATATAGTGCTTGCTTGGATTTTCTAACATCTTAGTAATGGCCTCTTAAGCACTCACTGTCTGACAAATGAACACAATGGAATCACAAAAATTTCCTTTCCTCACAACATTATGCTGAAAGTATGGGCCCAATTGACCACTCTGACAGTTCAGCAGATTTAGTGGTGCCAAATTGTTCTGCAACTGACACAGAGAAATTTTGCTTAGATTTATAGCTGAACACTAAGAAAGCTTCAAATAGGTTTTGAAGCAACAAAGATATATTTTCATCTCAAAGCCTTGTATCATCTTCTGGAGTACAAAGGTAATACTTGCACATCATGTCAGATCCCTCTCGCTTTTTCTGGGCATTAGTGGATCAATTGTTATGAATAATATAGGAAGGATACCTGTTTCCAAAGAAGTCTGTAACAAAACTCCTACTGATTTCAAAAGGAAACTCCTCTCCCTAGGCTCAGATTGACCTGCTATGGCAGTACCCCGAATTTACTAACACATTTACAAATGTATATGCACAAATACCATGCCCATGACATTATAGAATAATGTTAAAAAGGAGAGTATGGTATTTTTATCTCATAATTTCTAGTTGAATTTCATTAAGATCAATGACACTTTATTTTCCTCATGTTCATTTCACAGTAGGTTTTAAATCATGTCTGTTATGTAGCCTGACAATTTTACATGCAATTATCTTCCAGAAATTAGTATAGCTGAGGAGTAAACTACTAGCAAAACAGGTGTTGATCTATATAGAATTAAATGTAAAAATATGCTCTAAATCTGGTTATTTAGATACTTTGCTTATGATTTGAGGTTATTTTAAAACCAGAAAGAATTTTGAACTTGGACTCCTCTCAGTATGCCATATTTTAAGGTTTTTTTTTTTCGATTAGTGAAGGTTATATGTGGAGTTTCATAAAAGCATACATAAAAACATGTAACCTCAAGACATAAGAGCAAACTAATTTAGGCAAAATGAAATAATTTATCCCTGAGGTATGTTGGTGGCAGTAAGCCAGTCACTGATTTGGACCATCATGTTTTGTATTTTTACTTGGAAGTGGCTTCCCTGTGGAGCTGGCTTACTCTAGGCTGGCTGTGTGGAAGTGCCTTTGGGAGAACTGCTCTCTGCAGATTTTGAGGGTCCTGGTCCATAACACAGCTCCAGTAATGTTCAGGATTACATCTTTTGCATGGGTGATTTTACCAGCTGGTTGAGACAGCTCCAATGTTCTTAATCCTTGTAAATATAATGGATATAAATATTGGGGAATACATTCTACAGGGAGAAATAAGCTTCAGGCACAACACTCTCAGTTATAAAGTATTAACAGTCTTCATGAGAGAAATGTTCCTCATTTTTCACGTACACCATTTGTGTGCTTCCTCTTCCTTTGAAGTCAGTTTTGCCTTTGATTTAAATGAGAACTCTATGGGACATAGACAGCTTTAGTCAACACTTTTTCACATTTCCTTGCTTCATGCTAACAACTCTGAGCTTCCAACACTTGGATACAGGGCTTTGAGCAAGCCCTATAGCTTTCCTGCCTCTCTCCATCTCTTGGAAACATCATCTGTGCTCAGTAGTTGGATGCTTTTAATGGTCCATGTCTGAAAGTTCTGAATTTTGGACAAAGTTTAGATTTGTGTCATCTATTTAGCCCCAGGAAATGCTGAAATTCAGAAAGGCCAGACATTATTCTAAATGCACTTCTGAGGTGATGATAGAGCTCATATTGTTTCTCTGGAAAGCACTGATGTTTCTACTCAGTCAGAAAAGATTAAATATTGCCTAATAGTTGTAAAGTTCTTTGAAGGGTAAATGTGCTATACAAATGATACATTATTTATAATGCTACTACAGTATGCCTCAAGAAATAATCATGGAACTTAATAAGAAATTAATTTTCCCTAGATTTTTTTTTTCAACATCCCATAAAAGTTAATAGAAAATTACAGTCCTGCACTCAGAGTCTAACATAATGATTCTAAAGACCTATAGGAAGGACATATTGCTCCCTTTAGAGAATCTTATATGAAGCTTCCTATAGAATCTTGAAAGTTTAATCTCTTTTAAAGTTTGCAGGGTTAACTCTGGGGGATTTCTGTGGCCCTTGTTTGTTTATTTATCTTCTTCAATACGTAAAATGAGAGTTTAGTCATTCAGCAACCTGTTTTTCATGTGCTTTCTGAAATTGCCAAACCAAAAATTAAAGGATTCTTATGCTCTACAGAAGAGCAGCATTCGCAATCAGACTTCTACAAAGAAAAGAGAAATTTCATTTTACCTGTCATTTCTGGCACATCAAGAGCTGTTACAATGTGTTTAAAATGCTTTTACATGGGGTTAGTTAACATAAATTCTTTGTAGAACCTTTGATGCCAGTGTTGCTAAGTGGCATTTTGCTAGTCAGAATTAGTCTCACACATTTTCACAAAGCATAAACAAAAATATATATATTTTATTTTTTTTTTAATCTCCATTTTTCTGTCTTTTTTTGTATATTTTGTATTTTGTGTTTCTATTTTATGATTTCTTGACTGTTTTTCTCCTACTTGTTAATATAAAAATATTTTATTAACAAGACAAAATATTGCAAAAACCTTTTATTACATTTATAAAAAATATCCAAGGTAGTAAAATATCACATAGAAGATACTGTTTTAGCAAGGTTTCATCTTCAGCACTGACTTTGTTTGATTCGCTCCGACAGAGCTTGCTTCTTTAATCAAAACAATCCCAAATTACATTTGAAATTCAAGGATTTGGCTGAGTAGAATTAGGAGGAACTGCTTTACATTTCTTATGAAGTTGAGGGACTATTAAGTAGTACTTCATTAATTTCAGTTCTTTGTGAAAAGTCATCAGTCTTGAGACTATTGTCACAGCAGAGAGTTTGAGAAGTACAAATACTCAGAATACCCTGTGGAGAGTTTCTGTACTTTGCCTTTATGAATGTGTGGGTTTCTATCAACACTTCTTTTGCCCAGCTTCAAATAATTGAACTTTACCCTCCATAACCATTTCCCCAGAGCTGTGGTGCAACAAGCAGCTCCCAAAGGCCTGAGAGGTGAGAAAAGGGAAACAAAAATAGTCAAAGCAGTTTCCACTTAGATAAGAATGAGCTTTTGGAAATAAGGAATGCGTTGTGGAATGTACAGATTAACTAACCCCAGCATTTGCCAGTCAGTACAAAGAGCCCTGTCTCCAAAAGGGAGGAACGAGCCTGTCACAGGGCACTTCCAAGGGCACTTTGGCAGTAAGGGAGCCTGGGCACGAAGGGATCTGTGGGGCTGGGGTGAAGTGAACTGGGTCCAGTTCCCAGCTGGACACAGGGAAGCTGTGGGAGTGGGGTAGGCTCAGCTTCTCAGGCAAGGCAGGCTCTGCCTGTGCTGGGATGGGGCTGTGGGGGCACAGCAGTGAGGAAAAAGGACCTCTGCCTCCTCCTTGGGTCTGGTCTGCAGCCTGGGACACAAGGGTCCAGGGCAGGGGGGGGTTGGGAGATTTGGAAGGAGCAGCCTGTGGGAAGGACCCTCACACCCTTCTTTGTTGCCTCTCAGTGAGGAGGAGTATGGAGGAAAATAAAAGCTTTCCTCTGACTGCTGAGTAAAGCTACAATGTTAAATATCTTTATTAAGACAAGATTTTCCAAAAAATTTGGTTTTTGACCAGTCAAAATTGTTATGTTCCCTGACCTTTCGCTTCTTCAGATTGTGGGCAGCTGAAACTCCTTCACCTATTTCAAACTCAAGGAAATAAAATCATTTTTCCTTAGAGAAACAGCTCTTTGTTTCCTTTAGTATTTTACTTTGACTTTAAGTTATGATTTTGCTTATAGTGTATTCCTACAATTCCTTCAGTTTTATTTAATCTCTCGTGTGTAATTTAGGAAAATCTCTCATATGCAAATAATGTAACAAGTGCAAGACAAAACTTGACTTCTTCCATTATTGAAAGGCCTTGTCAGTCAAGAATTCTTGAGCTCTTTTTTTTTTTTCTGAAAGAGCTGCACTATAACAACAATTTTGTAATTTTCAACAGGGAGAGATTTTTCTTTACAGAAGCAGCTGGGAAACCAGATGGAACGCCTGTGTTTCTTTTTTTTAAATCTTTTTTCCTTCTTGCTTTAACTAAGTTCTCTGCCATTAGAGCTGGTTCCTCTCCCTGGGAAAAAGATGTGGTTGTTATATTCTCAGCATGAGATTTGAACACTTCCTCCTCTTTTAGAAATTCCTGTTGTGTTGCAGAACTGCTGGGTCAATGCTGAGTTTGTTCACCTTTTGGAAGAAATGCACACGGTGTTCCATCTGATACCAGGTGGTTACAAAGGATGTGTGTAGGAAACAAATGGGAGTCAAATTCTGACTGAGGAATACTCCAAACTGACCTTTTTATCAGGATGGGCTCCAAGTAGAGGAGCATGTCCCAAGCCTTAGCCTGAAATAAAATGATTTCTCTCTTCCAACCGTTTTGTGGCTTAGACGATGTGATCAGATTTGTTCCACTTGCTTCCTCCAGCTCCCTAACAAAACAGAGGGAACTGCATTTCAAGAGTATGCTCTCATTCAAATAGTTTCCACATTTTCCATCTTCAGAACTACCACACCATTCTCAATTTAAAGTTTGAGCCACAATTTAAAGTTTGTTTTTCTTTTTGATGGCACCAGTTGAGTCCTAAGCCTTTCATCTTCCCCCACTTTGATATGTCAGTGACAATTAGGAAAACAAAAGTGTGTGTATACACTTACCTGTCCTGGTGAAGCTAAATGGTACCAAAGTCTCAATAGTGAGTGTTTGTGTTTCATTTAGAGCTTCAGGTATTTCTGGCTCTGATATATCTAACTTAGGTTTGCTGAATCACTCTTTTCAGTCTTAATGAGCCACAAACTTGCCATTTCCTGACAGAAGTGCCTCTACTGTCCTCCAGCCGACTGTAGAGTCAAACTGAGCAAATCTTCCTTCAGAATTTTAAAATTTGATAAAAGTCTAGAAAATGAGGAGTTACTGCTTAAATAATTTAAACTTTATTCTTCTATTAATACAGTTCTGCAAGAAACTGACATTTCTGGTAGCCTTTCATTTAAGATGTTTTCCCTGTGGAACTCTTTATTGTGCAGCCTGTGAGGAAGTGATTTTGCTGATTTTGATTCAGCTCTTATAATTTGTTCTTCATAGCAGAGGATAGCTTCTATAATTTTGAAGAAGTAGTATGAAAGAGCATCCTCACTTCACATCTTGCAGTGCTATTCAGCAGGGATCCTTTCAGAAGATACTCACTCTTCTTTGCCTGAAGCACCAATCTTAAAAGTAAATTAATAAACAAATATTTATTGTATTTCAATAATTATCTTAGCTTTAATAATCATAACCACACAATTTCTTATATCCTTTTTCAAGGAACACTATCACCTCCTCCAGTCTTATAATTGCAACCATGTTAAGTCATATGTCAACCCTTATAAATTATTCCAAGACTTCCTCTTTTACTAATGGGTTCTTTTCTGACATCACCATGACACTGACACAAAATAGCTGCTGGTGCAGATGTGAATTCAGCTGTGATCATCAGCAGGTGGAGTAGGTGTGGTCAGGTTAGTGGCTGATTTTTGTCTCCATGGGAAGAGCTTCGGAAAATCCCCCCCTCTCTTTTGTTGATCAGGTTTTGGTTCCATCAAAAGCTGCCATTTCTGGGTGATTAATCCAGTGAACTGACATGTGCCAGCTTGGCTGTGCCAGGTCAATATGTGGGTACTGGTGGTAAGCACCACTTGCTATCTCTGGAGATCCTACATTTCTGTAGGACAGTGCCACAGGTGGGACAAAACTGGAACATTTGGAAGGTCCTCAGTGAGCATGCTTCGAGCAGGGTGTGGGGCTGTCTTGCAGCTCCTGAGACATCCTAGGGATGGTTCCTATTACACCCTTCCCTCAAGGGAGCATTGCTTTTGACCATTATCTCCTTAGCAGAAAACAATGCAAAAACTCATTCCATGCCATCAAGGGCACCACCCTGTCCAGAGTCAAAGCATGATGCTTTTTCCTGAACTTGACAGAACTGAATCAGAAACTGCTCATTCACTGTTGGTTAATCTTGCAACCTTGCCCACTGAAGTCTGTATCCTCTCCCCTTTCACCAAGGCTATCAATGTTTTGTCTGCCTGGAAATATGCCAAGCTGTGTTAGCTTTTTTAAAAAATTTTTTTATTTTGCTGTGGAAGGTGCAGATGGCAGGATATTTTTTTACCTTGACTGACTTAAGAGGGTGCAATATAGGACAGAGCTTTCAGTTTTGCTGTTTCAAAGGCAGAGAGCAAAACAGCAGAGATGCTGTTCTGCCAGTCAAGGCAACTTACCAAATGCCATCCAAAGATAAAAGGATCGCTGACATATTTGAGCAGAACAGTATGTCTTGGCATTGCTCCTTGCCCCTTGTTTAAGAGCCAGATGGTAAATGTTCCCTTGCCAGGGTTCTATGTAGCAAACAGGTGAGATATTTTGCAAAGGAAATGGCAGGCATGTCAGAATCAATAGCCTTGGAAAGCTCACAGTACGTACTTGCTCCTGACAGATCACCCAAGGAGGGTGAGCTGGAGCAGGGCACTCACAGCAAGAGGTGATTTTGTTCCACAAGCAGGGCAATCTCCTAACGACGTTTGCACACTTCTGCCTTCTGTTCAGTGCTCAGAAGGAACTGCTGGGAAGTTGATCACAGCACTTCAGACTGAGAGGTGTCTGCAGGCTCTTGTGGCAGAGGCAGGTTGGCATTTGCCTGCACCTGGCTGTGGGGATGCAGTGCAGCCTTTTGTGGGGCTGCTGCTGCCTACAAAGCTGCTGGCTGTTTCCATTGTTTGTGGAGGTGTAATGGAGAAGAGAGATTCAGCCATACCTGTCTGGACTTGGCATGATTTTGACATTTTGATTTTGACATGAAGTCAGCAGCTCTACTGCATATCAGGAAAAAAGTGCCAAGGGCAGGCAAGCTTATAAGAACTTCCCTCTTGTGTTGTACAGAAGGAAACACAGGAAAGGAAGAATAAACCAAAGTGTAGAGGCAGAGCTGACATTTACTATGGCCAGAGGACAACCACTGCATTGGGAATTTTCTATGCTTTCCCCACTAATATAAAAACTTGATAGATTTATGTTGGCTCCAATTTGAAATTCAATCAACTTCTTTAAAAGAAATTACAGAGTCCCATAAAGCAGAAGAATAATGGATGGAAATGGTTTACATGCTTGGAAGGAAATTGGAGAGTAGTTAAATGTGATAAAGCATTGTGAAATGATTTACAGGATTGTTTTGGGGTGTGAACATTTTAAATAATTTGTGTTCTTATAGGATAATTAAACAGCTTACAGGACATGGTCTTTTCAGAGTGACTGGTCTGACTGAAGTCCTCTCTTACTGGATTTAGAAATATATTTAAACTCTGTTCTTGGCCATGAAGAACATTTTTAACAGCCTGTTTAAATATGGAAGCAAGTGAGGAGATATACTGCGGGCCAGGCTCTCAGCCATCCTAGCCAGGGCTAGAAGTAAAATGGTCTTGCAAACAGGAGTGTGGAATTAATTTTAAAAGATTTACCAACTCAAGAAACTAGACAGGGAGATTTAATTGAAGTCAGAGGAGATGAGAGTAGCTAGATTAATCTTGGAGGCTGGATTAGTTGATGAATGGAGCCCTTTTGTCTGTTCTTAGTTGATATTAATTTCTGGTGCTGTACTCATTTTTTATAGATTTTTGCCATGTATTTTAAAGAAATCCCACTGCTTGGGCTGGTTAAACACCTTTCATTTCACCTACTTGGTTTTTTAATATATTCTGTTAATGGTATATGATTGTCATCTAAGTTACAAGACAACCTTACCAGTCCTTTACCTTGGATGACTCTTTTTTCAAAAGAAGACCTTTTTAAAATCATTCACCAAATGGAGAATATTAAGCATCAAATATAAAAGCATATCATAAAAAAACAAAACAAAACAAAATAAAAACCCAACAAACCTCAAACCCTACCCATATTAAAAATTCAAATAAGAAACCTAAGAAACCAATCACACAAGTACTTAAAAGAAAATTCAGTCACCTCAATGCCTCAGTATTAAGTGAATAATAGAAAAAACCAGCTGGATTTAAAAATTTGTTTGGAATATAAACAAATCCTCAGGAACCCAAAACAAGTGTCCTTGAAAACAAGCCCGGGATATATCAAATGTATTAATATTTCTGATGAGGTCAGGAGTCATTGTATGCCCTTCACAATGAAATTCCATTTTCACGAAAAAAACAAAAAAAAGAAATCTATCTTTATTTCTTTCAGAAGTGGTTGCATCTGTCCATGATAGCCAACCGTAAAGGTGTTATTCAACCACAGATTCCAAAAAAATACATAGCCACAGAATGTTCTTTTATTTTTCAGGTTTCTTATCCACGATGAATGTATTTTAGTCCTGGAACAGGATATGGACAACTGTAGAGATATTATTAAATGAAAGAACCCAATTAATTAACAAATACCTGAAGTTCAGAAGTTGTCAGGAAAAGAGCAATAGACAAAGAACTGTGAACAAATCAGATCATAAGTTATATGCTGCCTAAAGAGGCAGAAATGTTGTAAGTTGGAACCATGACTATGACAAAAAGAGATTACAAACTAGTAATTCATATGTATTATTCTGTCCCTGTCAAGGTTCTTTAACAAGTCTTTCTAAATGTGCTCTGTTTTCTTATATACAATAATGATCTCGTACTTTTTGATAGTACTTTCATTGCTTGCTAAGGACTTAACATCTATGAATATTTTTAATGGGATTTTTCCAGATGGTGCTCTAAATATGTGGATCTTTATGTTTCATGTTGTCACACTTAAACAGAAGGCACATACGAGTTTCTGAGACTGGTATGTTAATTTCTCAGTATTGCTATTTATATTTCAAACATTGTTAGACATGCAAAGCTTATGCTGACATGTGTGAATGTGTATGCACACTAATTATTGTAATTTCTCAAGGCCAAGCAGAGCTTGTTTCAGTTTGGAGTGATATTTCCCATCCTTCTACCATCTCTGGCTTTACCAGAGGGGTAAAGCTACAAGTAAGAAGGTCAAGCTCCTGTTAAAACTAGTAACTCTTCTTGGCACATAATTACATACCCTGGAATTTATTGCAAATTGACTTTCCCTAATATTTCAAAATGTATTGTTGGCACAGCATGGTCAAGAATCTGATTATTTCTTAGACTCCATTTCCAAAGTTCTCTGAAATGCAGTGAGTAGGAAGAGGAATATTCTTCTCTTACTGCCATTTGTTCCTTTCTCTTTGGCACCTTTGCTTCATTAGCCTTATGCTTATCAATACCCAACAAAGGTTTTAAAGCATAAACGTGTTTAATTTAGGGGCATATTGATAAGGTGTTAAGGTAAGTAATGGATTTCATGTGGTAACTCCCACTCTGGCCTCAGAGCACGGTCAGAATCAGCAGATTTTTCAGCTGGGACAGAGGTTGCAGCCTTAGGGATTCTCTGCTTCAGCAGCTCCCAAAGTTGCTGCCATTTCCCAAACCATCTGATTGCAGTGGGCATGTGAAGCACCACTTAGCAGGACAGCCACAGACTGTGACTTCCATTTCATGCCTCAGGGTGTTACCATCGGGAGCACACTCAGAGTGCTCCCAGTGCTGCTTGGGTGCTGATGGAGATGAGAGTATCTGCTAAGGAAGATTTCATTTAAACTCTCTGTGCTCTTCAGCACAGAGAACATTACATGAGCTGCTTGATTGCAAGTGATAGGAAATGTGCTATGGCTGCATTTCTTTTATTTTGTTTTATTTTATTTTTGGTGCTAAAAGGGGCTTAGTCTTTAGGACTGGGGTGTTTCAGAGCAGTCTGAGCTACTGCTCTTAGGCAGTCCACAGTGAGGACTGTACCTTCCTGCAGCAGTGTTGGAGTGTGTTTAATGGGCAAGAACAGATGACAAGGAACATTCAGTAACAGGAAAAAGGATTTTAGAGTAAATTATGGGAAAAAGTAACTTTTTTTCCCCCACAAGAAACCTACTCTGTTTTACATATGTTGGATAGAAGCAGCAACCTTTAAAGCAAAGGAGAGGTTAAGGACAGCACTTTGAATGCCTGACTGGATTTGTGTTTCTGGACTCAGGTAACTATCCAGGCAAAGAGCTTGTAATTTTGAAAGTGTACTATATCTGCCTAGGAGATGAAGCCAGTTCTCTTGTCTGTCTTTAAATCTCTTTGCTCCTATTTCTGGCAGCAGAAATTATGCTTAATTGCCAGTGATGAAGTATGGCTGGCATCATTTTGCTTTTCATAAATGAATGATTCAGGTTCATTTTGTTCTGAGAATTGCCCTTCCTCAGTCATTGTGTTAAAGCTTGGAGAATGAGGTGATAAAAAGTGATATTAAACATATTTTAAAATCCTTAAGACTGAGGTGAGCGACTATGCTGTGGAGACTGTGGTGTAAAGGGATAGACTTGGACAGAGCCACAGCTTTGTAAATATGTACTCAGAAAAAAGTTACTGCTTTACTAATAAGAAACTACACTAGCAGAAGTCTATATTCAGAAGAGGAAGCAGCAATTTTACTAATAAAAGTACTGCCAAAATCTTAAGGCTAAAGTTCAAGAGTTGTTGTCACTGCCCAGAATTATACATTAAACTTGAACTTAAGACACAGAAATAAAAAGTATTCTTCTACCTTTGCATTTTCTGGGTCTAAAGCAGTAAATCTCAGCTTGAATATATTCATTAAAGAGGAGAAAAGACAACAGTATTTCTAGAGAATGTTAGGAATAAAAATTATTCTTCTTTAACTGATATATTTATCTGCGACATAATTTCTCATACAGTGTAAATCTGTGTAACAACTGCTATCTCTTGTCTTGGAACTTTTTCTGAATTCTATCTTTTTAGTGGACTTTAGAGGCTATAAATCAACTTTCCAGAGAATTTTAGCCTCTGTACCCCGCAGAAACACTATCAGCAATCAAGGCTGGGCTCCAAACTATTAATGAATACTACAATTAACACTAGCAAACTTTTCCGAGTATATTCATCTATCCCTGTAGTCCAGGATGTCCCGGGGAACAAGGACAGGAACTTCACAGGCTGGAAGATGGATAGCAAAATATAGCTTACTAAATATTAATTAGTGCAGTAACAGAACAGTAATGCTGTTCTTTCCTACTTCAGGGCCTCGATTGCCACGGCCTCACATAGAGAGGCATGTGGGCTCTGCATGACTCATTACAGGTATTTATTTGCCCTGGTTATTGTCAAGGTGCCATTTGAATGTTGTATGTACACTAATCCCCTTTTAGTCTGTGTATTTTCCCTCTGCTTCTGTTTATCCTTAAGGTGTGATTTTCGAGCAAATTTCACCTCTCTGGAGTCTTTAGGAGTGCAGAGGAAATGTGTTGTTGCAATGTTATCACATGAGGTGATAACTGCTATGAGGTAATTTCTTAAATATCTGTGACTGTTCATGTGAAATTGAGGCTCACTTACATCTAACAGAGCAGCCTTTTATAGCATAAAGCTGTTGAAAATTGCACTGTCTAAACCCATGCTAATAAGAATATCACTGGTCATAATAAAGGCTGTAATTCGAATTCTAGGCAGGTAATTCACAGGATTGTTTAAATATTCATTATGCATAGGCTTAAAATGTCAGTACATAGTCTTAAAATTCCATTGCTTGGGCTTTCAAGGTCCTAATTAAAACAACCATATGATGATATCTTCTCCTCCTATATTTAGCATATTCCTACGCTATATTTGCAGTAAACTGTTTCAGGCTATAAGAAAGGTGAAAGGTTCTTGTTGTTTCCTGACAGCATTTTGTAGAACCTGTATTGTTACTGAATGAGGAATATGTAGCAGTGGCAACTTGCTTTTTTCCTTGGGCATGTTATGCATTTCCTTCAGTAATTTGTTATTGTTATTGAATTTAAAGCCACCTTAACCTTGAAGAAAAGCACCGTGCTTAACTTTTGCTTGAAAAAATATGAAAGAAGGAGGAGAAAAAAAAATATTTCTTACTGTTGGCTATGTATTCTCTCTCCATTGATGCAGAATGAGACTGGGATGGCAGAAGCAGTACATACACATATGAAGCATCTTATCCCTGCTAGGCAGAGTTTAGGGCTTTGTAGCATCACAAAGGACCGTCACTGTCCTGACAACAATTTGAAGATTTTCCTCTGGGATAACTGCATTTAAAAATGAACTCAAAGCATTGTAGACTTCAAAAAGAGCCTCAGAGACTTACTCTATGACAGAGCAAGTCCCATTTGGCAATCACAAACAACGTTTGTGGGATTTGAGGACCTGCCATGCCATCCCAAGGGAGCAGTAAAGCTTCCAGGGAATGGTGCAGGCAAAGAGGCTGAGGTAACCTGTGAAGGACAGCACTGCCATGCTAAAAATCTATTGCAGAAAAACAAGCAAACAAAACTGCCTGAAAATGTTCTTTTGAACTTTTTGAAAATATTTGTCTTTTTATTACCTCAGACTTCATTATCTCAGCCAGTCTGTCAGCCAGGCAGCTCCCAGGCTGTTTGGTACAATCGATACCCAACAGATACAGTCCCAGTACAGTCCTGACTGCATGGATGGCACTGTGCAGTTGTTCCTCCCTTGGCTCTGAGAAGCTGCCCCAGGATGGGGCCCCACAGTGCAGTCCTGGGCTAATGCAGTTGTGGGGAACAAGCTCTTCTCCTCACAGGCTGCACTCTGCTGCAGTCAAAGCTGGCAGCTTGCTTGGGTGTCTCTGTCTCAGTGTGATTCCCATGTCCTCACAACCTCCCATGCTTCTGTGGTCCTAGCCAGAGCTGTAAGTCTGTTAAGGGATGAATTAGTGTAATCTGTGGTAAACCACAGCCTTTTTCTATGTAGCAAACAAATGCATATTTCTGGGCTTGGACCTCCAGATATTTTCAAAGAGTAGTCAGATATGTTTGGGTAATTATTTTGAATGCTTAGGATGAGAGCTGAACTAGGATTTTGAGCCATCTGAAAGTAGTTTAATGCCTATAATCTCAAACCACTACTGTTCCTTGCTGAACCCATCCAGCAGAGCATCTCTGCTGCATTTGCACCCCTACTGCAGATACAAGTTTGGTCCTGAGAAGAAAGAGAGCAGAGGGACATGATTTACTGTAGAATGTCTACAAGCAGTTACACTGTGGTAAAGATCTTTGTCTGTGGCTATGCAGGTGATTTTCTGTGCCATGAATCAGAAACATGCATTGGTGTGATTCCACATGCATGGGTGTAATTCCCAACCCCTCCTGCTGCATTCCCTCTTTGCTGTACTCATCACTTAATGGGGAGGCTCCCAGGTCTGTGGGCAGAGGTGACACCTTGACTTCTGTGATTTGGTTTTGTCGAGCTCGGCACACATTGCAGCACCTGTTTAATAGTCCATCTATGGCTTCAGGCAACAGAAAAAAGTAATTTGTAGCTTAAAAAGGGCAATTCTGGAGCAAGCTAAGCATTAGGAATCTAACCCTGTGGCTGCTGCAGTACACTGCAAAGTTCCATCAGGCAGCAATGTTGGTCCCTGGTGCTGGAAGGGTTGTTAATGGAAATGTGCAATTCTGCTAAGAGCTGTTACAACCTGTTGAAAATCATTCTTGCTATTTGAGAGACTAAACACAAATTTAGAGACCATCATGATGCTTCTGGGGATTTTTTCCCTCACATTTATTTTACTGTGAGTTCTTCATTGTTATGTCCAACAGTGAACTTTGTTACTGTTTAAAGTTTCAGTCGGGTAACAGCAATGTAAAGTTGGCTTTTAATGAAAAATACTCATGAAACCTGAAGGAAGCACATAGCTAATAAAGTGACATTTTATACAGCTGATGATTAACAAAAAAAACCCAAACAGCTTGGGAGGGATTAACTGCCCACTCCATCTCCATTGGGAAGTAATTTCTGAACCTGTAAAGTAGCACTGTTTTAATATTTTTGTGGCCTTTTCCTTAACACCCTCATTTTATTGTCCAGACTATGCCTTTGTTTTCTGTGCCTCAGCCTCAGCAGTCCCAGTGACTGTGATCACTAGGTGTGATTATGTCCTCCAAATCTGTACAGTATAAATATTATTAGATAGAAATCCAGACACATGACAGAACCTGTGTGATCAGGAGAGCTAATGGCAGAAGTAATGCAGGCCACTGATCATAGTATTCTGTGATTTCTTACCAAAACATTTATCCAATTTTAAGAGTCAACATATACTTCTACCATAATGATTTAGCCATCAGTGGGGTGGTGATCAGCAGTTACCCAGTCTGATTGCACTCCCAGTAAATCATGAGACAAAGAGCCAGATCTGAATCTGTGAGGTCAGGACCACACAGTTTCCATGTTTAACTATGGAGAAATCCATCATGCTTCACTTCAGTGGAGGAAAAGCAAACATGAGTAATGAGGAGGGATAACTGAGAAGTCAGCAAAAGTCATCATAATTTCTACACCAGTCAGTATTCCCAGAAGTCAGCATGGTCACCTGGAGGAAATATGCCTTTGAGAAGGTGAATTAGTCTCTGTATCAGTGCTGTCACTTGTCCACCACGGGAGATGGCTACTGAACACGAGAGAGGTGACTAATTGTTGTTAATATAAAGATGTTATTAGTTGTTAATATAAAGATTTGTGTAAGTACATGTTTTAAGAAGGCATTTTGGTGAAAATTATTGTTACTTGTCAGTTGTCATTTAGAAGCTGATGGAAGCACTCCTGTGAGGGGAGATTCCCCCATGCTGCCCAAGGAGTTTTGCTATCAGAGCATGCCCTGAGTGTCAGTTTTCTGAACAAGTTGAGTCCCCCTAAAAATGGGCTGAATCTATCCTGTTGTGATGTGAGCAACAGGGCAGGAGCTGAAGTGTCTCTTCCTGGGTGAGGAAGAGGAAAGAAACCCTATTTTTTCCTCTGTTCTGAGGATGGCAGGTGGAGATATGTGTCTGAGTGACAGATAAGCACAAGCCAGGTTCCTCACCTGTCTTCTCTCTGAGTAACAGAAGTGCTTGACACTTAGTGATGGCTGATTTATTAACTGAGTTTGACCTGCCTTTATTGAGTTAGCACAAGCAAAATAACATCTGCCAGCTTCTGCCACTGTCAATGAAAATTAATGCTTTAATGTGGGTACCTGAACCACAAACATCCTAAATCTTGCAATTTCAAGACTTGCCCATGCCTGAAAATTAAACTATTCCTTATTATACTTGGATTGTTTTGCCATTTTTATTTAAATATATTTATGTAGAAATACGAATCTAGTTCTATTTATAGTGTCTTTAAAAATATATATATGCAGCCTGGTGCAGAATTGCAAAGCTGTTGATAGCAAGCAGTACAAATATTTACAATCCAAATGAGCAGGAAAAACATGTGCTGTTATGCTAGCTTACCATTGGAAGCATGTCATGCATGGCTAAACAACTCAGCTTTAAAAGCTGAGGAAATACTAAATGGTGCTGATTAAAAAAGAAAAAAAAAAAAAAGAAAAGGTCCCTAAAGGCCAAGAACTCAAACAGATTTATTCCATGAAAAATGCAATCTGTTTTCAGATCTTTATACAACAGCAGCCTTAATCTGTTAATCAGTAAGACTTAAATAATTATTTTTATTTATAACAGCACCCTCAATGTTTAAGCTGTGTTCAGCCATATGGAAGCACAGTGTTTAGAGACACCAGTCACATCATATACTCCACAATGGGAGAAGGACAGGTCAGAGAACACCACAGCCAAATGCAGGATCATGGGACAAGAGTGGTGGCGTGCACCACACGTGAAGCCAAATCAGCAGAGTCAGTTCTAGAAAAGGCACTGGACTGTCAGACAACAGTTCTGGCTTTCATTCCCCTCTCTCCTAGAAGCATGACTAAGTTCTCTGATTTTCTGCAGTTTTCTTTATCCTAGTCCCTCTCTATTTTGCAAAGAGGGTTTTTTTTCTGTAGCAAAGCCTGTTTGACACTGGGTGTGTATGAGCTTTTCAAGCCAAACTGAAACCAGATTCCCAGCAGGACTGTTGGTGCCACTGCATTTCTGTGTTACAGAAATTATCTTCTGCTCAAATACCACTGTCCTACAGTTCCCAGACCTAATGAAAACTCTGCAAATTGGTGTTCAGTGAGTACTACTTGTAATAAAAATGAAAAATGAGTTTAGTTTGGAGTACTGCTGGTAAAACTAATTATTAATGGCATCCCACAGGGACACTGAAATGAAGAAAAGTTTTTTGCAAATATTCCCAAATTAAGGTGGCATATCTGCAAACCACAGCTGGTAATAGGTAGCTGAGATTCTCATACCTGTCCTGGATAAATAGTACAAGTCTTCTCTATGTGTTTATTCTGCATTCCTAAACTGGATTTGAAATCCTTACCCATTGCTGCAGAAAGGGGTGCATCTTAAAAGCCAATTAAGTTTCTCTTCATATGATTAGCAAATGAAGGTGAGAGGCAGCTGGGACCATTGCCTACTTCATAGCTTAAAAATATACAAATGTACTCAGTAAGAGGTTTGGACATCTTAAGCAAGGGATGGGATTTGTTGGTCCTTTCCCTCAATAATAAAAATCTTCTTTTCTAGAACCATGAAACAACATTGAAATAAATTATATATTCTATTATAATGTCATGTATTGTAATATAGGAACATTTAAAACATTTTTCATTTGGTTTGGAAGAATTTCCTAGAGATACAACAAAATGAAAAGCATTTACTTGAAGACCAATCTCCTTTCTTAGCTCTAGATAGGTTGGGTTTTTTTGTGTGCTTGACTGAAAAGAGAACTTGTCATACTAAGGTATTGAAAAATCAAATCCAGTTCTCACTCTCTGCTCCATAACAGATGATTAATATATTGTTGCATAGTACCACAATGCTCAGCTTCCCTGTTACAACACCATTACTTTTCCTCGATTGCCAAGTACCAAGAGTAGTTCTGTAGTTCTCTGTCTGGATGTAGCTGAGGTCTTTTTGGCATCCATTTTCATGTTTTTTGTGTGATAAATCTACCATTTTTACAGAGAGCCTGTAAAAATGTTCATGGTTAAAATGTTCATGGTTAAAATAAGAGCAGTGTTACTCTCAGTGCTACAATAAGGTTTCACATAAACTTCGTGTTAAAACTGTGCTCATAGGAGGAATTTGGATGTATTTAGGGCATTATGCATCTGAGGTCTGTTTGATTAAGAATTAAAGGTAGAGTAAGGTTGCTATATCTCATTTCAAATGTTTACATTTTTTATTTAAAATCAAACCTGCAAGGAAAAGAGGAACAACTCAGGGATGGTGTGAGCTGAAGTGTTGCAGAGTCAGAATGAAAAGCAGTGAGGAAAGCAGAGCTCAGAAAGGTTAAGGTAAAAATCAGTAACACATTACATATGCTTTTCTTGCGAACCATAATATTTCCTTTAACTGGAAAAAGCTATGAGTATGCTTAAAGCAAATCCCTTGGGAAAATGCAGAGTTCAAATCACAAGGAATGGGCATGATCATGAGCTGGCATTCAGTAATAAAAACTAAAGTGATTTTTATTTCGTTATTCTTTTCCAATTAAAAAAATGTCAGACCCATGAATGTCCCCTGTTCTGACATCAGGAAGTCACCTCACTAGTACTGTAGCCACAGAGAAAAATCAGAACTGGCCAAGATCTCTAAAACCACCCCTGCATATTTGAGTGAGCCACAGTGCCAGTTCAGTGACAAAAAGTTCACACAAAGGCCCTTACTTTTCAGAATGTCTCCTTACAGAGAAAGATGTAATTTCACTTTTGTTTGAATATTTTAAGGCAAGGGTGGTTTTTTTTTTTTTTTTTTGTTTTGTGGGGTTTTTTTCCCCCTTGTGTCGAACAATAGGTGTTTTCTGTTTATGTAGCTTAAAAAATTTAATTTGTGATGGGCTCCACATTTGAAAGTATGTTGCATATTCCAGTTAGTGTCACTGAACTCCAAATCTATTGCTATTGTGTTTATGACTACTAATGGGTTATGGTTTAATTAGCAATGACTTGTCATCTGCAGAGTGTATAGGTGTGATGTGCCTGACTTTGCATGAAAAAGCACTGAGGTTACTGCTGAATAAAGTAATTTCAAGTTCCATACTTTGGTCGGGGTAGATATGTTGTGTTATCAAGTTGTCAGCACTGCTAGATGGTTTAATTTATTTTCTTTGTGGTATCTGAAAGTCATGCCAGCGTCTGCTGTTATGGCTTAGTTTCTGCATAGCTCTTTAATTTGTAGAGGTCTCATTGACAGCAAGAAAAATTAATACTGGAGCCAGTGGAATACATAATTCCTGCCTGCAAAATGGTGTCTCATCACATTCAAACAAAGCTGGGAAGGTGAGGGGAGGCATTATGATTCCCCAGGATAACTGGATTGGAGAACACACATGTTCATGGTTAAAATAAGAGCAGTGTTACTCTCAGTGCTACAGTAAGGTTTCACATAAACTTCGTGTTAAAACTGTGCTCATAGGAGGAATTTGGATGTATTTAGGGCATTATGCATCTGAGGTCTGTTTGATTAAGATTTAAATGTGCATGTGAGAACCTGATAAATGTGAGTCCCATGTGACTGGAGGGAGTGAAGGACAGTATAAAAAATAAGAAAGCAAAATAGATAAATACTGAAATGAATAATGTAGTACCTTGAAGAAGCCAAGAAAGTGGGAAAAATATATGAAATGTCTCTCAAAAAGGGAATGGTGTTGTATTTCTTTCAAGGCAGGGAAAAACAGGGCTTGAATTACAGCAATGATATTCAGCAAATGTTTGTTGGAATATTAAAATATTTGTATGAAACTAGATTTGGGTTGATTAAAAAGATATTTTCAACAAAGTCTTAAATAAAGCTCTCAATGAGCTATTTGAATGGATGGGGAAACAATCACAGAGTAGGAAATTTGCCCATGACCCCTACAAAGATAAGAAAAAGTGCAGAGTCCAGGTACCATTGCTTTCCTTGACCTTTGCCTTAGAGAAGGCTCTTCCCTGCTTGCTAGGGATCCTGAAGTTCTAGTTGGATATTTGACAAAATTGGGTTTTTTTTTACTTTCCTCTGGGGCATATAGTGGTGGCTTCTGTTGACAGCATGCTAGGATAATTGGATAAAGAAGGTGAACCACTATACTTATTCTCATTTTCCATTGAATAAATATTTCCAAAGCCTGCCCAAGGTATTGCTCCATCTGGTTCCACCTGGCATTTTGAAACACATTTCATTTAATGTGTTTAGTATAGATTTACAAACATAAAGCCAAAAGCAGAAGTGAGGCTAAACAGGTAAATAATTCATACCTCTTTCTGCCATGTAGGCTGTCCCCTTGAGCTCAGAATTTATTTCAGTGTGGAGAATCTGAATTGTGCTCTATGTGTGACAGCGTGTTGGGAAACCCAAAAGTTGCTTGAAAATGTGCACATATCAAAATAATCTGGAATTTATCTAAGAAGATCAAGTAAACACTGATATCATGGGTTATTTTAAATTTTGTGCTCATTTATTTATTTTAAAAAGCAATATAATTCACTGTATTTAAATCAGTTTTCCTCAAAGCCTTCATTCAGGAATAATAAATTTCTAAATAAAAAAATTTAGAATGATTCCATGATTTCATGGCTCTCCCACTTGGTTTATTTGCTCAAAGAAAAATAAAATAATTTTCTTCTGACTGCCAAGAGTTTTAACTGGACTCCATGGCCTATCTCCCACTAGTACTAAATTACAGCTGCATATATATAATAAAATTATTTATCAGTGTTTGCATGGCACTTCTCATTCAGAAGGACCCAGAAGTACTCAATAACCTTGAAAAATTATAATACAAACTACACCAAGGCATACTTTCCCCATCATTGAAATGCAGGCAGGATTGCTGCTCTTGACAGAACAATCTTCTGCTCTGATATGGTGCATCCTGCATTCCTGTGTTGTTGTAGGCTGCTCTGGGGAGGCCATGCACAGAATGGCAAATGAAGCATTGTACTTTGTATGTTATTTTTTATTTGGGGGTTGTTAAATATAAATATTGCAAAGCCATTTCTGTCATAAGCTTTCTATACTGTAATCATTTCCTCTGCTTGACTGGAATATTAAGTGTTTGGCTGGAAGTATTGTAGGTCATTTGCAGTGGCTGTTCAGTTAGATACAGACCTGACCTTCATCTGGTTAATTCCCTCCTTCAGCCACAAGCAAACACTTGTGGAGATTAATGAGAGTTGTCTGTCACCTTTATCTGAAGTACTTAAGAATTGGTTTATAAACTGAAATTGTTTGTATCTTGCATTTGCTGGCTTTAGAGGAAGCATCTTCTAATTTTAGTGGTTCCTAGAATTAGGAGTTCAATGTGAACTTTAAATATTCATATGAGTGGACCAATGAGACAGTGAATGTCATGTGGTAGTTCCTCAGCAGATTCAGTCTGGGAGTTTGTCTATTGTTCTGAGAAAGTAACAATCCAAATAGGCTGGACACTGAAGTAAATAAGTCAGCATTTAGGCAGGTTGCATTCAGATAATTTTTTGATGCTTATGATGGGTTCATTTTTGTTTATCCCTTCCTCCTCCTATGTTTCCATAATCTCTGTGCAATTGTAGAGTTAACTTTTCTTATGCTCACTCCGAGGAAAAGTAATGCAGGAGAAATAAGACAGGCATCAATGACAGGCAGTGTCAACTCCTTCTTTCAGACATCAATCATCCCTTCCAAGTACCTCAGAGACAGCAGGCTTTGGGTGAGCAGTAGCACTTCATTATTTTCTTCACTTTCCATGGAGTTTCCCCTGGTTAAACAAATCCAGGCAGAAATAACAGAGTCCAAATGGACATTTGCACCCTTCCTGAGGGCTTGACCTGCCTCCTAGATGAGCAGCCTCTCTTTGGTAAGCTGAGCCCTGAGGGTTTATCCATGCAAATACACAAATGGAAAAATGAGTGCAAGCTGTGTCTGTGCTCTGAGGCACTTTGCAATTACCTGGGGGCTACGAGACCACAGGAACCATGTTCTATTGCAATTGCTCCCTGTGGGAGTTTTTCAGAAAGGCTCTGGGTTTGGAATTCTCGGCATGTCCAGGTTTCACCAAACTGTCTGAGGCTTCA
Source organism: Urocynchramus pylzowi (assembly GCA_013397555.1). Classification (NCBI taxonomy): domain Eukaryota; kingdom Metazoa; phylum Chordata; class Aves; order Passeriformes; family Fringillidae; genus Urocynchramus; species Urocynchramus pylzowi. The sequence continues at coordinate 225,436 of VZRH01007527.1, forward strand.
TTTAGGCAAGGGCATTTCAGAATTCAGTTTTATGTATCTCACTAATGGTGTTGGAAATGCCTTTGGACCATGCCTTGGAAATGGTATGGGACTCACAGTTTTGGATTCAGTTCTTTGCTTGGCTGAATCACCCTGTCTGACCCAGGGCAAATCTAAAAACCTCTCTGGGTTGGATTTATCCCGCCTAAATTCTGATATTTAATGAGACACAAAGTAGTCATGCTGCTGCCTAAGGCTTCTTGAATAGTTAATGGATAAATGTGTGGCATGAAAAAGCTTCAAGCTTCTGTTTTCTCAGCGAAGGGCTTTCAGTTAGTTTGTCTATACTTGTGTGGGATGAAACCACTGAATTCTTTGCTTTTGCTCCTATCTATAAAATGTAGAGTGCTTGCTTTTTCTCCTCTTTTCTCATCCTAGTTATTTTCTCAGACAAGTATTGTCTGCAACAATACAGGTCTGTTCAAATGCAGCCTTGATTTCCATTTTCTAAATTCAGTATTTGCGCCCTTTCTTTGCTGTAATAATAATAACAGAAGCTCTCCCTGTTTCTGCTTTGCATCAGTCAGATTTCATTTCCTCTGCCAAACTATGGGGCTATCTAATTTACATTAACACAGGGGCAGCCGTTAATGATTTTAGAATTAAATGTAGCACCTTATTTCCAGGTTAATGTATACCCCTGGCAGGACTCTGAGTGATAGGAATCTGTCCAGGAGGATGATTGGCACGTGCATTCCATGGAAATGGTCCTGTTCTATGGGTGTTGCTTCCCTCCCTGTTAAGCAGCCTTCAGTCACTGTTCAAGATAAGCCTCTATTGCTGCTGCATTTTAATTCTTGTTACTGGGTGCTGAGTGTTGAGAGCTTTCAGAAGTTCCTAAGAACATATTGCCTGCCTATATATGCTTTGCTCTCGTGGAAATACATCAAATTAGTGAAGCAGGCTAAGTGTTAAGTTCAGAAGTACACATATTGCCCCCCCATTCTAGCTAGAGTTAGTTAGTGCTTTGCTTTTAAGAGTTCTGATTTTAAAATTTCCTGATTAAGTTTTTCATTAACTCAGTTTTATTAGATTTTTCTCTATCAATTTAGGTACAAGAGTCTCCACAACTTGCCTACACTCTTATCATGCCTGAAAGCTCAAAAACCTAATAGGAATTTTCTGGTAACACAACAAAAGATTTCCTTTTTAAATGTCACCTTCCGTCAACAAATTGATCCAAACTATGTGATTCTAAAGGTTTTGTTATTGCCACCTTGTGCTGTTTTTTTTCTCCCAGTTTTTACAAGGAGATTGTAATGCCATGGCTCTCTGAGGATGCAGGATGCAGAAAATGACCATGGTACCTGCAGTGTTTGTCTTCAGACTAGGCTGACTTCTAGACAGTGTTGCCAGGAATAAACAATAGACTGACATTTTTGTAGACTGAGCCAAAAATTTCCCTTATTTTAAGACAAAGGAGAATGACAGCTACTATTGTATTTGTGGGTGCCCTCAGGTCAGGGAGGAATGATGAGTCTGACTCCATGTTCTCAGAACACTAATTTATTATTTGATAATACTATATTATATTAAAGAATACTATACTAAACTACACTAAACTAAAGAATACAGAAAAGATACTTACTGAATCCTAAACAGATAATAATGAAAACTCATGACTCTTTCCAGAGTCCTGACACAGTTTGGCACCAATTGGCCAATGAGTCAAAACAACTCACACCAGAATCCAACCAGGCAATCACCTTCAGGTAAACAATCTTCCCTGATCCATTCCACTTGTGCACAAACACAGGAGAAGCAAATGAGAAAAGACTTGTTTTCCTTTTTTTCTCTGGGGTCTCTTGCTGTCTCCTCAGCTTCCCAGGAGAAAACTCCTGGGGAAAGAATCATGCCCAGAGAATGTAGATGCCACAAGCTGCTGCTCTCAGAAGAAAAACTTAATCAAAGCTTAATTCCCTCTTATAATTAAGTCTTCAAAATTGATACATGACACATTCAAGCATGACATTTTTAATTTAATTAATTTTCTAAGGACTAAAAAACTAGCTGTGATTAAAAAGTACAGTATACCAAGGAACACTTCCAGAACCATACCAAGAATTCTCTACCTGTGATGCTGCAAGAGCCAAGCAGGCCCAGGGAGTTACAGTAGGAGCAAAATGAGACCTTATAAATGCCAGGCTGGTTCCTCTCCCTGCATTTCCTTGAGACCTGGGACAAAGGGATCAAGGTTACACAAAGGAGGACAGGAATGAGACCCTGAATTGTTGCATTATCTTTAATTATCTGTATTTGAAAAGAGGTTCCCACTATTGTTTTATGGTATCATGCTTGTGTAAGACAGAACGGATCTCAGTGAAAATAGTTCCCAAGGATGAATTTTGTTTACTCCTATGCTTCTGATGCTTGCTGCCTTTATCCTTACCATCCTTTCAAACAATAAATTGAGTACCAAGTAGAAAAATCAAAGGTACAAATCACATGATACAAATCATATGTTCACATGCACTGCTCAGAAGGGTTGATGTCTGGGTGTTTGTTTCCAGAAGTTCTCCACCTGCTCTCAAGGATTTTCCATCCTGTCCCACAGCTTGGTTGGGTATTTTGATGCTTGTCACCTCATGAAGACAGTACAAGGAGAATAGTGATGGAGAGAGTGCATTAAACCAGACAGTGATTTTGCATTTCTTCTGAGAATCTTTATAAAACTCAATCCTTGTAAGACAATTAGCCAGTCTTTTGAATTGGAAAACACTGTATGGGGTCACAGTGAAACTGTTCACATCAGGAGGAGTCATTTGGAAGCACCTTTATCTCACTTATCCTCAGTGTAATAATCTTGTGCCTGTCCAGCAGGTGCCTCCATGTGGTAATTCCCAAAACAGGAAAGGACCAGATGTTGATGTTGCTGCACTGAATTCAACAGAGCTAATGCAGGCTTGTCATACATGAAGTGTAGGCACAAGCTGTTAAGGGGTCATATTGTTACCAGTTCTCTTTGTGCCATCGTTGTCAAATAAATTATTTCATTAAGAAATTTGAGAAAACAGGCAGGAGCTGGGTGAGTAAATTCCTTTGTCCCAGATTCTGGAAAATTTCAAATATACTTGTCTTTCTTTTGAGACTGCTTGCAATGCATGGTGTTCCTTGAACTGGAAGGTGGCTTTTCTTATATTTTTTAGATGTAGAGATTTTGATTTGCATAGTGATGTAATATTTATATTATGTTTTCATAGTACATTCCAGGAAAGGAATGTACTGTGCCTAGAGCTCACTAAGAATAGCCATTCTTTGATGAACAGATATTAAGCGCATATTCTCACTGGAATTGCTTCAGGAGTGTCTTTGGTATACCCTGCACACTGGTTTGAAAAGTTTCTGCTTGAGAACAAGGCTGTGCAGGTGGGTGACAGTGCTGAAATGAACTGGAATGCTTTCCTAAAGTTTTCTCTAAGTTGATTCATGCAGGTAGAGGTACAGTTTTTTCTTATATAAAAGGTAAACAAGAGCATTTTGGGTCTCAATTTATTGGAAAGAACTGAAGAAGTAGAAATCCAGCATGAGGCATGGGTTGTTCTTTAGAAGCCCACATATCTTTGAACACTTGTCTCACTTTTTTGATGCTTGTACTTCCATTTCTTGAGTTACAGACAATTGAGCATTTCTGCCAGCTGCCTTCAGAAGACATAATTTGTGTTTTGGTGCTACACACTTTGAACAACAGCACATTCTGTTAAATTGCTGGAAAAACATCTTTTGACTAAGTGATATTTTCCATTTCTAGTTCTCCCTTTTGATTTAAGCTTTCCTTCATATTTTCAGGATGTCTGTGACGTGATAGTTCCCGAGTAAATCTATGTGTATTTGTGTTCTTGGAAACATTAGAATCAGTTTCAGATGACAATCAGAGGAGAAGGTTTTGCAGAAAGGAATAAAACCACTCTGCCTTAAATCATATTTGCATGTGACTATCCTCAGATTGAGGACAAAGGGAGATTTTATGGTTGCAATGTACAACCCCATGTGCACCTGGCTTGATTCCTTGGAAGTTGGTGTAAACTAATGGGCAGAATTAGACATTTTTGTCATTTCCAGCATGGATGTTGGGTTTTGCTTGAAAGTTTGCTGTTGATTTTTATGTCAGGGTACCTCTTATTTCTATGCAGGCGCCTCTTCCTAATCAATTAACTCATTTCACTGTAAATATCTTAGGAGATGTATTTTTTTTT